>JAFEMH010004320.1:0-216014 GCA_022495995.1 Adenophora triphylla var. japonica | reverse complement strand
GTTTAACTAAGTCAATGCCCAAAATCAAACTATTTAGGTAGATAACACTTATCAATCATATCATATACTTAATTCTGTGATCTTTTACGAGATTCTAGACATCTTATATCACCATTACGTTTTAATCTCATCTATGCCTTGGGTCAAAACTCTTTTGAAAGCACCAATTAAGTTTAATCTTTTTCAAACGTATGAGACACATAGAACGATGCACCCAACTGTGTCGAAACTACATTAACCATTATCTCATCTTGATCCAAATTAAGATATAATGATGCACCCAACTGATTCAAAACTACATCAAAATACCTGAATATTTCACAAGTGTTCTAATCATTGGGTGGCATAAAACTTAAACATTAAAGAAGGTTTTTCCATATAGCAACAAGCATCGCATGGTTGTATATGAAACTTATGTGTACATAACCATGAACATGGGATTTCACATAATATCCTACTTTAGGATCATACAAATAATCACGTTGATAAATAACAATTATTAATTACATAATTATTCAATTCTCAAAATTCTAAGGATTCAAATAATCATGTTAATCGAATTAAATATAAACATCAAATCCTAAACAAACAATTTGTTTCAATTTGAGAATTTATTGATCTAGATAAGCAAATTAAAGAGATCAATAACCCACGTAGAAGATCAATTACATCAATCAACTATTAATCATATTCATGTTATATCGGATATAATTGTTTCACAAAATAATACACATAAAATCATCAATCTATATTAAATAGCATGTTAAAGCATATAATCCAATTATATCCTAGCATGCCAATTTAACCTTAATCATGATTAAAAACGTGGGCTCTGATACCACTTTATTGGATTTTTGGGGACAAGCGCAGCTGAAGACTTAACATAAAACACAAACCCTAGCCATGAATCCGTCTAATATGAAGAGATTAAAACTATCAATATAGATTTACTAACCTTTTGTTGCGAGTTTGTCTTTCGTACACGCATTCGTAATCCGATTTGAATCGTCGACGAAACTTCGATCTTCTTCCTTGTTCTTCCCTTGTTGGTGAATCAACAACGGCCCTAGGCCTTCAAGCTTTAGGTGGATAAAGCAATGCACCCTCTATTGGTAATCCACACCACGCGAACGAACCAAGATCGATTCTTGTTGGTTAGCTAGGATGATCCTCGATTGTTGAAACTCTTTTCAACAATCTATGGCTAATATGGAAATGAATCTAGGGTGTTTTGATCTTTGATTCATAATCAAAATCAAGAGATTTTGTGATTCTCGAAGCCCTAAAATTTGTTGTCTCTCAAGGTTGAGGAGAAGAGGGCTATTTATACTTTATAAATATCCCTAACAACTTCCTCTCTCTAGGGGAGAAAAGCCCTAATTCAAAGCCAAAATGGAACAAGCCGGACGGTAGGGCGCGATCGCCCCTCCGTGGCGCGCGATCGCCCCCTTTTGTCCAGGAGAAAGGTACGCACCGCCCTTACCCATGTAGTGCGTTTCGGTCGCCCCTTTACTGAGCCATAGAGAAAAGGAGCGATCGCCCTATGGGCAGCGTGATTTCGCCCACTTCCCCTTTCCTTCATTTTTGAGCCATTTTTCAAATCCGTTCTTCCAGTGTGTTGTTACCATTACATAGGAATTATATTTATGATGGTAATGAGTCGAAACATCAATACTCACAAGACATAAATGGGTTTCTAGCAAACCATTATGTCCACCCAATTAATACTTAACATCAAAGCTTGATTCCTTGATAGATCATTGCCACAATCCCACTTTGTCACACGATGTCATATTGAACATAAGTCATGGTGCACGTCAACTTACATTGTTCAATGCTTTTCTTAGGATTTTGAATTTGTTGATAATCCAAGTGCATTTGATCTCTATCAAATCTTCTTGAAAGTGTGGCCACACATTTCATCAACATAATTCCACGCAGGGGCCCAAGCGTAAGTCTCTCTTTACGAGGGACAAAATCCCATCTTGTCTTAGTATTCTTCCCTACGAGAACTAGCCGTGCCAACATAGCCTTTATTGCTATCCTATTAAAGATAGTGTTAGAGTACATCAAAATCAGCCAAACGTTCAATCATGTGGAAGATGATGATTAAAAAATCTCTGTGTACTAAGGGATTCTAATGACATGACTATCACTGAGATTTAATCATGACATATATGACCATAGACCATGTCATAAACTCATAGACGTGGAGTCGAGCCCGGTACTCTTGTTCTCAAGTAACAATTATCTATAAGTGTAATGTGCATCCCCATGCATATAATCATCTCTTATGATTATCCATTATCAACTTATACTAGATATTCACAATAAATAGGGACACAGAATATTATAATAAACATGTAAAACATATATAATACTTTCAAGATAAACATTCTCTTATTATAAATGGTAAAAGACAATTACATAACGTTATTAGCTTATGAGTCAAAATAACTATAAGCCTAGGGTATAACACCATGAGCCGCTTGAACCTTAAGTTTATTTTTGAAGGCGTTTGTACCTTAAGTTTGTTTTTCAAATGCGTTGTACCTTAAGTTTATTTTTCGAAGGTGTTTGTACCTTAAGTTTGTTTTTTGAAGGCGTTGTACCTTAAGTTTGTTTTTCGGAGGTGTTGTACATTAAGTTTGTTTTTCGAAGGCATTCGTACCTTAAGTTTGTTTTTCGAAGGCGTTGTAACTTAAGTTTGTTTTTCGAAGGTGTTGTACCTTAAGTTTGTTTTTTTTTTTTTTTTTATCTTTCGAAGGCGTTTGTACTCTTAAGTTTGTTTTTCGAAGAAGCGTTGTTACCTTAAGTTTGTTTTTCGAAAGCATTTGTACCTTAATTTTGTTTTTTGAAGGCGTTTGAACCTTAAGTTTGTTTTTCGAAGGCGTTGTACCATACGTTTGTTTTTCGAAGGCATTTGTACCTTAAGTTTGTTTTTCGAAGGCGTTGTACCTTAAGTTTGTTTTTCGAAGGCGTTGTACCTTAAGTTTGTTTTTTGAAGGCGTTTGTACCTTAAGTTTGTTTTTTGAAGGCATTGTACCATAAGTTTGTTTTTTGAAGGCATTTTTACCTTAAGTTTGTTTTTCGAAGGCATTTGTACCTTAAGTTTGTTTTTCGAAGGCGTTGTACCTTAAGTTTGTTTTTCGAAGGCATTGTACCTTAAGTTTGTTTTTCGAAGGCTTTGTACCTTAAGTTTGTTTTTCGAAGGCCTTTGTACCTTAAGTTTGTTTTTCGAAGGCTTTGTACCTTAAGTTTATTTTTCGAAGGCATTGTACCTTAAGTTTGTTTTTCGAAGGCATTTGTACCTTAAGTTTGTTTTTCGAAGGCGTTGTACCTTAAGTTTGTTTTTTTCGAAGGCGTTTGTACCTTAAGTTTTTTTTTTGAAGGCGTTGGACCTTAAGTTTGTTTTTCGAAAGCGTTTGTACCTTAATTTTATTTTTCAAAGGCGTTTGTACCTTAAGTTTGTTTTTCGAAGGCGTTGTACCTTAAGTTTGTTTTTCAAAGGCATTTATACCTTTAGTTTGTTTTTCGAAGGCGTTGTACCTTAAGTTTGTTTTTCGAAGGCATTGTACCTCAAGTTTGTTTTTCGAAGGCGTTTGTACCTTAAGTTTGTTTTTCGAAGGCATTGTACCTTAAGTTTGTTTTTCGAAGGCATTTGTACCTGAAGTTTGTTTTTCAAAGGCGTTTGTACCTTAAGTTTATTTTTTGAAGACGTTTGTACCTTAAGATTGTTTTTCGAAGGCATTGTACCTTAAGTTTGTTTTTCGAAGGTGTTGTACCTTAACTTTGTTTTTCGAAGGCGTTTGTACCTTAAGTTTGTTTTTCGAAGGCGTTTTACCTTAAGTTTGTTTTTCGAAGGCGTTGTACCTTGAGTTTGTTTTTCGAAGGCGTTGTACCTTGAGTTTGTTTTTCGAAGGCGTTTGTACCTTAATTTTATTTTTCGAAGGCGTTGTACCTTAAGTTTGAGATTTGTTTTGTGTTGAATTTACGATGATGGTCGGGGCAAGATGTTGTTGTACGGGATTATAATGACGGCCGTTTGATTTTTGTCCACTGGGGAAAAATGTGTCCGGGCTTACACTGATGGCCGAGATTATTTTGCCACTCCTTGGGGCGAGATCCAGGCTTACGATGACGGTCGGGGTTTGTTTGATGGGGAAAAGGGTGTTCGGGCTTACACTGATGGCCGAGATTATTTTGCCACTTCGTTGGGGCAAGATCCAGGCTTACGATGACGGCCGGGGATTTGATTTGTTTGTTTAGGGACCAAATTGCATGATTTCTGCAGGAAATGGCCTTTGGACAGCCAAGGGCAAAGATTGTAAGGGAAAAAGGGGGAATTGCCTGGGCTTGCAAGGATGTCCGCACGGACAGACCTTGCATTTACAAAGAGGTCCGTACGGACTTGTATGTAAATCAGGTGTTTTTTAATCAGAATCAGTTTGAACAGATTGCCATTTCATCCAATTTCTTCAGTTTTAGCCGCGGAGGAAAAGAAAGAGAGAGGAGAAATCTCCATTGTTGAGCCTAGTTTTCCCAAGAAAATCCTCCCATATTGCTAGATTTTCATCATGGGCCGCGTAAGAAATAGGAGAGGTCATCGCCAAAGGGGCTGAGAGGCCATGGAGAGGAGGTTAGTTTTACAAAGATATTCCTCCCCCTACACACCTTCTACCATCAACCTGGATCAGTTGTATCCAGATGTGGATGTGCACAACTCGAGAGGGAAAGCAAAAATGGAGGTAAGAAATCAAATTTTGTCTTTGATTTTTACTTTGAATGATGTATGTTAGAACAATGGTTTGGTTCTTGCAAATTTGGGGGTTTTGTGCTTGATGTGATTGTGTTGTGAAATTGAGGATGAATTGTTGAAATTGAACGTGTATGGATTGTGGGTATGTGATTTTTGTTAAAAAATGTGGAGTTTAGCTCTTATTTGTGAAAATAAAGTGCCTATCCTTAAAATGGAATTTTTGCACCCTTGGGTGACTTGTACCTTGATGGTGTGTTTTGTATGTGCCGGGTGAGAACGAGCTTTTGTTCTGAACTGTTCCGTGTAGGGACGGACTTTGTGTGAAAACTTGTCGTGTGGGAACGGACTTTTGTTGTAAAATATGTGTCGTGTAGGAACGGTTTTTGTTGTAAAATGTGTGCCGTGTAGGAACGGTTTTTGTTGTAAAATGTGTGCCATGTAGGAACGTTTTTTGTTGTGTTTATGTGTGAAAAATGTGCCGTGTAGGAACGGTTTTTGTTGTGAAACTTGCCGTGTTGGAACGGTTTTTGTTGTAAATGTGTGCTGTGTAGGAACGGTTTTTGTTGTAAAATGTGTGCCTTGTAGGAACGGTTTTTGTTGTAAATGTGTGAAAAATGTGTCATGTAGGAACGGTTTTTTGTTGTAAATGTGTCGTGTAGGAACGGTTTTTTGTAGCCTTTATATTTGTTAAGTATCGTATTGACGTACCTTTGCTGTGTTTACCTACAGGAGGAGGTGCCTTTGTCCGGGAAGGCAAAGAGGATGAAGTCACGGGGGTCCCTTGAGGCCGTTGTTGAGGTTTGGAGGAGCATGCCAGATATCTCTTGGGAGGGGAGACCTAGTCCTCAGAGGCTGATCATCAAATCGGGATTGAACGTGTTTGTGGAGAATCTGGCTAGGTTAGCTGAGACTCAGAAAAACAAGGATTTTTTCCTGGCTTTGTCAGAGTATTGGTGGGTACCACGCACACCTTTCATTTCGGCTGGGGGAGACGACGGTGACTCTCACAGACTTTGCTGCTATTACCGGTCTCTTCTTTAAGGGGGAATCGGTGAGATGGAGTGATCGGATGTCAGATGAGCATCTGATCGAGCTGCTAGGATTTGCGCCTTCGCCCCGTAAGGGTACCATGATATGGAGGCAAGGATTACGGCCAACATCGAGGAGTACCGACGAGGTCTGGGGGGAGTATCAGCGGAGTAGCTAGCGTGCTCATTTTTGTGGTTTGCTCTTTCTAAGACTTTGTTCTCAAACCATTCCACCACCGCTCTTTTTCCTCTCCTTGGGAGTTTGTGAATTTGGAAAGGGTGTGCGACATTGCTTGGGGAGAGGCAGGCCTGGCCGAGCTCTATTTTGCCTTGGACAAATTCAACAAGGGTGCGGTTAACTCCTTGGGATGCTTCGAATTTGCCTTAGAGTTATGAGTTTATTGCTTTTGTAATTTAGTGTTTCATCATTCTTCGTTTTCTTTTCTAAGTGTTATCTGCTTTTTTGTGGCAAGTGTGGTGATATGAGATCTTTCAGTGCCAGGCGTGGGATCGACATGACGAGGCTATGATTGGGTATCCCGCCATGCTGTGCTGGGCACGTTCTTTGAGGAAGAGGAGGGGTAGCAGGGGGAAGGTCACAGTCACCTATGTGGAGGTGCAGAGGTTTTTGGAGAGAGGTAGCCCGGACGATTGCCAGTTGTATCCTTGGTCGCGGTATGGTGAGGATGAGTTGGAGGGTGCACCTTGGGTGACGAGGCCGAGGAAGCTTCTGCAGGGCCTCACCTATGTCGCGATGTATCTGGGAAAGAGGGTCTTCTGGAAGCATGGTGCCGGTGTTCCTCCTCGTGCTACGAGGGATCCGCCGATCCATATAATGAGCCCTACCGAGATGGACGGGCTGGAGTTCGAGAGGTATCGGGTCGGAGTGGGCGCCGAGGAGTACATCTTGGAAGGCGAAGAGTATGAGGCCTTCGTGAGGAGGAAGCTGAGGATGCCTCAGGTGCTAGCTAGGGAGAGGTGGGTTGGTTTGTCACATCCTCGGGATATCCCGTTGCTTGGGCCGGACTTCACCTATGTCCGTGGGGACTCTACCAGAGGGCGTGTAACGAACCGAACTCTAGGCATTAGTTTAATCCTGTGTTGAGCACGTGTATGGCGTGCAATTTATATTATTTATTGTTTTACATTTTAATTATGATCTTTATGTGTTAGTTTAATATTTTATTAATTTAATTGGCATTTTAAATATGTTAACAAATTAATTTTAAATTATTTAATGCATAAATGAAATAAATAGGAAATGGTGTAGTGAATTTATAATATTAGAAAATTTAAATAAAAGTTTATGAAATGCTAAGGTGCTAATGTGTAACTTTTATAACTTGAGACATCTAAGTTGATTAACTTAAAAGCATGGAGGAGCTTAGTGGGAAAATTCTGATGTATATCCTTAGTTTTTTTTTTTTCACTACTCACACACATACACAGAAATCTTCTCTGTTCATGCGCTTCATCTTAGAAATCAATTAGGGTTCCTCCTTTATTCAATAAATTCCTATAAATCTGTTTCTTATCCGTTCTTCGATCCGTCTTCACCAAAAAGTTCGGGAAGCCGAGGGGCGTATCTATCCGGAAAAAGAATTACTTATTTTCAAATTATATTTGGTAAGTTATTATATTTTCCTTTCAATACATGCTCATTTGAGATTTGAAGTTAGATTTATGGAAATTTCATGTTGCATGTAATAATTGATCATTTTATTTGAGCTTAAAATGGTGGAAATGATCTTTGGGTGAGTTGGAATGAGTTGAGGTAAGTTATTATATCTTCCCTTAAAATTATGTTCATTTGATATTGATGTCAAAATGATTGAAGGGCAAATGTTGCATGTACCTTAAATTAAGTTTTCTCAGTAGCAGTGGAATTCCCTTGCACGTATCATCAGTGAAGTTGAAAATTCCGATTAAAGCGTTGCATAGCTATTTCGACAATTAAGTTTTGATTGGTTTACTTATATACTATTGACTTTGATTTTTTCCTCACTTTATTACCTTAATTAAAGATAAAGGATATAATGTAGAGTGTTACTTTGGTTGAGAACATAGGAGTTTTCAATAAGTATACTTTGTTAGAAAGGAGTAGAGGCTATAAATAGGTGGAAGAGAAAGCAGAGATATTAGGAAAATAACTCTAGTGCTACTTCTCTTGTTCTTAAGCAAGCAAAGCTAAAAGGCTATTAGAGGCTGCATAAGAGATTATTCGTCTTTATGGACTAAATCAAATTATAGAAGATTATTCAATATAGGCTTGATCTTTTGTTCATACTGTACAAATGTTGTTAATTGTAATGTCTTGAGAAAACTTGTCAATGTGATTTAATCTGACTAAGGGAGTTAGTAATGGTTTCATTCTGTAAGGTCAGAAGAAAGCAATTTGGTTAATGCTCATTTTCATGATTAGCAACAGTCTGTTGATATTGCCGTCATTGACTTGTAATCACATAAATATAGTTACCCACTGCCTAGCTGTCTATCAAGCTCTCTGATTAAACAACTTATTGAACTCCTTGGTGGAAATGGGTTGAGGTCATTTTGGGATAAGTGTTGAACTGAAGGTTGAGTTTTAGTGTTGTTGTTTAGTTGGAAAGATTGGTACATGAATTTGTTAGCAGGCTGCTGATGTTTCAGCCTCTGTTCTGATTTCGGTGAAGGGCACGAGTCGTGCCCTATGGCACGAGTCGTGCCCTATGGCACGAGTCGTGCCATGCCTCAGTCACTAGTCGTGCCCTATGGGACAACTGAATCAGACTGAAGAAAATGGGTAACAACTAGTGCCTCAAGGGACGAGTCGTGCCTGCCCTAAATTGTTGAACCATTGTCAAAGCTAATTAATTCCAATTTCCCTATATCTCTTTTAACCAATTATACACCCTAATCAAAGTACAACCTATTAGCTACAAAATGATGTCTTTACTTATCAAATGTGATATTGGTAAGATAGTTAAATACTTGGTTAAAGTATGTTGAGACACTCGAATTCCTTGAACTCTAATTTGTTCTCTATCTTTATATGATATGATTTATTAGGGTTCCCTACTTTGGAATCCTAAGTTTAATTGAATTGGTTCAAGGATGGTTTAGCCTTAGTGCTACTGTTGATTGATACTTGTTATCATGTTGCTATCATTTTGATATGCTATATAGGTATGGTTCCCTACTTTGGAATCATACCTTGATTGTTTATTAAGCAATTATTTAGTACTGTGCTTCTGTTTAAAGTCCAGCTGGTACTTATTTGTTGGTTGGGCAGTGTATGGGATTATAATGGTACCGAGTCGAGTTCGTTATAATCAATACACTGGGTTCCCAAGTCGCCCATCCATTGACCATGGTTTGGATAGTGGGCTAGCTCCCCTTTTTATGGGTGATGTCTAGTTGCACATTTGGGTATGACTTTGTGTCATACTCCCTGTTTATTGTTACTATGATTGGTTCTGGAATCACTTCTTCGATTGCTGTTGCTGCTCAGATTGTGATATCCTTTTGAGGATGAAATCTTGGCTCAGTATCCTTCTAAGTGTTACATTATTGCACTTATGTGTTGGTATATATATCTTTCTTTGTGATGACAAGAATTGTATATATATGTGTGTGTGTGTGATGAGATGTTATTATAGGATTCCATAAGGTGATTACATATCATATTGTTGCATATATAATAACTTGCTGAGATTTTTCTCACCCCGTCCTTTTATTGCTTTCTTAGATAGAGCCGAGCCAGGGGCTAGGTCACGTGAAGTACCGAGAGGGCGCCTAGTGGGGATTGTTTTGTAAAAGGTATTTTATAAGGTTACATTATATAAATGTATAACCTTGGGTAGTATTCAGAGACTTTGACTTGTTGTCCTTATTTTGTAACTTTTTAAGGCTTTGTAAATATTTTTCAATTTGGGAACTATGTTCCTTGGTTTGTAAATAAGTTGTGGGTGGTTTGTAAATGGGTTGGAAGTGGCGTGAGTTGGGTTTTGTTTTAGATTAAATGATTTTACTTTTAATAGCAAGTTAGGAAAGTTTCTTAAAATTTAAATAGTTTTTAAAGTGATAACTTTTAGAAAGGACATTTCAAAAATTTTGTTTAAAAAGGCATCTTCAAAGCGTGTCTCGACGTGGGGCCAAGTAGGTCCCCGGTTCGGGGCGCGTCAGGGCGGGTGTCGGTGCCCATCCCGAAGCAGCTTCCTGGCGCTTACCGAGTTAATCCAGATGCTGCGGTGAGTTGTTATTCTTTCCTTTTGGCATGTTGTTCCCTCTTTTGCTTAACTCTTTTGTTTATCTCTTTTTGTGAGCATTTTTTTTGTTTGTTGTGCAGGTCTCGGGGCGAACTGTAGATGTGATCACTCGCCGGTATTTGGGGCTGAGGGCTTTCATAAAGAAGCTCTTGATGGGGATGTCATGCGGGTCATCGAGGAGTGCGGCGGCTCACAAGCCAATACCTTCGAGGAGATCCGTGGATATTCCTTCTTCAGGTGCAGACATGGGTCCACAGCCTACTCCTCAGCCTGATATGCCGACTTGGGGGTGGCACAGCTATGATGTGGGAGCTTATGCGGAGGGTCGAGGGGCGCGATCGTATCACCAGTTCTTCCCTCCGTCTGGTGCACAGGGTGAGGGTTCGTCCTCCTTTTCCTTCTTCGATCCTTTCTCTGGCCTTACTCCTGCGGACTACATGGAGTACTCGATCGAGGAGGGGGTCGAGTTCTCTGATGACGATGGGGTGGCTGTCAGAGGTGCTGCGATGCAGGGGTCTCCATCGGGCGGTGCTGATGATGACTCGGAGTAGGACTCCTTCTTTTTTTTTTGGCATTTTTAGAATAGCAAACATTTGTATTTATGGACAAAGTATTTTACTATATACTGTAATGAATTCTTTATTGCAATTCTGTGGGGAGTGACCTAGGAGTTATTTCTACAATTTTTTTTGTTTTTTTGTGCATGTTGTATGAGCTTGAAATGCTTTTATTTAGTATATGGGGGCTGAAAACAGCTTTGATCATTCCTTTTTGTACTCTTTAAAACCATAATACATGCAATTTTTCTTCTATTCCATGTACTCGTAAACACTCCAAAAGGATATTAAAACACCCTAGGTTGAGCACTAAATGAGTAAGCATATTATTTGGATGGGTAGAAACAAATGTATCACTGGGTATTCGAGCTCACCCCTCCTTCATTACAGGTTAAACAAAGTTGACACAACCAATCTTGAGGGGGACCAAATATATTTTGCTCGTGTTGTTTAGTTTGCTTGCGAAGCTTGTGATGATGGATATAGCTACCTTAGATTATCACTGAATCTTGTAGCTTTTATTTTGTAAAATATGTTAGTAACATGGTTTGTATTATATTAGTAGATAGGATAAATGGTGTAAGAGAAATGATCTATGTGTAATATGTCAAAGATAACTCCCGCTCAGGGTATATATTGGTCACAAGTATTAGGTGACATATTTATATCAATTCTAGAGTAAGTATATGTGAAGGTGGGGTTGTCACACGATTGATTAAACAAATGATATTTATCACACCATCAATTCATTTGAGCACGGCCATGCATTTATTAATCTCACTTATAGAGAGGTCCAACAATCTCACTTATCGAGGGACCCAATATATATCTCTTTCATGGAGAGGCACAAATTCTATCTTAGTTATTAATTTTCCTCCACATAATTCCCATTATTATGATTAATCACAACCTTTATAATCATTCAATTAAATATAACGTTTGATTATGTCAAATATAATGTTCCTTATGTATGAGACCATGATAACCTCATGTCTAAGGATTCATAATATAATTATTATGAGATTATTTATCACATTTTACCATCCAGTAATATCATAAGGAGTCTATCCAGTAACTTATTTTCCAACAAATACCTATAAGTTTAATATGTATCACCAACACATAATAATCACATGATTATCTATTAAACCCATACCAATCTTCTTACATAATTGACTAGGGATATCAATTATTATAATAAACATGTAAAAGATATAAAATAGTAAACTTGAAAAACCTCTTTATAAATGAAAGTATGACTTAACATAAAGGTCCAATAAAGAGCCTAGGGCATAACCACTAACAATCTCTCACTTGCATTAGGCTTGATCAAATATGTATCTAGTACACATTTATCTAGTATGACCATCATGTTTAGCTTATGGAATAGCTTTTGTGAGTGGGTCAACAATGTTATCATCTGTTGGTACTCTTCATATCTTAACATCTCCACTCTCAATGATTTCTCGAATGAGATGGTAACGCCTGAGTATATGCTTAAATCTCTGATGAGATATAAGCTCCTTAGCCTGTGTAATAGTACCATTATTGTCACTGTAAAGATCTATTGGGTTAGTGATACTATGTACCACTTCCAGTTCAACAATGAACTTCTTGATCCAAACTGCTTCCTTAGCTGCATCTGATGTCGCTATGTACTGAGTGTACGTTGTAGAATCAACAACAATGTTTTATTTAGAACTCTTTCAGCTTATGGTAGGGTTGTACAAAAAATTCGTGAAACCGGACCAGACCAGTAGAATCAGATCAGACCAGTAAAAAACAGACCGAAAAAATAGTATTGGTATGGTCCTGGTTCTAAATTTTTATGGAATCGATTATTTGGTCTGGTCTTGATTTTGAAAAAATATACGTGGTCCTGACCGGAGCAGGACAGACGAATATATATATATATATATATATATATATATATATATATATATATATATATATATATATATATATATATATATATATATATATATATATATATATATATATATATATATATATATATATATATATATATATATATGTATATATCTATCTTAACTTTCAAACTAACGCTAGGGATCAATCCAGAAAATGATTTATAGATTTGCTGACTTGTGTTTGGAAAAAATAGCCCTTATGTTTCTTTTAGCTAGTTAAGTTTTTTAGTTGGACTCAAGTAGATGAACATAAAACTCTTCTTTCCTAATTGTTGATTTTGTTATTGTAATTTGGTCCTTAAATATGCTTGCTTGTAAACAGCCATAGACTCCCTCCGTCCCGAAATATTGTTTAGCAATTTGGTTCTTAAATATTATTGCTTGTAGATTTTGTTGTTGTAAAAAATTATATTATATTGTAATTTATAGAACCGGTGGAACCGGACCGAAATCGGACCATTAGAACCGGACCGATGGGACCGGTCCTATAATGTAATGGTCTGGTCTGGTCCTGGTCCTAAATTTTTACAGAACCGAAATATTTGGTCCGGTCCTGGTTTTCTAAAATTTTGACAAAAATCGGATCAATTCGGACCGTGAACACCCCTAGCTTATGGCACCTCTATTCAACATAAACACATATCCTGACTCAGATCTGAAATCATCTTTGTATGTGTGAAAGCTTGCATTTGTGTAACCATTTACAATAAGACCATCTTGCATTCCTCCATATATCAAGATTGCATCCTTAGTTCTTCTTAATTAATTAAGGGTGTTCTTAACTGATGTCTAGTGACTTTCACCGGGTCGACTGGTATCTGTTTGTCATGCTTAAGTCATGCGAGACATCTGGTCAAGTACATAACATGTCATACATGATAAAACCAATAGACGAAGCATATGGGATCTTTTTCATGTGTTCTCGCTCATCAGGTGTCTTAGGACATGACACTGAGTCTTGATGAGAGAAATGCCATGAGACATTGGCGAGAAACCTTTCTTAGAGTTTTGCATACTGAACCTATTCAGTACCTTATCAATATATTTTGACTTGGACCAATCAATCTTTTAGATATATCTGTATAAATCTTTATCCTAATGATATAAGCGGTTTCGTCCAGATCTTATATTGATAAACATTTTCCTAACCAAGACTTGACAGTCTGAAGGGAAGGGATGTCATCTCCTATGAGTATTATGACATCCACATGTAATACTAGAACAAGACTACGCTCCCATTAATATTCTTCTAAACACAAGGTTCATCTTTATTTTTGATAAATCCAAACTCTTTGATTGACTCATCATAATGAAGATTCCAATTTGAGAAGCTTGCTTCAATCCATAAATGAATTTCTGAATTATATGTACATCATGTCGTCTAGACCAAAAGTTAGAACGTGCATAGCCTTTTTGTCAAGAGCTACACATATATTTTCCTCATATATTCGGTCTTCTCTGGTTTTGGGAGCTTTAGTTTCATAAGTTTCAAAATCTTGTTCCGAGGACCGGTCAGCATGTTCATTTAGGGGAGTACGAGGAGCTCTAGGTAATGTGTTGATTTTGATGGGAATAATAGAACCATCTCTAACAACAGTCATCAGTCGTTCATCAATTGAATCCATGTATCGCTTGATCCTATTTTTTCATGCTAGAAATTTATTCTCGTTTAACATGGGAATTGTTGTCATGTTCCACAATTGTATGTGTTTTTCCGTCATTGGAATCGGCAATTAAAACTGTAAAGCTTGGAAAAATATTTTACAAAACTTGCAAGCTCTGATACCAATTAGACTCAATTGGAAGGAAAACATATTAGACGGATGGGGGGTGAATAGCCTAAAGAAACTCTTTCTTCAATCTTTTAGTAAATTACCAAGTAATTTACCAGAGGCAGACCGTTGTGAACCGGTTGCTCAGCGAATAAGATATTATCTGTTTTGAATGCACACAAATTGGTTAAGGAAAAGTTCAGAGAAGGTTTAACACAAGTCAAGGTAGAATCTCAAGAAGTAAACATTTCAAGTATGTTGAAACAATGATTCATGTAAGTAAAGTTTCAAGTAGTGTAACCGGTGATAGAGCTCAATCGGTTACAATACAATAAGATGAACACAAACAAAAAGGGACACAATTGTTTAGAGAGGTTCACAGTGTTAAAGAACTGCTACGTCCTCTAACAAATTTGGTCAAAATTTGGATTTGTGAAAAGGTGCACTATTAGTGATTCACTGGTCAATTACAAGTTGCAAGCATTTGACTTACATGAAATGTCAATGGATGCTGAATGGAAAGTGATCACTAATAGATCGTGATACATGTATGACCAAGTGTTTCAAGAGATATTTTCACAAGTTGAACTGATTTCTCATGGGTGTGTAGTGTGATCAATCAATGTGTTTCAAATATAGTCTTGTTGCTGAACATTTACAAGAATGATTGATTGTGCACAGAGTGTTGGTCCTTACAAATGATCTAGTGAATATAATGACTGAATGTCTTAAACTTTAATGCTATTGGGGAACACTTGCAGTTCTCGACAATTATTTCTCAAAGTCTTCAATGCTCCAACCTTCTTCAATGCTCTAATGAAGGCATTTATAGTTGGTCTTCAGGGAACTGTTGTATGTTAAAGGAGGTTGAGTTGATGAGCTGGACTGACAAGTATTTAATGCAAAATCTTCTTCACTAAATGCAAGGGATTGTTGTACAAGCACGCTTGAAGTATCCGGTGGATAATAACCTTGTTGTGATTACTGATAGCCTGACCAGCTGAGTCATATGACGACTTAGCTAAAATTAGCTCTTCGCCAGATGGCAAGATGAGTTTATGAGTTGTTCTACATAAACTTAGCAAAGTATGTGAGAGCAATAAATGCTTGTCATACTGAGGGTATTACTTGCTTGTTGAAGGGTATAACTGGTGAAGAATTTGGACGGTTGAGGAATGCTCAACCGATTGTCCAAATTTGGTTGCTTCTAAACCGGTTACTCCATATCATGACCAGTTACACCACATCATGACCGGTTACAAGTCTTCAAGTCTCTAGATCATCAATGGTTGAGATAATTACATGATAAAAAGGCACTAGCACTAAGGTTAACCTAAAATAGATAGAAAATTTTAAGTAACTCTAATAAAATTAGGGGTCCTCAATAGTGCTTTTTTATTGATATTATGCAATTTTAAAGCTATAAATATATTTGACTAAAAGGAGGAGAGAGAAGTGGGGAGTGGGGGAAGAGGATGAAAGGAAAAAGAGTGGGGAGTTGGGGAAGGGGAAGAACGAAAAAGGTTGGGGAAAGGGGAGGAGGAATGGGATAGGGGTGGATCACGTGAATTAAGAATGAAAGAGTAACCGAGAAGTTTTAAAAAAGTATCATAATGCCCGAAAAGTTTATCCATATGTTGTATTATTTCTATAATACTGCATGTAGTATTATATTCACATGAGTGAATATTATAATGCATGCAATATTTGTATAATAATGGATGCAATATTATGTACTATTACATAAGAACTTTCGGGTTATTTTGATTTAATAAAGAATTTTAGGAGAATTGATTTGTCCCAAAAAGAACTTTTGGGTCAAATTCTCATTTAAAATGTGGAATAGAGGTTTGGTTTTTTTTTCTTTCTATATTCTTTCTTTTTCTATTTTCTTTCTTTGAGTATTTTTGAGCAACCTTCTATGGTTTTAGATATTTCTTGTTTACTCTTTTATTTAAAAATAAAAATTATAGAAATATAAATTTAGATGATAACTAATATGTCAATTATTATTAATCATAAATTTATTATTTTAAATTTATTCATTTTTGTGTATTTTGTAAATATAATAATGGAATAGTGAGAAATGAAAAATATTTGAATTTCAGGAGTGGAGAATTATGATAAGTATAAGGAGGCTAGAAAAAAAAGCAAAACAAATACGAAAACATAAGAACAACGGTGAATTGAGAGATATATGCTAGATTGAAAACCAAGAAGGGAGAAAATGACAAGAATTGACTTAAATAAGAAGGGTAATATTTACAAAACAATATGCAGTGAACTAAATATACTTTAAGCATGATTTTTTTCTGTTGATAAAACTACTTCTTCTACCTCAATTTTAATGTATAAAAAGTTTTTAGATTTACTATTAATTAAAAGTGAATTTATAAATGTTAGAATATATCCCGTCCGTTCCATATTCTTAGGAATATATTTTGTATTCATTGTATATATGGTTTAGTATTGTAAATTGATTAGGTTTCCGTATATATTTCCTAGTCTTTAGGATCAATTTTGGTAGATTGATTAGGAATCTTGTAACCTTATTTAAGTAAATTGTAAATGATGAATTAATCACGAAAATAATTCTTGTATGGTATCACGAGACCTAGCTTTTCTTTCTTTCGTTGCGCCTAGCCTCTCATAATATTTCTTTCTCTTTTTTCGCCGCCCCCTCTCTCTTACCAGCCGCCAATGACTTCTTCTTCCAAAATACCATTTCATCCGGCGCTAGTGGTTTCTAATATCAAAAATCACGTGGCTATCACATTGGAATTGGAAACGTCCAGTATGTTATATAGGCGGAACTTTTCAAGGTCCATACTCGTGCCATTCGTGTGCTCCATCATATTATCCCTCTGGCAAAGGGAAAAGTGACGGAACCCTCCACGAATGAAGAATGGGAATTGTGGTCTACCCTCGATGCTACGGTTTTGTTTTGGATTTACACAACGATTTCCACCGATCTTCTTAATACGGTCATGGAATCGAATAGCACTGCTATGGATACTTGGGATCGGTTGAGGGACATATTCTAAGACAATAAAAACTTTCGCACGGTGACAATCGAGCAAGAGTTTTCACATACGCTCATATAGTCTTTCACTTCGGCTTCTTCCTACTGTCAACATCTCAAACAGTTGGCAGACCAATTGAAGAACGTCGGGAGTCCCGTCTCAAACGACCGCCTCGTCCTTCAAATGGTTTCAAGTCTCACTGAAGCATACAACAGAGTGGGCACCATGATCAGACAAACTGAACCTCTTCCTAAATTTTATCAAGCTCGGTCAATGGTTACTCTCGAGGAAGAGAGGCTTCAGGAAAAGGCGACAATGATAGCCGGAATGTCGGCAACCTTGGTGGCTCGAGATACTGGCCCTATTTTTTCCTTTCCAGGGTCATTTTCTCCATCTGGGTCGATCGGAATTGGCCCTCGCAATTATGGACATAATTCTAGTACTTGAAGAAAAATGGAAAGAAGGTTGGTAAAAATGGCAAGGCTACTGTTGCGATTCCTAGTGGCCGAGGACCTGCCGTGGCCCAGGCTTGGCAGCCGGCATGGGGCACAATAAGCCCACAAACAAGCGGGCAACAGCACCCACAGTGGGGCAGGTGGTTGTGGTCATGGGCAGTCCCTCCATGCCCATACCTGGCCAACCCTAGCCCGTCTTGGCCAAGGCCTTCTTTTCCGTCGAGGCAGTCTACCGACAGCAGTGTACTTGGCCCACAGCCTCCTCAGGCATATACAGCTTTGTAGTGATTGCGGAATTTCTCCTCTTTTTCCTCTGTCCCCCAAATACTGAAAATCATCTAGTATTTATAGCGATTGATTTACTTGGTCACCAAGTTTAGGAGACTCAAGAGATTTAGGATATCTCCCAAAGAAGGTTCTAAATCTCTACAATCAGTAAAGACCCGGATTGGATAAGTATTGATCAAGAAAAGAGGCCAAAATCGACAAGAAAAGTCAATCTACCCCTCCTGCAGAGGGGTAGTATCGCGTGAGACACGCCATGTCCTACACGGGACAAGGCTTCACAAAGGACATATTTGTCCTCCCCTTGTTATCTCGTATGCAGCTTAGTCCAATCTAACGCCCGTTAGTCAAAACTTAATGAAACATGACGAAATTGTGGATTTCTAATCTAAAATCGAAGGTGAGACTTAGAGTGGTATAACTCTGCTATGATAGGCTCAGAATGGGGTGTCTACAGAGCCCCTCGACAACAAGTCTTATGGAAGAAGTCATGTCGTCAAATAGAAAAGACATCATTCTGAACATCGGGATGGTCGTGCCGCACGGCTGCCTACGTATCTCTATCGGAGAATCAGACCAAAACGTAGTTTGACTCCAAAACACTAAAAGGCTGTTTTAGGTATTTTGAAAATCGAAGATTTTTTTGAAAAGGTAAACTCATACCGAGGAATCAAGTCATGACCCAATTCTGAATATACATGTCTGTTCGAAGATTCGCCTGTAAGAGATCTGAATTGGGCTTTTGATGAGATGACGATCCGTATGGCATGGGACCGGGCTTTTTTTTATGGCAATTCACCTGTAAGGGCACTGAACCGGACTTTTTTTGATGATTCACCTGTAAGGGCGCTGAACCGGGCTTTTTGATGATGATTCACCTGTAAGGGCGCTGAACCGAGCTTTTTGATGACGATTCACCTGTAAGGGCGCTGAATCGAGCTCTTTTTTTTTTACGATTCACCTGTAAGGGCATTGAATCAGGCTTTTTGATGACGATTCACCTGTAAGGGCGTTGAATCGGGCTTTTCGATGGAGTGGTTTACTGTCTTCGACCAACCAAGAGATAATTCGCCTATTTGGGTTCCGAATTATGCGGGATGAATCGATCTTTGGATCAATCATTTTGGGTGACATGACGTCGTATCGGGCAATTATGCGCATGTCACGTTTGACTGGTTCCGTGACTTGCAGTATCGATTTTTCCACATTTCCTTGCTAGGGTTCCACTTTCAAAGGTTAATATGTCAAAAATTTTGAATTTTGATGTTGCGTAAACGCTTATTGCCAAGGGAAATTTTTGTCTTTGTCCAGTAGGTTTGTCTCGCGTGGGACACCTTGTTTCGCGTGGGACAAAGGCTGTCGAGGCATAAATTCAGCAGCCGCTGTTCATTTAAAACACTCTTGTTTTCAAAAAATTTCTCTCAAGTCCGAGCCTAGGGCTTCCTTCCCTTCAAAATTTCTTCAATTTCTTGTTGATTTCTCCTTCCTAATCAACTCTAATCCTTCCCCAAACACATAATCAATGGCTCAAGAATAAAGGAATCCAACATTGGATAGCTATTTGTGCCGAAAGAACTACCCTTGTGACAACCTCACCTTTGATCGTCCTAGGCACATTTGTCATGCCATTCGCGAAGGTTTGGTATGAATTTCCTTTTCAAACTCATTTCCATGATTGCATTGTATCAATTCCATGGTTTAATCCATCAATTTGTCAAAATTGGACATTTCCCTCTTTTTATCAAGAACTAGGTTAAATGCCAATGCATGCTAGATTCCCTAGGCTTTTGTTGATGATTGATGATGCTTTTGGCCCCTTTTTTGTTGGGCTTGATTTCTTGACAATGCTTCCTTGTCTTTTCTTCACTTTGCAGTCGTATAGGTTGACCAAGAATTATCGGGGCAGTGTCAAATTTGCCAAGGCTGTGTGGGACAAAGTCAAAGTCCTGAACGGGGTCCGTGCTAGAGCGGAGCAGACGGGGCTTCATACTTTTGTAGATAACATCCGAGGTATAAGGCGGACTCCTCAGGTTCTCCAGGCTATCAGGGAGAGATGGTGGGATACTACCCACACTGTTCATTTATACTTTGGGGAAGAGACCATAACTCCGACTGATTTCTCGGCTATCACCGGGCTGGAGTGTGCTGGCGATCCTCTTCGGCGATTGGGGGTTACAAGTCGGCGAGCCCGACCGAGTGGAGGCAACTTATTGGTTTTGTCCCTAGCAAGATCAAAGGATTTGCTATTGAGCTTGCTCCCTTCGCGACCAGATTGAGGCTTATGCAGATAAGGCCAACGCGATCGTAGACCGTGAGGGGTGACCTCTGGTACATTCTGTCAGAAATGATCTTTGCCAACCATTCTTCCACTGCTGTGAATACCCCGTCCCGATGCAACGCGCATTCGGAGGTTTGAAATAAATAATCATATAATGTCGGACCGAAATGGGATATTCATTTAGTGACACTCGCTTTAAACCATATTAAAAATATTAGTTTAAGTTTTGAGAGTCGCCACGCCACTTTGATATAGCCCAAAGCTTTGAAAAAAGGCTAAACAGTTAATTGGGTTCGGGGGTCAAGTTACAACAGAAGAAGAAACGTTATCACTCCTATTGCCCGACGAATCGGTCTTTCTAGCATGTAGGGTGTTGGTTGTGTGCGGTGTTTACAGGAATAGATAGAAGAAACGGGATCATGCATAAGGAGGAGGGGAGAGAAAGAATTAATTGATGATCACACCCTAGAACCTTTGATTTAGGCCCTCGGAAGGTGCACTAATCAACGTTCATCCTTGGGGGATTGTTGATCATGGGATAATTATAACTAAGGTGGAAGGTAAGAAATAGTTCCTAGATCCATTGGGTTTCTTAGGGCGAAACCTTAGATCATCCTCGGCTATTGCATATTTAAATATATTAAAACAGTCCTAAATCTAGCATAAAGGAACAATTAAAATATAATAAACATGCAAATATAATATGACAATAATAATAAAGAACAAAAATATTAAAAAGAGTCTTACCAATTATAGCAAGACTTTGGGGTCGAATCTAGGGCGATTCGAAGAGAGTAAGAAGAACTGTGGGTAAAACAAGAGTAGTCTCGTTTCTCCCGAGTAAATTGTGTGTTTAGAATGGGAGCCGGGCACCCCTATTTATAGTGCTTTGGTACTTGGGCTGGGCTAGCTGAAGGGTCGATCGGCCCTAAAATAAGGTTCGATCGGCACAAAAATAAAGGGTCGATCGGCCTTAATTTAAGGTCCGATCGGCACTTAAATTAAGGTTCGATCGGCACTAGAAATTAGATTCTGGCGGCGCTGATAAATGGTCGATCGGCCAAATATTGAGCCTAGGGTCGATCGGCCAAATTTGGCCCAACCTTGTCCTTGGCCCAATCAGCCTAGAACTGGCCGGCCACCAATTTCAAAAGCCTTACAGTGCTCGGCCAATGCAATGCTTAGTTTTGTTTTGTTTTGTATCAATAAATCTTCGTTTCGTCCCGCGATCTTCTCGTTGCATTTTGGCCACTTTAATGACTTCTTTTGCAATTCACTCTTTAGGATTTTATCTTTCATTTAATCCCAGGAATTTTTATATATCAAATTCGTCCAAAATTTCCATATTTCCCGTTTAGTCCCTGAATTTTCCATAAATTCCAATTTGGTCCAAAAAGCTTCCAAATGCCAATTTAGTCCCAAATTTTCCCGAATTGCGCTTCAGTCCCTGTACTCATTAAAACACTTTTTTCGGACCGGGTACTAACAACTGCCCGTATTGCTCTTTTGGGGGTGTTGGAGGATCTTGACATGGTGAATACGTATGATTGGGGCTCAGCTGGCCTGGCCTTCTGTTACCATGCTATGGATGAGGCATGTAGGCACACCAGAGATACAGATGATGAGGAAGGAGAGTATTGGACCTTAACCGTGGAGGAGGCACGGGCCTTGCTGGACGGTTTCAGCTTTGAGCATCAGGGTTTATATCCATGGACTCTCTTGGAGAATGAGGTGCATGGTGCGTGGGCCGTCACAGATACTCAAAGGATCTTAATGTCACCCAAGGGTGATACTATGTATTTGGGTGAGAGAGTCTTCCCTCGGCATGGCAGGGGTTCACTTGTCAGGAGAGTACCAGAAGATCCGCCCAGAGAGATGTACTCTACTTTTTCTGTTTCTGCTGAGGTACACGTCAATTATGTGAATGGATATACAGCAGAGGACTGTGTGGTCCCAGGGGCTTCGTATGTGGAATTCCTGCCCCGTTTGATGGGTCCCCTTGTGGTAGGTGGTAGGCAGCCACGTGCATATGCTTCTACTTCTGCTTCTGGTTCTGGCTCGTCAGCCTCAGGCTCTTCTTCTCAGTATGCGGGTCCTGTGCCCTATATGCTGGATTATGGTCCTTTCAGCTACTCATACATGATGGGAGGCATGCAGATGATAGGCTCCATCCCGATCACGGATCATTTCCTGAGGGTTATCGCCTCCCTCCCGATGTCTCTTCGGTACGACTGATATATTTTTCTGCTTATACTGTTTCTTGCATCGTCTATATAAGTGTATATGTCCGATCTTTTCTGAGTATTTCCTTTTGATGACAGATTACCATGTCCGCGGAAGATTAAAATCGTGGGGCGAGTAGGATGGCTAGATTGATGGCCTTGGTGTCGGACCTCTCCGAGAAGCTATTTCATAAGGCAGCTTCGGCGGCGTCGACGATTGCCTCGGCGGTGACCCCTACTTGTGGAGTCAAGAGATCGAGAAGGGATGGTAGCCCCGGTGATGGTGATGATGGCGGTGCCGGTAGCTTAGGAGGTATGATAGCATAGGTCTCCCTTACTCCCCCATATCTTTGAGATTGTCAGGAATATGTAAATATTGGCCGGGTTGGCCCAGAACATTTTTTTTCTTGGTACCTGTTAGCATGTAAGCTGCACAACAACAACAATTTTTCCTTATTTACTAACCTAGTTCTAATTAGTTAGTTTTAGCTTTCTCGACTTTCGTGGTGATATCCACGAGTAATGTAATTGTCAATTCTGGTCAAGTTTTGGGTATGTATTTGAGAAGGTTTTGGTATATGTACTGTGTATGAGGAACATACTTGCAGGTTTCGAGACTTGTTTCGGCAAGTCGGGGTTAGAATGATCTTTTGTGCAAAAATTGTGCACAATTTATAGAAGGGTTGTCCCGCACGAGACACGCTTCCCAGGCAGGAGTTCTTTTCCTTTTCGAAACAGGATTTTGTCAAGTTTTCCTTTATAAACACATGTAGTCCGTTCCAACACTATATTCAGGCCTCTAAAACTCTGGGGATATTCTATTAGGGCCAAATTCTTGCTTTCTTCTTCAACCCTTTGATCCATGGCTTCCAAGGAAATTGCTCCAACGTCCATGATTGTCGATGAATTTTCTTTGCCTCTCGACGCAATCCAAGATTTTAAGCAAGCATCAAGGAGTTTTGTGAGATCGTGCTCACAATAGGTTTATTGAAGAATTTGAATTTAGAATACTCTTTACTTTGAAGAACCTCCAACCGGATTGGAATCTTTTGCATGGAGCTGCTAGATTTTGGAATCCTTCTCTTCATCTCTTTAATTACTCTCTTAATGAGATGGTACCCACCATAAAGGAATTTGCCACTATTTTGGACATGCCTTTGACCGGTGAGATTGCGATTCCTAAGTATGATAGAAATCATTCAGAGGATTTGAACTAATTATTGGAAATTCCCCTTGATATTTGTTATGAGTTGGTTCACCGTCGGTGGGTGGATTGTTCTTCTTTTCCCGAAAGCTTTGGTGGAGATTCGGATGATGAGGCTTTCTACGTTTATAAACGGAACTTCTTGGCCCTTTCTCTTTTTGGAGATGTATTGTTCACATGTAGGGGTGGCTTGATTGACTCCAAATTGGTGGAAATTATCTTGCAAGCTAGGAAACGTTCTAGTAACATCCTTCCTTTAGTATTGGGTGAGACCCTTCATGGTCTTGATGAGCTGCATAGGACCGGTGCCATTGTTGGGTTTTACGAGTCCATGCGCAGCGTAATTAAGCATTAAAAACATAAAACCCAAGAAGCCCTAGAATCCGTTCTATACAATTAATTTAAATTCCTATGAGATAGAATTTTACCAAGCTTGAACGCTTTCCGTTCTTGAGCTATCGAACGATTTGATTATGTGATTTCGAATCACAAACTTCGTTATTCAACTTGCTTGAACTCTAGGCCTTGATCGATGAACGAGCGAAGACCCTCTTTCGGTATCCACACCTTTGAATGAATTCAAGAACGATTTCTTGATGTTTGCTAGATCAAAACCTTGAAGAATATTGAGAGTATTTTGTTATGAATTTTGCTTGAAAATTTCGGCTAGGCTATTAGGGTTGACAGACCTCTTATATTTATACTACTTTAGTATGAATATGTTTCCTAATCGAATTAGGAGACCAGGCTGTCAACCACGTCTGGTGGCCAGATATGTCGCGTGGTATAGTCTGCCATATGGCAGATATGTCGCGCGGTATAGTCTGCCACATACAGAAACTCTCAATCATTCTTCCTCTGGTTTAACCAATTCATTCTAGTTGTGTGTGACCCAATAGGATTATATTATGTTGGCAATGAGTTCGATCATATCAAATCCCATAAGACATAAGCGGACTCTAGCAAGCCATTATGTCTACCCAAATAATATAACGTAAGAGTTCACGTTTCCAATGGTACACTTCCATTTTCCCTTTGTCTCACGATGTTATATTGAACACAAGTCATGGTCCTTGTCAACTTGTCTTTGTTCAATGCTTTCTCGATTCTTGAGTATAATGATAATTCCAATCATATTGGGGTACGGCCATACACTTTCATCATTATCACTCATCGAGGGGCCCAAGCAAAACATCTCTCTTCTGAGGGACAAATTCCATCTTGACTTATCATCCTTCCCATCATGAATCCGATTATGCCAAAGATAGCCTTTATAGATATCGTGTTAAGATATCGTTTGACTAAAATCAAACATGACTTTCATCATATGTAAGGTCATGATAATCTCAGGTCTAGGGACTAAATGAAGTAACCTTATGAGATTTAATTATGACATTTGACCATGACATAAATCTCATGCTGGTCATGTCCAGTCACTTGTTCTCTAACAAGTACCCATAATTTCAATGTGTATCTCTATGCATATAATCATCGTATGATTATCCATTGACAATTATACTAATTATTCTCTTAATAATTAGGGACGGAGATTATTATAAACAAATATACAAAACATATAATAATCAAATGATAAACATCTCATATAATAATAAATAATGTCAACACATAAGTCTATCAATCATAGGCCTAGGGCATATTACTAACAGTCTCCCACTTGCACTAGGCCCAATCTACCATGTATCGAATACCCATGGACCTAACATGACCATCATGCTTAGCTTGCGGGAGAGCCTTAGTTAATGGGTCCGCCACGTTGTCATCAGTGTCTACTCTGCATATCTTTACGTCTTCCCTTTCACATATCTCTCGGATAATGTGGAAATGTCGAAGTATGTGTTTGGATCTCTGGTGTGACCTTGGTTCCTTTGCTTGTGCAATGTCACCATTGTTGTCACAGTAAATTTCAATAGGATCTCTGATGCTTGGAACGACTTCCAAATCACTAATGAACTTTTTGATCCAAACTTCTTCCTTAGCAACATCGGATGCCGCTATGTACTCAGCTTCGGTTGTAGAATCAGCGACGGTACTTTGCTTGGAACTTTTCCAACTCACAGTGCCTCCATTAAGCATAAACAAAAATCCAGACTGTGATCTGAAATCATCTTTGTCGGTTTGGAAGCTAGCATCTGTGTAGCCTTTTACTACAAGATCTTCTTCTATTCCTCCAAAGACCAAGAATACATCCTTAGTTCTTCGTAAGTACTTAAGGATATTCTTGACTGCTATCCAATGTGGTTCACGGGATCCGATTGGTACCTACTCGTCATACTTAGAGCACACGAGACATCGGGTCTAGTACATAACATAGCATACATGATAGACCCAATTGTCGAAGCATATGGAATACCATTCATTCTCTTTCGCTCATCATTAGTCTTAGGACTTTGATTCTTGCTAAGAGATATACCATGTAACATTGGCAAGTTTCCCCTTTTTGAATTTTCCATTTGGAATCTTCTAAGAACCTTGTCAATGTAAGTACTTTGACTTAAACCAATCATCCTCTTGGATCTATCTCTATAGATCTTGATACCAAGGATATATGCGGCTTCGCCCATATCTTTCATTGAAAAACACTTTCCCAACCAAGACTTAACAACAGTAAGGCGTAAACGTCATTTCCAATGAGTAAGATATCGTCGACATACAACACTAAAAATAGTGCTACGCTCCCACTAATTTTCTTGTATACACAAGGTTCATCTTCGTTTTTGATAAAGCCAAACTCTTTGATTGCTTCATCAAAACGTAGATTCCAACTCCTAGAAGCTTGCTTCAATCCATAAATGGATTTCTGCAACTTACACACCTTGTTAGAATTTTCTGGACTGACAAAACCTTCAGGTTGTATCATGTATATATCCTCAAGTAACTTCCCATTAAGGAAAGCTGTTTTGACATCCATTTGCCATATTTCATAGTCATAATATGCGGCTATGGCAATTAAAATTTTAATAGACTTAAGCATGGCTACAGGCGAAAAGGTTTCATCATAGTCGATGCCATGAATCTGCCTATATCCCTTAGCTACAAGCCTAGCCTTATAGGTGTGCACCTTCCCATCCATGTTGGTCTTCTTCTTGAAGAACCATTTGCACCCTATGGTTTTTACACCTTCGGGTGGATCAATCAAGTTCCAAACTTGATTATCAGCCATGGATTGTAATTCGGACTTCATAGCCTCTTGCCATTTTTCCGAATCAGGAGAAGACATCGCTTCTTGATAGCAAGTAGGTTCATCATTTTCGATTAACTCCACTTCATCACTTTCCGTAACGAGAAATCCATATCTCTCGGGTTCGGATCGTGACCTACCACTTCGGCGAAGAACTTGTGCATCTTGAACCGGTTCCACAACTCTTTATGAACTTGGTTCAGTCTCTACCATTGGTTCAATGTTGTTTTCGGGTTCTCGAATTTCTTCGAGATCTATTTTACTCCCACTGGTTCCTTTGCGAAGAAACTCCTTTTCTAAGAAAGTACCATTTCGAGCAACAAACACTTTGTTCTCGTTTCGGTTGTAGAAATAGTATCCTTTGATTTCCTTAGGATAACCCACGAAAATACATTTATCAGACTTAGGTGCTAGCTTGTCAGAAGTTAACTTCTTGACGTAAGCATCGCAACCCCAAATCTTCATGAAAGACAAACTAGGTTTTCTTCCATGCCACATCTCATATGGGGTCTTTTGAACCGATTTGGTAGGAACTCTGTTTATAGTGAAAGCAGCAGTTTCTAGTGCATGTCCCCAAAAGGATAAAGGAAGCTCAACTTGACTCATCATAGAACGAACCATGTCTAACAAAGTTCTATTCCTCCTCTCAGACACACCATTCCATTGTGGTGTTCCGGGTGGAGAGAGTTCTGAAACGATTCCACAACTCTTAAGATGATTGTCAAATTCTTGGCTCAAATATTCACCACCTCGATCGGATCGAAGTACCTTAATAGTTTTGCCAAGTTGATTTTGCACCTCATTTTGAAATATTCGAAATATCTCAAACGATTCACTTTTATGTTTCATTAGATAAACATATCCAAATCTACTATAATCATCAGTGAATGTTATGAAGTACCGAAATCCTCCCCTAGCATCGCTACTCATAGGCCCACATACATCGATATGTATGAGTCCTAATAAGTCGCCCGCCCTTTCACCGGTTTTGGTAAATGGGTCCTTGGTCATCTTGCCAAGTAAACAAGATTCGCATGTCTCATAAGATTCATAATCATGTGAGTCCAAAAATCCATCTTTGTGGAGTTTAGAAATGCGTTTCTCGTTTATATGGCCAAGACGACAATGCCATAAGTAAGTGTGGTTTACATCATTGGGTTTAGATCTCTTGTTAATGTTATAGATATCATTATCACGATTTTCAACATCAAGAATATAAAGGCCATTGAATGAAACAGCAGTACAATAATGCATATCACTCTTGTAAATGGAAAATTTCTTATCACATATAAGAAAATTAAAACCTTCATTATCCAAACATGAAATCGAAATAATATTCCTACTTAAAGCTGGAACGTAATAACAATTGTTCAAAACAAGTATTAGTCCACTAGGTAAAGTAACTTCATAAGTTCCTACGGCTAATGCAGCAACTCTTGCTCCATCCCCCATAAGTAGGTCCACTTCACCGTCCTTAAGCATCCTTCTGTTCTTTAGACCCTGCACATTTAAACAAATGTGAGTTCCACATCCGGTATCCAATATCCAAGTACTAGAAGTAGATAGGAATATATCTATAACAAAGATACTCTGAAGTCGAAGCAACTCCTTTGCTCTTCTTCCGTGCTTCCTTGTATTTTGCGCAGCTTCTCTCCTCCAATGTCCAATCTCATTGCAATGGAAGCAGCATCGCGTCCTTCGGGACTTAGGCTTAGCCTCTTTAGGCTTGGGAGCCTCTTTGGGTTTGGCAACTTTTGCCTTAGGATTAGCAACCTTTGCCTTTCCTTTACCCTTGAAACCCTTCCACTTGTTAACCATTAGCACTTGGTCGGTTTTCTTCTCGACAATATTGGTTTCCGCAGTGTTCAACATTTGAACTAACTCGGAAAGGTTTTTATTCATTCCACCCATGTTATAGTGCATTATGAAATTACTAAAACTTTTGGATAATGAATTCAATATTATGTCGGTGGCCAACTCTTGGCTAATTGGAAAACCGAGCCTTTCAAGATGCTCAATGTGGCCCTTCAACTTAAGAGCATGAGGACCAACAAACCTTGTCCTTCACTCATCTTGCATGAGGTCAAGACCAGAATCGTGTTGTACCTTTCTTGCCTAGCTTGTACTTGGAACATTTCCATCGCCGATTGTTTAAGTCAATCGTCCCCAAGTGCTCAAGATCCTTCAAGGTTCTTGCACATGGCGGAGAGCATAAGGCAACCAACATCCGTAGAGTCACGCTTGTTCTTCGATATTGATCCCTTATCGCCCTAGTAGCATTGGCGGCAGTTCAGTGGAATAGGTTCCTCGAGAACGCATGCTTTTTCCTCTTGCTTGAGAACAATTCTCAAACTACGGATCCAATCCATATAGTTTGTACCATTCTCTTCCAACTTTTCCTTTTCAAGGACAGATCGCAGTGAAAAGTGATTAATGTTTGATGCCATTTATTTTACAAAAAGATATACATAAAATATGAACACATATAAGTAAACATATTATATGAAAGGTATAATGCATTTATAAAATGCTCCCACTAAATTATACACCTTCAAATGCAAATAAGCATAATATACATTTAATGGGCTAAGATCCAACTTTAATTCAATTTCAAGTTTGCTATGGCAAACCGCTCAAAATTAAATTAATTAGGTAGAGAACATCAATCATATCACATATATGACTCTTAGATCTTTTATGAGATTCATTCAAGACATCATATGTCTAGGCATATTTTAATCTCATCTTATGCCTTAGGTCCAAAACCATTTTGATAACCCAATTAAGTTCATTCACTTTAAACGTATAGGAACCACCATTTCCTCATCTTGCTCGCATTCGAATAGAATCAAAGCACCTTGCTATGGCAAGCCCGCCCAAAACTATCCGAATGGTCTCAAGTGTTTTAATCATGAATTGGCATAAAAAACTTAAAAGTTAAATGAAGGTTCTTTAAAGGTAGATTATAAGCATATCAACAAAGATAGTCATAATCGTGCACCAGGTAAGTTCCCAGGAAGATAGGTGAGCCACAAGGACTACTTAAGTACCAACTCTTCCTTAGACAGAACTCTCCTAGACATGCACAATCAGAAATCAGCTCTGATTTGGCAACATAATCACTACCTTTTATAAACAATCAGTTTCCTTTTAAATTTCGCGTAATTATGACTTGTTTCCATAAACAATCATAAAATCCAAAACTTTAATGTCTAAATCTAAACATATTAGGAAACTATAATGCAATGTTTCAACTAAACATAAAATTTCTTAGCACGTAAGAACAAGTAAAACAAGCATCGCAATAATTATTAAAATCATATTTTAATCAACTAAGCATGCATAAACAATGAATCAATCTAGCATAGCCCTATAAACTTAACTTTATAGCATCCAGATTAACACATAAACATAGCAGATTGTAAACACAATTTACAAATTAGCAGAAAGATTAAACATACTGATTCTGCCCAGATTTGGCAGATTATGTCGCGTGACAACATCAGCCATATGGCTAGATTTGTCGCGTGACATACCTAGCCAGATTACCAGATTTCCACATGTGGCTTACTATGTCGCACGACGTAGTTAGCCAGTTCGCAGGATTTCCAGATTCAATCAATTCAGATCACATGGCAATTAAATCATATAAAACAACCCTTTTACAGATTTAATTCATCATGATTTAGAAAACGATTTTCATATTGTTTCACATAAACAATCAAAATTCTATCGCATACAAAAACATGCAATAAGCATATAAACAATTTATATCTCAAATCTAGCATGTTAATTCAAACTTAACCATACGAACGGGGCTCTGATACCACTGTTGGGTTTTACGGGTCCATGCGCAGCAGAATTAAGCATTAAAAACATAAAACCCAAGAAGCCCTAGGATCTGTTCTATACAATTAATTTAAATTCCTATGAGATAGAATTTTACCAACCTTGAGCGCTTTTCGTTCTTGAGCTATCGATCGATTTGATTATGTGATTTCGAATCACAAACTTCGTTCTTCAACTTGCTTGAACTCTAGGCCTTGATCGATGAACGAGCGAAGACCCTCTTTCGGTATCCACACCTTTGAATGAATTCAAGAACGATTTCTTGATGATTGCTAGATCAAAACCTTGAAGAATATTGAGAGTATTTTGTTATGAATTTTGCTTGAAAATTTCGGCTAGGCTATTAGGGTTGACAGACCTCTTATATTTATACTACTTTAGTATGAATATGTTTCCTAATCGAATTAGGAGACCAGCCGTCAACCACGCCTCGGTGGCTGGGATATGTCGCGTGGTATAGTCTGCCATATGGCCAGATATGTCGCGCGGTATAGTCTGCCACATACAGAAACTCTCAATCATTCTTCCTCTGGTTTAACCAATTCATTCTAGTTGTGTGTGACCCAATAGAATTATATTATGTTGGCAATGAGTTCGATCATATCGAATCCCATAAGACATAAGCGGACTCTAGCAAGCCATTATGTCTACCCAAATAATATAACGTAAGAGTTCAAGTTTCCAATGGTACACTTCCATTTTCCCTTTGTCTCACGATGTTATATTGAACATAAGTCATGGTCCTTATCAACTTGTCTTTGTTCAATGCTTTCTCGATTCTTGAGTATAATGATAATTCCAATCATATTGGGGTACGGCCATACACTTTCATCATTATCACTCATCGAGGGGCCCAAGCAAAACATCTCTCTTCTGAGGGACAAATTCCATCTTGACTTATCATCCTTCCCATCATGAATCCGATCATGCCAAAGATAGCCTTTATAGATATCGTGTTAAGATATCGTTTGACTAAAATCAAACATGACTTTCATCATATGTAAGGTCATGATAATCTCAGGTCTAGGGACTAAATGAAGTAACCTTATGAGATTTAATTATGATATTTGACCATGACATAAATCTCATGCTGGTCATGTCCAGTCACTTGTTCTCTAACAAGTACCCGTAATTTCAATGTGCATCTCTATGCATATAATCATCGTATGATTATCCATTGACAATTATACTAATTATTCTCTTAATAATTAGGGACGGAGATTATTATAAACAAATATACAAAACATATTGATGCTGCAGGAATTGTGCTTATCAGTAATTCTCCACGTGGCAGGACTAATCACCTGGCTCCTTGACCTGAAATCAGAACCCACGACTAGCCGGATGTGTCTCCGGCGAAGACGCTCGGGCGTGAGAGTAAGATAACAGTTGTATATAGCTCAAAATGTATTGAATAATGAATGCAGATAACAAAATGGCAGTTACCTTTGCACCGTTGGTAGTGATGATGTATTTATAGGTGTTGACTGTTGTATTTTTGGTGAAGCGATATGTGCGGCAGTTACTTGTCATGAGAACGTGCCTGAAACTGTCCCTGATTTATAGGGATGCGGTTACGGAAAGATTTGACCCATGTGTGTTCAATCTATTAGGTCGACACTTAGAGATTAGGTCGAGGTCGCCATTTGTGGAATGGTCGACCTGACTGACGGGTAGAGCATGGATCGTACCCGTATTAGAGTCTGGATTGTAAGGTCGGACTAAGTCAGGTCGGGACCTAAAAGGTCGGAAGTTGGGCTTAGTCGACTGATATTTGGTACAGGTTTTGGGCCTTGCGTTGATGGGGCCTGGCCCCCTTGATATGTTGGGGCAATGGTGGCTTTGAGGATTGGGCTTTGCTTACTTGGCCCAACTCGACACTTTTGGTATGTTCAGTGGCCCCCAACTTTCGAGTTGACTTTGTCGACTTGGAAGTTAAGGAGATCTTTGATGAGAATTGCTTTACTCGCAGGTCGCTACTAGTTCTGAGATTTAGTCAATCCAAGATGACGTGGCACAATCCTGGGCGTTGGCGATGAACGGCAGGAGATGAAGGAGCGCCATTTTTCTGTCATCATTACTGTTTGACGCTTGGTAGTCTTTCTCGAAAACCGCCCAAAGTTTAATTTTTGGAAAATCAATTTTGAATTTCTTTTCCCTTTCCAAATTTGGGAAAATATAAATACCAAAAATCCCCGTCTGATACGAATTCTTACCGTCTTCAAACTCTTCTTCCTCGGCGATAATTGCGGAATTGCAGCAGGATTTAACCCAGGTTTACAGCTTTGGCAACGGATTCCCCTTCTGCGATCAATCAAGGTATTTCCTTTGTACATTTGCTTTAGGGTTTGCAATTCATGCTCTGTTTTTGTTTTCGTCATGGCCAGAACCTTCCGTAGTGAACTAGGAGCTTGGTATGGGTATTGCACTATTAACCGTAGAGTGTATAAGAATGTGAATGGTGAGTGGAGAGTGATGTCTTTGGATGAATGTGCTTCCATCTTGACCAGGTGGGAATTGAATTTTAGTGAGATAGGTTTGCCCATTGTAGGGGATGTGGAAAACCTAGTAGTTGATGATTCGAATATCGTCACATTTCATCTATTTCACGAACTGCTTGACCATATCACCTTGTTTTATTTTAGGGATGTCCATAAACCTTCCTTCCTTAGAAATAGAATAGGTTTTCCGGGGGAGTCTAGGTCGCCCTTAGGTAGGTCGACTGAATGTGATCGTAGGACTGACTCCCCTGCTTCCTCTTTTGTTTGTACAGATATGACGACTCAGGGTGGGACTGCAGCTTCAACTTCTTCAAGTCCTCGGATAGTGGATGCATTTGGCTCCTCTGTCGTACTGGGGAAGAACGAGAGAGGATACATACCCAATAGGCCTCTTCGAGGAAAGAAAAATATGGAGTCCCGATATGCCATGGTTTATGATTTCTGTGAAGTAAGTAGAGCGGATTATAGGGTAACCATCCTTAGTAAGGCGGATTTTATGGCTAAGTTCCGTGCCACCTTCACCACTGATGCCACTAGGGTGGCCTTCTTTTATGGACAGTTTGAGGCGGGGTTGAGGTTGCCATTGGATCCTTTCATCAATGAATTCCTTGAGTGTATGGATGCTCTTCCTCTCCAGCTTGGGGCCAACACCTGTAGGGTCCTGACATGTTTTGCCATGGTATGTAGATTTCTAGGCTATGAGCCCTGCATGAGAGTTTTCAAAGAGTTTTTTGCTCCTAAGCTCGACAAAGCTGATTGGGGGATTAGCACTCCTTCTAAACCCAACTCCCCAAAGCTGTTTGCCAATCTTCCCAATAAACATAGTGGTTGGAATTCTCATGTGGTAGTTGTAGAGAGTAGGCTGGGATGGGAGTTCCCTTTGCCAAATAGCGAGTCTGACGTTATTGGCGAGGAGAATTACTAGGAGCCTCTATGGCACCAAACTTTGTATAAGAAACTGTGCGCATTGGTCGAGAAAGGGCCCATTAGCTGGGAGTTGCTAGGGACGACCAAGTACAACTATATCCAGGCTGGAATGATGCCTGGGGATGGAGTGGTAGAGCCCCTTGTTCCTGTGTTGAGAGGCCAGGTATATCCAGACTGGGTTACTCATTCTTTGGGTAGGTTGAAGGAGAACTGTCAGTTTTGTCAGAAGAACGAAAACTATTGCAAAGACAACGGAGAGCACATTGGTGGTAAGGGTTTACTTGACCTGTATTCATTATCTCGTCGGTTGCCTGCTCGTATGTAGAACTATCTAGCTCGTACATAGAACTATTTTGACTTGCATTTCTTTATTCACCAAATTGCCTGCTCGTATGTAGAATCAGTTAATTCGTATATAGAACTGCTTTGAATTGTATCAATTAGCTCGCCAATTGCTTGCTCGTACGTAGAACTGTTTTGAATTGCTGAGCTAACACTTGATTACTTTGATGTCGTGTAGTTTTGACTCCCGAACAAGAAGATGCCATGGTTCGAATAGTGGGAGTGTCGGATAAGAAGAAAGCTAAGAGAGCTCATGGGACCCTCAATGCTAGGGCGAGCAGAGAGAGGGAAGCTGCTGCGAGGAACAATCTGCTCCCAAAGGATGTTGCTGGGATGATTCCAATGGAAGAGGTCGAGCTAGAAGACCCTTTGTAGAGTGGTACCCAATCCAATGACGCTAATGAAGGGGGTGACGAGTCCCATAGGTCAGTTAGGGCAAGTCTGAGCTCCGACCCAATTCAAGATGCCAATGTGGAGACCTCTGGAGCTAGGATGGCGGGGGCTAGCCCTTTACATGTTGTCAATATTGATGATGATGACATGGTGGAAGATGATGACGATCGTCCTCTGAGCACGAAGAAGAGGTCTCGATCTGAGAAGGGAAAGTCTGTGTCTTCGAGTCAATTGCCTCCACCAACCTCTTCTCCCCCTAGCAAAGAGTCTCTTGATGAAAAGATGAGGAGGTTGAGTGACGTGCCTCCTCTCGATGGGGTTAACAGTTTGAGTCGCCGCTATCCCGATATGAGCTTGGGCCAGGTCTTGGTTAGGAGAGCCATTGATGTTGACCTCCTGGCTCACTTTGCTGATAAGGGGATTTCCCCTGAAGAGTTCTCAGCTCGCTCTGGGATGGTGCACAGTGAGGTATACCTTCATCTTTCCTTTCTGTCTTGTCGCTTATTCCTTTAGCCTGTCAGTTCGACCTCCGAGCTAACTTTTCTCTGATTTCCTTTGATGCAGAATCTCACTATGGTCGAGCAAGTTAAATGCTCTTGGAGGGCCTCCATTGAGAGGGAGAGGCAGGCTCTTAAGGACTTATCCAAGAAGTCCCAAGAACTGGCTGAGCTAAGAGAGAAATTCAATGACTTGGATAACTCGTATGATGCCATGGAGATGGTGAAGAAGAAGGCCCTAACCGACCTTGAAGCCGCAGAGTCCAAACTTAAGGAGGTGGAGGTAGAGAAGGATGCTGAGAAGAAGGAGTTAGAGAAAACTCAGACGGAGCTGGCAACAGTTTCGAAGCTTCTGAAGGAGAAGGACACCTTCTTAATCGAGCTGCAGGAAGAGCGTCGACTTGAACGGGGGAAATGGCAAGAAGACCTTCGTGTCCATTTACTGCTGCTAAGGATGCTGCTGAAGCTGCCGTTGATAAATTCAAAGAGGGCGATGAATACTATAATACCATCGTATCCAAGGCTCAGGACTTTCTGGAGGTGGGCAAGAGGTATATGGCATGCCGGGCGTTGGTGGACCCAACATCTACTGCTACCTTCGAGCAATTAGCTCGTTGGTCATCTGTCCCTTTCGAGTGGATAATCATGTCGTCCACATACACCTCTATTTCTTTATGGATCATGTCGTGGAATAGTGTCGTGACTGCTCTCTGATAGGTAGCCCCAGCGTTCTTGAGACCAAACGGCATGACCGTGTAGCAGAACGTCCCCCAAGGTGTGGTGAATGCTGTCTTGTGCTGGTCCTCTTCTGCCATGAGGATTTGGTTATACCCTGCGAACCCATCGACGAATGAGCGGACCTCGTATCTTCTTGTGGCATCGACCAACATGTCTATGTTTGGTAGCGGGAAGTCATCTTTAGGGGATGCCTTGTTCAAGTCTACGAAATCAACACGGACTCGTATTTTCCCGTTCGACTTGGCTACTTGCACTTTGTGTTTGCTAACCATTCGGATATTCAATCACTTTGATGAACCCTACATTCAAGAGTTTCATGATTTCTTCTTTCACTTGCATTGACCATTCCGGCTTGATTACGCGTAGCTTACGCGGCGGCTTGGCGTTGGGTAGCGGCGGTATCTTGTGTTCTACAGCGGCGGATTCAACCCAGGCATATCTTTGTAGGACCAAGCGAATACGTCGACATATTCTACGAGGAGGCTGGGCCAAGGTTTCTCTGTCTTCCCCCTTGAAGAAGCCGCCGATCTTTGTTTCTCTGGGGTCTTACATTTGTCCCAAGATTAGCTTGTTTGCATTTCCTCGTCGTCAACGGGGCCATTCTTTCCACAATGACCTACTTGCTTAGCTAATTCTTTTAAGATTTGTTCGTTATCTTGATCTATTTCATCGTATGATTCATTATTAACGTGTTCGTTATATTGATTATTATTAGTTAATTCATCATTTACGATGTTAGCAATCTCGGGGTACTCGGAAAGATCAAAGTTTTCATTAAGGAAGTAAGGGAATACATGTTCAGCCACCGCCTCGATTTCCTCTTGAGTGAGTTCATCGGAGGTGGAGCACGCTTCTAATGTAAAAGTTGTAGGGCCTATCTTCCTGCTAGGGTGGGGAGTGCAACCAAGCTCTTTGATCATGAAGTCTTCATCAACAAGCGGTCCTCCGGTGACGTGCCGGTTTAGAATTGGCTTATCACATTTACGTATTAGTCTTGTGTAGTTGGTAGTTGGAGCGTCCCCCTTGGATATTGCATGAATCATTTGTCTTCTAATCGGCACGAGTCTTGGAAGCTGTCGTAGCATGTCTTCTCCCAACACAAAGTCCCATTCGCTTGTCATTTCGCTGCCTTCGCGCCCCCACAAATCATTAGGGATCGGTGGGACGGATTACATTTCATCCGGAGAAGCATCGCGATCCTTGAAGATTTCAAAGCCCGGTTGGCGCTTTCCTTTATCATCGAGTCCATGGTTACGAAAAGATAAAGTAGGGAATATTTTCCCCTTCTCGAACAAAGTAGCCATTGAGTGTCCTCCGATATAGTTTGAGGTTGCAATCCTTGAACTTTGGGTCGTTGCAGTCTTTGTACGAGGCTCCTTCCCACTTGATTTGAGTGAAGCCCCACTCTTCTATGTCATCTTCATCGTGGATGGAGATGTCGTATCCTAGTCCATGCTTTGTGTGAGGCGGGGGGACCGGTGGTGGTTCCGTTATTCCTTGTAAGTGCTTTCCAAGCCCCAATCCAGGAAAGTACCCTTTTGCTAGCATCATTCTCCAGACAGGAAGGCTTCTGGAAAACCTAAGTGCCTTTGAGTAGTCGTTCTCGTTGCAAGTGTCTACGACATTCACAGTGCTTACTTAAAGAATTAATCAGAATTGAAAAGGGAAATACTGACTAACTATTAATGAAAAGCGAACTTGATACTCTTGCCCACAAATGAGAGTTTTAGGCAAGTAGTATCTGACTAAACTAGACTAGACTAATAATTGTTTCTCTTGCAACTAAAAGTAAATAACTGAAAAGAAAAGGGACTCCTCATTTGTTTGAATTCATCCAAACTATTCCACCACTTGGACAAACTCTGATGGCGTCGTTGTCAATCAAGTCTTGGACTGCATTCTTCAGGTTGAAACAATTATTGGTGTGATGACCATGGCATTGGTGATAGTAGCAGTAGAGGTGTGGGGATCGTCCTTCCCTCTTAGGTTGGTAACCTTCCATTGGGCTTAGATTTCCTTCCTTGTGAAGACTTCTGAAGAGATGACCGAGAGTGATGTTTCCAATGTCGGAGAAGACTCTACCCTTCCTTCGCTTAGCCATTTGATTGTGGAGGTCTCGAATGTGGTTCTCATAGTGTTACACGAAGACGTTGTGGCGAGCCTGATATTCTTCCTCCATTTGCTCTTTGAGGTCACGGTAGAGGGTATTGAGGAAAAACTTGACCCTTTCATCAATGTCATCTTCAACGTGGGCTTCAAGGTTGATGCACTTTTGGGTCATATCTTCGAGTTCGCTTTTGACCTCTTCAAGTTCTTCAATCAGCATCTTTGTCTTGTCGGCTTGGATGGATTCTTCCAAGTTGTGCCATGCATCGTTGTCCTCAATTTGCTGTAGGGCTTTGGCAAGTTGAGTTTTAATGTCACTAGGCTCCTCTTGCACGGATGACCGTCCACTGTCGGAATCACTTTCCATCTTCCGAAAATCCCTAGCAATGCGAGTGGCAGGCAAATCAAAAGCTTCTCTCCAACCTTCCACGTGTTCCATTTCAGCGACAAGAGACTTGGTCAAATCTTGGAGAGTGGGTTGTTCACTGCTTTCCTTGGTTATGACATACTTTCCGGTAGACATTGTGTTGGGAGTCTTGGAGTTGAGTAGCTTCGGAAAAGCGCGAGAAGAGATGCAGATATCGGGATCTAGCCCCAACGAGTCGGAAGCGAGGCTTAAATGGCTCAGGCTCAAATTCAGCGAGACGAAGCATTATCTCGTGCGAGATTAGTAATCCCGCGCGAGATAATCACACCTATGGAAAAGAAATCGATTTTTATTTAGCCCTAATTTTTGGTCGGAACGGAAAGTCCGTTTTGAGGGGTTTCTAAGGCCTTTATCAGAACCTAACGACTAAGCAATCAATCCGATTTTTGTAAAGCAAAGCCATGTAAGATTGTTTTTTTTTTGAAGGATTATATGCACATTTTTTTTTGAAGGGACATCCGAAAGGGTCATTCCGAAGAGACTTTTTCCGAAGGGACTTTTTCCGAAGGGACTTTTCCGAATCCTTCTTTATTGTCAATTTTGCATGGCTTTGTTTTGATCAAAAACAAGAAAAGATCACTGAGTCAAAACCGACCGGTCACGGAGTGATCCTAAAAAGTCAATCTACATGAGAATGTGGCGATGCAGGGCTGGAAGGCTAGGCTCCCCGCGATATGACAATCTAAGTGGATTGAATACGCGGAGTGGGATTGTCCAACTTCGGAGAGACCGGCGACTAGGTGGTTACCGTCATCCGTCCTTAGTGTGGGTCCCGGGTTTATAGAGGGTATGTAGTGCAATGACAGTTATAGTATGAGTGCGCGTGTGTGATAGTCAATCTATGTGATAGAGTAAAATAGGAAGTTTTTTTTTTTTGAAAGTCAAAAGAGAAAACAGATAGTGGCCGCACCAAGTGGTTGCCTACGTTTCTCCCAATTTAGGAAGACTCAGGCCGTCGTAGTTCCACATAAAGAGAGAGAAAGAGAGATAAATAATTCAATTTACAACTCCCGAATCCCCAATGGACCGGACTTTAATTAAATAAAACCCAATCGCACGCAGTTCATAAATAATAATCAATTATTTAAGGAAAATAAAGGTCCGAGTTCTACATTTTAAGGGAGGCCTTAAGATGCGAGAACTCTGCAGATAATGAATCCTGGGATCCCCCTTGCGTGTTCGACCCTCGTCTTGGACCACGGGATGAACAGGCGAAACCAGAAAATAACCAGATTGCCGAAGCCATATCTCGCGCGAGATATGATATCTCGCCGCGAGATAAGCTTCATCTGAGAGCAAAAAATTCGAATTTTACTAATTTTTTGAAAACCTCTCTTTTAATTTTGACGCAAGTTTAAGCCTCTTAATTTTCAGTCCCCAGCAGAGTCGCCAACTGTAGCGTTGTGAGAAAGAAATTCTTATTCCTTTTATTTTTTATGAGTCGCCACCTATATTATTTGATTGGAAACATAGAAAAACCATTTGAAAGAGATTTGAGTTCGGGGCTTAGGTTATGAAATGGGTAGGTTTAGAAGGCATCCATTTCACCCAATCCGGAGATCGGTCTTGCTAAAGAAAAGAGAGGTTTTTAAAAGAAGAAGTAAAAAACGAATCTAAATACTACAAATAAAGGTCCATTTGACGAGGTCAAACGGAATGTAGAATCGATTGCTTCGAGACCGTCTCCATGATTTGGAGAGGCTCTAGGCCGATCCTAGATTCTATGGACTTATACCACTCTAACAATCAATTAGAAGGAAGTTTAGGGATTACCTTGCGTGAGGTGATTTGGGCGAGTTTCGACTCAAGTTTAGAGTCGACCCTTCACACACGGACAGAGCTTCGCCTCGGTCCTTGGTTTGAAGATTGATGCTTGTTTATCAACAAGGTTGACAAACAAACTATGAGGTGAGTTTTAGGGTGATTTTGTAGGATTCTTTCAAGGAGAGAAACCAACAAAATGTGTGTGTTGTGAAAATTCTTCGACCTCTTGAACCTTGGAAGTCACCAAGTATTTATAGAGTTTGGATATGAAGAAGTGGAGAGTTAAAACCCTATCAGATGGTTCTAGACCTCTTCTCCCATTGGTTGGCCGGAGAGATAAAGTTTTATCTCGAAAAGAGGTTGAAATCGACGAGGGAACCGCGCTCGCAATCTGCAGAGGGGGGATATCTCGCGCGAGACACGCCATCTCGCGGCGAGATATTGCTCCTGTGGACAGTTTTGTCCTTTCCTCGTTATCTCGTATGCAGTTTAGTCCCAAACTAACGGTAGTTAGTCAAAACTTAACGAAACATGACGAAATGGTGGATTTCTACTTCTTGACTCAAAGCGAGACTTAGAGTGGTATAAGTATGATCCGATGTGTTCAGAATGGGGTGTCTACACCCTAGAGAAATCAGCTCAGCTTGTGAGCACATCTCTAGAAAACACCAGGTCTTTATTGTAGCACATCCGTTAGTGGTCACCTTTAGTTTGGCAGCCTTCAATCATTGGCTTGCAATTTGTAATAGGTAGAAACCATTAATATAGTTGTGCACTTTCACAAATCCAAGTTCTGACCAAACTTGGTAGAGGACGTAGCAGTTATTTAACACTGTGAACCTCTTCAAACAATGTGTCATTCTTACGTGTGTTTGTTTATTTACGTGTTGTTGTATCGGTTGACATTCTCTCAACTAGTCACAACCTATTGACTCAAGCTCTTTGCTCAACTTGTTTGTCCTACTTGGAAATATAATTTGTTTTGTTTGCATAAGGATTTTTAACGTACTGTTTTTGAAACTCTACCTAACCGGCTGTAAACCTAGCCTAACCGTAATTCCGCTGTGAAAATCTAATCTAACGGTTAGCAAGTGTGTTTCCTACAATCCTTTACGCCTAAGAGTTTTTAAGCAAAAAGTTTAACAGGCTATTCACCCCCTCTAGCTTTGATTTCTACCATTCGGGGACCTAACAATTGGTATCGAGCTCGCAATTTTCGAAAATTATTTTTCCAAGCTTAACCGCTTGAATTGCCAATTCCAAAATGGCGGGAAAAATCATGCAAACATACAACTTGACATTCGTTCCCATGTTGAACGATAACGAATTTCCGGTATGGAAAACGTAATCATGCGGTACTTGGACTCAATAGATGATAGGTTAACTCATCCGTAGTCGAGAGATGGTCCCATGACACCCCGAAAATCAATCTTGCAACAAGAGCACCCAAAACTCCTCTCATGGATCATGCGGATAGAGAGTCTCGAACAAGACTTTGAGGTTTATGAAACTTATGTGCCAAAACCAAGAGAAGAATGGGTGAGGATGACAAACTTTGTGATTCCTTGGACCGAAAAGCCTTGCACATCATAACCTCGGGACTTGATGACAGATCGTACAAACAAGTACAATGCTATGAGACCGCTCAACAAGTATGGCAAAGTCTTCTCAGATACTTTGAAGGAGATCAAGTGGCCAAGGACAACAGACTCTACAAAAGCGTTGTTGAGTTTGAGTCCTTCAAGAAGAATCCTAATGAAACAATGAAGGAAACGTATGACCGATTCTGCGAGGTGAGTAACTCTTGTGCATCTTTAGGTAGAGTCTATACCATGAAAGACCTGAACATGAGATTCCTCAATTCTCTTGGAGACTTGTGGCATGTGAAGGTCGCTATTTTGAAAGAATGCCGTGATTTGAACACTACTCATATCCAGAACATTGTGTCTACTTTGTTTCTATATGAGGAAGAGCTCAACCGGCTGAGTGGAGTTCAAAAACAATTTAAAAATCTATCTCTGCCAACTCAGACCGAGATCTTCCCTGGTTCCTCTATGCTTACCAGCCAAATTACCACAAATGACTCTCCCTCAACATCTCAGCTTCAACCAACTCTAGCCAATACCTCTTCTAACACACCTCTTGAGGTAGAGGATGAATTTGCTACATTCGCCAGAAACTACACAAAGTTTAAGGATTTTAAGAAATCCCACAGCAAATCATTTCAACCCAAAGCCTCATCCTTCCATAGATCTGGGAACTTCCAAAAGAAAGGCCAAACCTCAACCTCAACCGACGGAAAGAATGCCCAAGGTGAGCTTGTGTGTTACAACTGTAGAAAACCCGGCCATTTTGCCTCCAAATGCCCTCAACCTAAATATGAATTTTTGAGGAAGAAACCATTCAAGAAATTCCCTAGATCTAAATCTAAGAGCTTAGTTGCCGAGGATGGGCCGAAAAAGCTATGCCGGTGGTTTGAGACCGACTACGAGAATGAAGAAGCTGACTATGCTGACTCAGATGAAGATGCTGATGTCAGTTTTGTTGCTATGGATGGAACCTATGAAAAACCCATCTCCCTGCAAACTCCTATTTTTAGACACCCCAATTCCAATGAACAATTATCCTATGTTGACCACACCCCACCTATGAGATCTCCCTTGACATACTTTGATGAACCCATTCCTACTCCCAAGGTAGATGCAGGTAATCCATATAACTTCAAAATTCAAAACATAGGTGGATCCCTTTATGGTCAGTCCAAAACCTTGCCCACTCTCGGGCCAGGCGATGCAACCAATCCAACCGACCTATCAAGCTCAAGCCTTGCCGATTGCCTCCTATCAACCGATGCTTGAGACCCGACCGATTCACTTAAAGCCTCTAACCGAACCGAGCCCTCAACCGATATCTTCACTTCCAAATTTTGATCCCAATTTTGAACCATCATCCTCTTCCTCTCAGCCTACTGTTGACCCTATGCCCAATATGTCAAAGTCTGAAATGGCAGAGGTGATGAATGAGCTCTTCTCCGATTTTGAAAAATTAAATGAAGCTCACAAAATCATGGTTGATAATTTTAAAGTGATCACTACTGAAAATGATTCTTTGAAAATTTGAAATAAAAACTTTGAAAGAAAGTAAGCTAGAGTCGAGATCGGTTGAAGAAGGACAATCAAGAACTCACCGAGAGACTAAACATTTCGTTTGTCAAATTGCTGATCTTGTGTCAAGAAATAACTCTCTTCATAAAACCATTGACACATTTTCAAAATCACGGCTAGCTGTGGAGACCATCATTCAAGATCGGTTATCTCCTAACCGAGATGTAACTGCGGTATAAGTTTTAACTCCGGCGGTGATGACATTGACAGCAAAGACAAACCGGCTTAAGAAGTCTATCTCTCGAGAACTTGATAGGCAAATTTGATAATGCTCAATCCAAAATGATTAAGAAGGAGTTAACCAAACCTTTCAAATCGTCCCTCACACCTATCCTAATGGACGGAGTACAGATGAAAGCCTATCTCGAGCCAAAACAAATCTCAATGGACCGAGGTAGTTGATCCCGAGTTAGGACAATATGTCCCACTTAGTGATGGAGACGACAAAGGTGGAATTAAAATTGTTGATCATGTTGCGGAGTCGGGAATCCTCAACCGTAAGGTAACCGACACCGGTAAGGGTATGACCGATCGACAACGATCGCGCAGTCACCCAACCGGTAAAGGCAACCTAACCGGTAAAGCCATTCCTAAACCGTGCAACGGGTTAACAAAAGTAAATCCATCACCTTCGTCCCCAAAGGATGCATTTACGCTCAATCGGTTAACCCCTCGAAGCATTGGCAAAATTGAACATCAATTCATCTAAGCCTCCTCGGCCATCTTCTAATAAATGTGTAAATTGTGGTTTTATTGGTCACAAGGCTTATGAATGCCTCTTGAAGCATCTATCTGGACCCACCGAGTCTAAAAGCTCGGGTGGTGGCCGGGTATGGGCTGCCAAAGAGGAACTAACTCTTTGGACCCAAAAGAATAAGGGGGACCATAAGCTTCTTGTTTTATTTCAGGAATGCTTAATGGCCTCAACCGATGCCGGTAAGGATGTTTGGATTATGGACAGTGGATGCTCTAGGCATATGACTGGTCATGCCGATCTCCTAACCGATCTGGAAGAAGCATCTGGTCCTCCAGTTGTCTTTGGTGACAACGCAAAGGGTAAAATTATCGGTCGAGGATCCATCAAAAGAGGTACAGTCACTGTACAGAAGGTATCTTTGGTGGATGGTCTAAAACACAACCTTCTTTCCATTTCACAATTTTGCAACAAAGGTATGCATTGTGTTTTCAATTCTTCCAACTGCTATGTGAAAGACATTGCTACAGGTGAAACACTTCTCACTGGATATAGAAAAGGTAACGTATATGCTATAGATTTAAACAATGTCTCGAATGTTACTAATGTTTGTTTTGTAGCTAAGAACATCAGTGAGAATTCCTGGCTATGGCACAAGAGACTCGATCACTGAACTTCAAATATCTATCCAAGCCGGCCAATAAAAATCTTGTCGCCGGCTTACCTCGGTGTCTGGCGATCATGGAAGGAAATGTAGAGCACTGCCAATTGGGAAAACAAAGATAAAGAATCTTTCCGCACAAGCCCCGCATGTCCACTTCTAGGTGCCTCCAGTGCTACATATGGATCTGTTTGGCCCCACAACTACGCCCGGTTTGGGGGTAGCGAGATATGCCTTGGTTGTTGTAGACGATTTCTCAAGATATACCGGTAGAGATGTTTGCTTCAAAAGATGATACATATGAAGTTGCTACCGAGACTCTTCCGTCTACTTCAAACCCAAAGGGAATGTGATATCATCGGTATGAGATCGAGATAATGGAACGGAGTTCAAAAATCTTGGAATTGCTCAAGATCTTGTGATGATCACGGAATAGACCACAATTTCTCAGTTCTTTGGTACACCGCAACAAAATGGTGTAGTTGAGAGAAAGAACAGGACATTGATCGAAGGCTGAAAAACAATGATATCGAAGCTAGGCTCCCCAGTATTTTTGGGCCGAAGCTATACATACGGCTTGCTTCACGAGAATAGATCTTTGGTCAACAAGTTTCACAACAAGACCCCTTATGAGCTTTGGCGTGGCGGAATTCCCAATATTAGTTTCTTCAAGATCTTCGTTGCAAATGCTATGTTCTTTACAACGGTAAAGAACGCCGAGGTAAATTTGATGAAAAAAGGCGATGAAGGCATTTTTGTGGGATACGCCAAGCACGGTAAGGCATTTAGAGTTTTTAATAAACGGTTGTTGAAAATTGTTGAATCTGTTCATGTTACTTTTGATGAATTTGATTTGCTAGAGTCGACAAGGCTCCAAATAGTACTTGATAGTTACGGTGTTTTTGAGACGGGTGAAACAGATAATCAAAACTCTAATCAATCCACCGGCATCAACGCAAATCAGTCTCGGCTCAACCGTCAGCCTCTAGTGGTGTAACCTGTAGAGACCTAGTTGATGACTCCTTCTTTCCTCAATCGGTTAGGCAATCAAATAGTCAATCTCAGCCAGCCGATCCCTTACCAACTAGTCCTCATATTACAACTTCCAATTCATCACCTGAAGTTGAACCAATTTCACCCATCAACTTACCATTTCCATCTCCAATTACCGATCACCATCATCAATCAGCATCACCCTCACCTAACCGATCACCTCAACCGGTCTCCTCTCCCTCAACCGATTCCGCTCCTCCCATAGAAACCTTAAGACGGGGAATCGGTCAGGCAAGACCTACCTAGGGAAGTGAGATCAGTTAGAAATCATCCTTTAGAAAATGTTATTGGTGATGTCTTTGGACCTAGAATGACTAGAGGCCAATTAAGAAACTTAGAGGAACAACATGATTTATTTTCCTCTGCTATGGTCTCCAACATAGAACCAAAGAAGACTGATGAAGCACTTGATGACCCCAGCTGGGTAGAAGCTATGCAAGAAGAGCTTAACCAGTTTGATAGATGTAAAGTTTGGGAATTAGTGCCTAGACCTAATGATCAAACAGTAATTGGAACAAAATGGGTATATAGAAATAAATTGGATGAGTCTGGAAAAATTATAAGAAATAAAGCCAGATTAGTGGCAAAAGGATATAGACAGGAGGAAGGAATAGACTATGATGAGACTTTTGCTCCCGTAGCTAGATTAGAAGCCATTAGGTTATTTCTTGCCTATGCAGCCTACAAAGAATTTAAGCTATATCAAATGGATATGAAAAGTGCATTTCTCAATGGTGAACTTCAAGAGCTTGTTTATGTAGATCAACCTCCCAGTTTTGAAGATCCTAAGAAGCCTAATCATGTCTACAAATTGAATAAAGCTTTATACGGCCTCAAGCAAGCACCTCGAGCATGGTATGAAACTCTCTCCAAATTCCTACTTAGTGAGAAGTTTGAACGAGGTAAAATCGACACCACCTTATTTATTGCAAAGCATAATGGTCATTCATTGTTAGTTCAAATATATGTTGATGACATAATTTTTGGATCTACTAACGAAAAATTATGCAAGAGATTTGAGAAGCTTATGCAGAGCAAATTTGAGATGAGCATGATGGGTGAGCTAACCTTTTTCCTTGGACTTCAAGTTAAGCAAACCCATGAAGGTATTTTCATCAATCAAGCCAAATACACCAAAGATCTAATCAAGAAATTTGGACTTGATTCCGCTCATCCTCAAAGCACTCCTATGGCCACAAATGTACACTTAGACAAAGACGAATCCGGTAAGAAAGTAGATATGACACTCTACCAAGGTATGATAGGCTCTCTACTTTACTTAACCGCTAGTAGGCCAGATATCATGTTTGCCGTATGTGTATGTGCTAGATTTCAAGCTGACCCTAGAGAATCTCGTTTGCAAGCTGTCAAAAGAATCATTAGATATCTTGTGGGAACTGCTAACTTAGGTTTGTGGTATCCGAAAGATTTATCATTTACACTAATTGGTTATTCAGATGCTGATTTTGCAGCTTGTAGGGTCACCAGGAAAAGTACTAGTGGAACTTGTCAATTTCTAGGTAACCGGTTGGTTTCCTGGTCGTGCAAGAAACAGGCATCAATTTCCACTTCTATGACTGAAGCTGAGTATATAGCCGCTGGAAGTTGTTGTTCACAAATTCTATGGATGAAGCAACAACTGGTGGACTATGAAATCCCTCAAGAAATGGCTCCCAAACCAACCAAGAAAGACATTTTCGGAGGTTACATTCTACCAAGCTTCTTTGAATCTGAAGAAGGGAAGATCCTCCAAGCCATGCTAGTTGCTTCCGGGTTGTTGCCGTTCTTGATGCCAGAGGGGAATGATGACATTCTGTATGAGCTTGTCAATGAGTTCTTCAACAATGGCGTAGTTGATGATAATCCCAAGCCCGGTGTTGTTTCTCACATTACTTCTTCAGTTGGTGGTTTCTCTGTTGATTTCTCCCCATCCTCCATAGCCGAAGCTTTCCCTACTCTTCCCTCAACCGGTTCCTCTTCTGTCACTTCGAAGGATATGGAAGCCGCCTGGGCTACCGTTCGTGGAACCGATCCATTCGTGACCGGTGAAGGGAACAAGAAAGCTGATTTGGATGCTGTTCATTATGCCCTAACCGAAGTCATTGACCGATGTGTGATATGTCGGTCTGGTTCCCATCATTGTATCACTATGATACAATGGGAAGCCATGGCTGCTGTTATGCTTCAAAGGAGATTCAACTGGTGCTCCTTCATCTATCGTGTCATCCTCATTGCCTTTAAGAAATTCCAGAAGGAGAAGCCCTTGTCCAGATCTAACAAGGCCAAGCCCATTCATTATCTTCTGATGAGTAGAATCCTCTTGAGAATCCCTTCAATCTTTACTATTTCTGGTGGTCAACCTTTGGTTCCTAAGTCCTTTGTCAAAGCTTTCGACAAGGCTGATCAAGCAAGAATTCTTAGAGAAGCCAAACCGATGGCCCCCATTGCTGCTCCAACCGAAGCCCAACCGGCTAAGAAGAAGACCTCTCAACCAAAGAAGAAGCAGTCAACCGATACCTCCAAACCGGTCCCTCAATCTCAGCCTTCTCAACCGATTCCCTCTCCGACCAAAAGAAAGACCCCAGAACCTGATGTTGGTGATAATGAACCCATCTCCACTGTTATCCGACCTAAAAAGACTGCTAGAAAATCCTCCAAACCAGTTACTCCTCCTCCAGCCACTTCAAAATCAAAACCAATCCCAAAAACTCCTTCCCAAATAGCCAAGGAAAATGCAGAAAGGAGAAAGAGAATTGAAGCCGATATTTCTTCATTCATACCCTTTATCCCCAACCGATTACTTAGCCATGATACCTTGACCGATGACATACCTATCACCGGTCACACCTCTAATCCCTCTTACCGACGTTGCCAACCGATCAGAAATCCTACCTTCCACATTTTCCACAACAATCCATGGGCTATCAACCCTCAGTCTGCTCCCTCTCCTAGTTGGGTTTATCCTATTGATCATTTGCCGCCATTTATTTGGAAGTTGCTTCAATTCCATGAAATCAACAAGTCTTCCGTACCGACTGGCAACATTCAAGACTATTTTGATTTTGGAAACCAACATGTTGAGAATGGTGTTTATTTCAGCAGACCTTCTTAGTCGTCGAAGGCTGTGATCTTTCAGCTTACAGGCGTAGTCTCATCAAGCAATACAACAAATTTTTTGATCAGCTTCCCCTCAAATGGAATGCTGTCCCTAGCTCAAGATAGAATGAGGCAGGACATGATGGTCCAAGCTGTATGGGCTGATTTTGCTATTCTCTATGGAGCTGAAGATACCTTGATTGAGACAGATTTTTATCAGTCTGGGAGATATGAAATAGATATGGATACTCTTCCAAACTTTGACTCTGAACCGGTTTGCCTTGGCCCAAGGAAGAATCAACTTATCAGGAACGTGATGGATTTGTTGGATAATTTACTGGATATGGACAATGAATTCAAGGCGGCTGGAAATATTTCCTTAGCCGATTTTTTAACGCGTGCAGTCCACCTCTACCAAATGGCCTACGGTTACTGATGAAGAGATTGATGCCATGTTTGAAGATGAGGAGGAAGAAAAAGAAAAATCTGAAGAGGTTGCTGAATCTGGTTCAAGTTCTGACTCCAGTTCTAATGGTGATGATAGGCCTGACCGAATGGAGAGTACTGATCAAGCTTTTACCACTCCCAAACCGATGGCAACGGTTAGAAGCTTGGGAGGAGGCATTACCGATACGTCACCGGTTACCCCTTTGGGAGGAGGCTCTACCGACATCCCAGCCTCTACTCAACCTATGATGCCTCCATCGGTTTCAATCCCTCCAACCGTTGTATCTTCTGAACCGGTTAGAGTTTCTCAACCGATTGATCACGATGATGTCCTTCTACGCAACAAGGCTGGCCGCTAGCCTATTTAATGTAGAGGAAAAGCGGCTACAAGACCGAGCCGATGCTCTTGCCCTTTGCTCAAGCTCTTCAAGCTTCAATTCTTGACAGTCAAGTAAGAGAAATTCAGTCTATGCTTTCTAGCCCTCCAAGAGTTGAGGAGGAGACTCGGTCCGTTCCTCCATCTTCTACTATTCCTACTTCTGATGCTCCTGATGGAGATTCTGATTTCTTTGTGGAAGAAATTTCTGATGATGAAGAAGAATTTAATATCTTGGATCCTGCTTTGTCCCACCGGCTTATCGATCCTTGCGTTCTTCAAAAAGACATCTTCTCTCCCTTAAACTATTATACAACCGAGATCTTCCATTCCTCGAACCCCTCATGGTATTCCACTCTTTGAACCCCATGAGAAGATTACTAGCCGTCTTGAGTATAAGTTGGTTTCGATCCTCCTCCATTTTCCCAAGAACTTCAAAAAGTTGAAAGAAAAAGAGGTTGATGTTCCTTTCTACATCCGAGAACCGTTGGCCTGGAGAAACAAGTTTCAAAGCCCGAAGCTGGTTGCACTCAAACTTCGCCTTCGGTTTCCTCCACCCAAGGGTCAATCGGTCAAGCCCTCCAAAACCGATCAACAGGTTGATCACCAAATTCCCTTCCAAGCGTAAAGCGGCGGTCTCTCCTTCCCAATCTCAAAGACTTCGCCACATAAGAATTCAAGGTGGAGTGGCTCAACCTGCCTCTGGACCGGATGAATGCACATTTTCTTCTGATAATATCTTCATGCGTTATCTTTCGGTCAACAACCGTATTACTCAGGTTTTGGAGCTACGTATTGTGAGATGGTGCTATGAAGTTACTCACAGAGTTTGATTAATGCCCAGTGTGACTCAGCTTTCTATTATGCGAAATGGCAATCCTAGGCCATGGAGCAATATTAGGCAAGCCTCTCTTCTTCTCCTGGCTCTAAGAGTTATTCCTATGATTCGGTTAAGACAAAATGCCCTATCATTGGCTCAGTTTCTTGAACCGATGCTTACGCTTTTTGATGAAGCTCATGATATTCAGAATGCCATCACTCTTAGCCTTGAATCTGACTCCCTGATCTCTTCTGACCCCAATGATTTCCTTGTGTTCAGTCCCTCTATTGCTTCTTCCGTATCTATTGATGAGGAGATTACATTTTCTCCAACCGGTCAAGTATCTAGGATCGGTCCAGTTCATGTCAACTCTCCAACCGATTCCTCAACCGGTGCCTCAACCGATTCTCCAACTCCATCCCTAACCGGTCGCACAATTCCTCTTACTGCTCACCTAACCGAGAAGCCTCCTACCGTTCAACATTCTCCTCCAAACCCATCTCTTGCAATCCAAGTGTTCATTCCTCAACCTGTTCTAGCCTTAACTGTTACTGCTCCTCCAACTGATCCTCCAGCTATATCGGTCAGCTCCTCAACCGGTGGCTCTTCTACCGATAGTGATGCCGATCCTTCCCCTGATGCTCCCCAACAAGTTCCTGAAGAAGAACTCAACCGTCCTGTTGTTGTTCGTGATCTTTGTGAACTTTATGATGCCCTGGTTGCGAGTATGGTTAAGTCCAATCAGGAGGAGGAAGAGAAGAGGTTAGACAGAATGGAACACGGTTATGCAAAGGATCTAGCTAACTATGTGGCCGATTTGTTTGATAAAGATGCCAAGATCACTGATCTCTCCACTCAGCTAGGTGCCTTGACCCAGTTGAACAAGGAACTCCTGAACACTGCCAAGGATGCCCAAACCGATCTCAAGCTTGCAACCGAAGAAATCAAGAAGCTGAATCAGAAGCTAGCCGATCAAGCCTCATTATTTAGAAAGACCAACACTAAGAGGATCAAGCTTAAAACTGAAAATGAAGTCCTCAAGAAGATGCTAGCTGACCGTGATGCTGAGAAGTCTGCTAGGAAGAAAAGGAAGAGAGATGAAAAGGAAGTAAAGAAGTCAGCCAAGAAATCTCGCACTCAACCGGCCAGTCCATCGGCTACCCCTCCTTCAGACCCCAAGGATTTGCCTCCAACCAGATGATCCTGCTTTGCCCCCCGGGGCCTAGAATGTAACCGATGAGGAACTTGTCTTTCCATCTTTTGCTTAACCGGTTGAAGACTAATCAATGAGATTTCCTTAACCTCAAACTCTGTTGTTTTGAATGACTTGTCTTTCCTTATTTCCTTTTAATTATTTTTGAATGTTCAAACTATTCTAACTATTTCATTTTGCAGGTTTACTCATTCAAAAATATTTTACTTTAATTTGTTTTAAATTTCTAAGCTTTCAATCTATCTGTAAGCTTTCTTAGGTTACATCTATGATGTTACTTGACTTAGGGAATGACATATCTAATAGATAAAATTTCAGTCATTCTTTTACTAAGTCAGGATGATGCTAACCTAGGGTGATTGGACTTAAGCAATTAGGAGGAGATTGTTAGTCAAATATATGCTTAGGTTTAGAATTGCTTAAACCCAATCACATCAAGCATTAATGTGGACCCCTAATTTTAATTAGACCAAATAGAATTTTTCTATGTATGATAGGTCCCCTTAATGCTAGTGCCAGTGTTCTTATTTCATGTAATTTTCTCAAGACCTTGAAGACTTGAAGATGTGAAGATTTGCCCCTGTGCTATTTTCTGTGAGTTACTCGGTTTGCTAACATAAACGGTTGACTTCCTAACCGCTATGTCAACTTAACCGGTTGCCTACCTAGCCGATGTAACCTTCACAGGTTGTATCCTATCCTTTGCCGGTTAAGGCTTCCTCAGCAAGCTTTCCTCAGCCTAGCCTGACCGAAGCATTTATTGCTCCCAACTACCCAGCAACCCCTTTAGCTAAAGTTGGTAAAGCAAGCATGCCGAATAGACGCTGAAGTGACATTCCTGCGGCTGTCAGAAGCTCAAAATAGATTGTCAAAATGACCAGTACTCACATCCTTCCAACCACTCTACAAGGAAAATCTTCTCTCTCCTATCTCAGGCATTTAATGCAAAGATCCTTCAATTCAAAGGCATGCCTGATCAAGTCATCATTGCAACCTCTTCAAAGACAACGGCTCCTTTTCAAAGTTCACTATAAATAGCTTCCCTGGAGCATTGAAGAAGGTGGGTGCATTTATGATTCTTGAGAGTGAGTTGCTCTGAACTACCATTCTGCAAACTCCATAGTTCAAAGCATTCAATTCAAGTCCCCTTATTCACTAGACATCTCTGTTAGGACTTATACACTGTGCACCTCAATCAATATTGTAGTGTTCCTTCATTAGACTACATTTGGAACACATTGATTGATTCACACACAACACCCTAGAGAAATCAGCTCAACTTGTGAGCACATCTCTAGAAAACACCAGGTCTTTATTGTAGCACGATCCGTTAGTGGTCACCTTTAGTTTGGCAGCCTTCAATCATTGGCTTGCAACTTGTAATAGGTAGAAACCATTAATATAGTAGTGCACTTTCACAAATCCAAGTTCGACCAAACTTGGTAGAGGACGTATGATTATTTAACACTTGTGAACCTCTTCAAACAATGTGTCATTCTTACATTGTGTTTTGTTTATTTCTGTGTTGTTGTAACTGGTTTACATTCTCTCAACTAGTCACAACCTATTGACTCAACCTACTGCTCAACTTGTTTGTCCTACTTGGAGATATAATTTGTTTTGTTTGCATAAGGATTTTTAACGTACTGTTTTTGAAACTCTACCTAGCAGGAAATTTGTAAACCTAGCCTAACCGTAATTCCATTGTGCAAATCTAATCTAACGGTTAGCAAGTGTGTTTCCTACAATCCTTTACACAGTCTAAGAGTTTTTAAGCAAAAAGTTTAAACAGGCTATTCACCCCCCCCCCTCTAGCCTGATTTCTACCATTTGGGACCTAACACCTTTATATAATAATATTCATCAATATGAATAAATACCCAAAATAGGGCTCCAACGGATGCTAAACATTTAAATATTCAAATCCAACGGTAACTAAATATTCAAACTTATTCAAATCCAACGGTAACTAAAATAATTAACGTTACATAAGTGCGGAAGTATCAAATGTAACGACTAGTAAAACCTACTAGCTTTATTTAAACTAAACTAAAATCCCGGTTCGTCAATAATCCTTCTATAACTCTTTATTGATCATCGTCCTTCCTACAACGATCTTCCATCCTTATTCTCACACCTGGAGGAAAAATAAGAATGAAGGAATGAGCGAAAGATGCCCAGTAAGTCATTACGTGATCTCCTTGAAGTTATGAGGAGATGACCTGAATGACGGTTCAATCGAAGCATTTCAACGAAAGGTTAATACAATAAAGTTTATACAAGGAAGTGTGGCATTACAAATCCATATTATAGTTTTTATTCAGGATTTACCCTACATTGAGTAATTCCTATCTGATCATCTGTTTGATGTCGAGTGCGTATAAAAGTATATTAAGACAAGTACGTAACATATATCATACAAGTCTAATATCATTTCATATAATCTTGACATGCATGTACATTCATACAAGTCTAACATATAGTGCATTCATATTAAACAAGAATACACGTAAGCAAAGTCAATACTTTAGATATCCATGAACAATACATATCATAGATAAGATTTCCAAAAGACGCTTCATGTCCAGGGAATATTTTATAAAGCACTATCGCCACATGATAGTATAATTTTGAAAAGACTCGATAGAGTTTCCAAAGAATCGATACACAAAGTGTTTAGGAATGTAATTCCTTACCTTAGCTTGCTTCCTTTGCACTTCTGGTTTAACCTACAGTCATGCAAAGATATCATTTTAGGTACAAGTAATTGTTTATTACTTCTTATGTACCCTAGTTGATTTATCTTTAGTTAACTTATGAGTTGCTTTTGGACTCATCTTACTAGCTAACTATCTTTCTATTTTAGGTACATTCCTAAAACATTATCCTTCTATTTTAGGTAAATTTCCTAAAATAGTAACCTTCTATTTAAGTATCTTCCTTAAATATTATCTTTCTTATTTTAGGTAACTTCCTAAAATATTTACCTTCTATTTAAGTATCATTCTTAAATAGTATCTTTTCTATTTTAGGCAATCTTCCCAAAATATTTACCTTTTATTTAAGTATTATTCTTAAATAGTATCTTTTATATTTTAGGTAACTTTCCTAAAATAGTGACTTTCTATATTTGGAACTTTTCCATTATTCTTGGGCTTACACTTCCTACTCTTAGAAGTTGCCTTTATTCTATTTTGGTTCTTCTTCTTTAACCTTTAAAAGTCTTTCTTTCTTTAGAAAGTTACTTTTAAGATCATCTACTTTGAGTATTTACAAAAAGACCCTTCATCTTTCATGAAATTACAAAGTGGTCCTCAACTTTCGAATATTTACAAAATAGTCCCTCAACTTTTGGGTATTTGAAAAATAGTCCCTCAACTTTTGAATATTTGTAAAATAGTCCCTCAACTTTTAAATATTTGCAAAACAGTCCCTCAACTTTTAAATATTTGCAAAACAGTCCCTCAACTTTCAAAAATTACTGCACAATCCTCCGTCTTTCAGAAATGACAGAACAGTCCCCTGACTTTCAGGATTTACAACCATAAATTCCAGATTTTCAGTTTGGTCACTAGGACTTTTGAAAGTTGGTTTTCAGCTTTAACTATGACTAGTGAGTAACCCGTCGAAATTCGACGGGCATATTAAAGATGAATATTACTTACATAATGTTAAATAATTTTAAGGATCAAAATGATCCTCCAATAACTTTGAATTAACCAATATAGCCAGAATATAGTCATCAACATTGGTCAGACTATACAACATTTAGGAATATCCCAATCATAAGAAAAGCTGAAAGAAGAAATTCATATTGCCTTTATTTAAGCAACATGCAGCCCATACAAACCGTAAAGAGAGAACTTTACTTGTTTCAAAACACAAACAATATCATAGAAAATAAATGCATAAAACGGACAAGTTAAGCATAACAAAGTGTGTTTTCATACATATACAAAGCATAAGGATTAAATAATATAAAATATATACAATCACCCATCAAAATTAAATAAGATTTCATGTAGCCATTGAGAGTTGAAGATTCTGGTTGGATTGGATTCGAAGAAGCTCCTTCCATAATAAGTACACTGCAATTGGGGTGACGATGGCTATTAGTTATAAGAATCATAAAATGAAGAAATAAAACTAATAACGAAAACTAAGGTATATTAAGGGAGTTACTTCATTAAAGTGAAAAACACTGCTTCTCAAAGCCATATTTTCTTGCAAAATGAGACTCCGTTTCTATTTGCCCTCTACGAAATCAACGGACATGTCGCAAAATATGTTATACGTAGTAAATGCACCGACTATACACGAGTATAATTAAGTTGTCGGATCCCAATACGATCTCTCGACTCATACTATATTAGTATATCATCCAAGAGCCACTTAAGGTGAGGTCATCTTTTCGTTGAAAGATACATCTTGTCACCCTTATTTTTGAAGTGCGAGCAAATGCACATTAGTCACCTATAAATTCATAAATCCATGAATATAGTGTCCCCTATTGAGCATGAGCTAGTAACTCCCTGTAGTAAAATATCGAGGTTTCCGTTGCCATAGTATGGGCGAATCCTTAGCTTGGATAATCCACCTCTACTAACATTAACAATTTCAATCTTGTTTCTGCAATTCCTTGGGTCGAAAATTCCAAAAATTCCTTCACCCATACTATGCCACTATCAAGTCTCAATTTCTAGCAACCTAAAATATAGGGTAGCATAATGACACTTTTAGCATGAACTCAAAATTGTTCAGCTAATCACATCACTGAGCTGTAAACTTTACTGTAACTTAATGCATTGGCTTAGAACGTGAAATACATTCATTATTTACCATGGGACTACACAAATGCATACAGAAGATATCTATTTTACCTTATGCAAATTCCTAGAATGATAGAAACAGTTTACTCTCACCACCCGACCCCGTTCACATACTTGCCCATAAGCTGAGTATACAACTTCCTAACAGATACCAAACATGAGAAGAAACAACCCCAGTTCAAGAATTCTAGGACATCCCAAGCATCTGAAAAAGATACCAAACATGAGAAGAAAAGTCACAGACATGCATCCTTAAAGTAAAAAGCCCACATATTTTGGAATGAAAACTGCCATACTGAGAATTGTAATTACTCTGCTTAAAATCGACCAGGATTGATAGAACGACAACACTTTGACCATAATTCTCTAACACTTAACGAACACAAAAATCAGAAGTCGAGGACAGGCTTAATGGCAAAACTATATTCACGTAAGATAGGTTGCATACTCTCGAACCTCCAAAGCATTACAACATACCCTTACCTTCATGAGACATAGTTAAGTACCTAAACCCTACTCGCATTGCAACATATTTAAAGCTAAACAATATTACTAAACCAATATGCCAAAGCAGGCAGAATATATCAACCCTGGAACTCCCCTATTTCCCCTTTTCAAAAACAATGCCCTACAACCTGCAACTCTGCAAGCTTGACTCATGTCAATGTCTACCATCGAAATTCCAACATTTTTCTAGCTTTATCCCCACCTCAGGATTCAAAATAAGAAAGTGACAATACAACGAAACTTGTGCTATAACGGCTACAACATAGGGTACTTGTAAACCTCTCAAATAAAACTTTTATACAGACTGGGAGTCTTAAGAAGACCGGAGAATAACATAATAATACTTGTCCAGCACACCAATAACTCTCACTTCATTTTTATTTAGATGCTATTAATTGATAATTGTTAAAACCAGCACTTCGCTAAATATCAGCAAATGCTCAGGCCAGATAATCAAAAAGGGTAACCATGAAATAACCAATTTCATATATCAACATATATGAGTTTAAAAAATAAAATTACTGACCAAGCAACTAATAATACCAACCAGACCCAATACGGCAACAAATTAACATCATTCGACAAAACATTCGAAAGACCATAAAGAAAAAAAAATTTGCTAGTCGATGCATCTCATAAAGTAGCAATTCCATTATAGTTTCCAATTCACAACCATAATATTTTTTTTTCTCACAGCACCAGTATAAAAAAAGGGCAAACCCCGGTGCGCCAAGCGCTCCCCCACCAAGCGAGGGAACCATTTGCTAGATTCTTCCCCCGATGTGAACCAAAACCACCTAGACCAATATACCTACATATCAAACTCTTTTTTTGTTATCCCATTTGGAAAAGCACATTCTCAACTGACCTCAATGGAAAAGCATTTGTCCAAAACCAAATACCTGGTTTTGGACCCAATATAATTTCTTCCTACCATATAACACATATAATATATAATATGGATACCATAATTATCAAAACTATTAATGGAATCAAATAAAATAAGGAAGGAGAAGGGAATACCTCAACCAACTGACTGATGTGGTGGAGGGGGTAGTCTCTCCATCATCAAATGCATCATCCGCATTTGCTCCTCCCTAAATGCCTGAGCTTGACCAATCTCGTTGTCCATCTTCCCTTCCAATCTTTCTCTCCACCTCTGGTTAGTCTCAATCTCTGCCTCCACTCTGTTCTGCAACTGACCAAACTCCATCCTCAATCCTCTCACGTCCTGTTCAATCGATTCTACTTGGCCCGCCAAGTAATATGCTGCCTCTGTAGGATCCATATCGTGCATCTCCCTCTCACCTTGATCATCAACTCCCTGGCCTATTTGTGGTCCTATCCTCGCTCGATTGAAGCTGGTGAGCGTGTAATAATCAATCTTCGACCCCGGCTTCAGATTACGGATGTTCCCTCCCATATTAAGCCCTGATATCTCTGCCAACTCGGTGATAAGAATAGGAAAGTTGAAGTTCGACCTTCCCATGTTGTTGGCCAATCTGATGATCTCATGTCTCATAATCAATCCGGTGTTTATTCTGTTTCTCGAAACCACAACATGCATCAGTGCCGCCCTTCTCCAACTAACCTCCCCATAGTGTGATGAGGGCATAATCCTCTCACAAATAAATCGGTGTAAAATGGCTAACTCCTCACTCAGATCCCTAGTCTTCATTATGTTTCCCTTTTTGTACCATGTAGGGTCAATGTTCACCCCAAATGAGATCGAGAATGCTGGGAGGTGACCCAATATATCCTCCTTTGACTTCATCTCCCTTATCAACTTCTGATACGCACAATTCTCCTCTTTCACATTATCGGGCATACTGTAATACCTATTGATCACCGTGCTGGTATACGGGACCTCTAACCCACGCACATAAGAATTTGGTGTATCACCTCTAGCCCAAACATTCGCATAAAACTCCTTAACAATTCTATTCAATCCCCAATGGACCGGGTTTGACGCAAGCATCTTCCATTTATAAAAAGTAAAAATATCCTTTAATTTACAACTTTCCCAATCGAATTCCCGTTCTACATTGAATGCATTACCCATATGATCATTAAAAAATTTATCCGCTTTGTCGGAAACAAACCTATGTTGATCATATTGGAGTTCTTCCACAACCGGGGGATTGGTAACACTTTTATCTCTACCCCGTTTACCCATTATAACACCGAAAAATAGAGCATTAACAGATAAAAATTACCTGAATAGAGTCGCCGGATTGTCGCCGGAGTTTTGCCGGATTTGGAGAGGACGAACTCGAAAAGAAGCCCTTGGTCTTCAATACTTTCTCCACTAATTGTTTCTTCGAAAATCACCTCAAAAACAAAGCTTTCAACCCAAATTAATCTAAGCTTTTTTAGCTTCAAAATTCGTCAATGTTGGAATTAATTCACGGTGAAGAGGTTGAAATTAGGTTTTAGAAAAAATTTATGGAGGGGGTATATGGATTTGGTGGGTAGAGGGTGAAAATTTCAAAGGGTTATGAGAGGATTTGTATAGGGAAGGGATGAAGAGGCCGTGGTTTCCATGGAGAAAGGGGGGTAGGGTGCGTACGTTTTAAGGAAAGAGGAAATATGAATTGGGAATTCTTCTTGGCCGTAAATTAGTAGGCCTACTGTCCATTGGGAGCGGACGCTCCTCAGGCCTGGGAGCGGTCGCTCCCCTTGGACAGAAACTGAGCATGAAATGTGGAATAGGTGGGAGCAGGCGCTCCCGTATATTTGGAGCGTGCGCTCCCTATTTCCAGCAACTAATATTTGTTTGACATATTTGGGAGCAGGTGCTCCCTAATATTTGGAGCCAATGCTCCCATTGTCCAGTGGCAAATAATCAGACCAAAGAGAATTCTTCTCCATAAAACACAAATCCAAAGTTACACACACAAAATCTCAAGTTATAGGGCTCTTGAATCTACAATATAGCAAATAGAAAACAGCATACCATTACAGAAATCTCTGAACAGAACAGAGATTTTTGAAAATGACACCTTAACTTAATCAAATTTTGCTACATTTTTTTTGTATCCCATCACTTGTTCGAGCTTCAATCATCACATGTTGAGCAGCCATCCATTTATCCTGATATTTCAATGTTATGGTCTCTGAACAGAACAGAGATATTTCAATGTTGAGCAGCAAATGTCACATAAACTTGAGCAAATATTTCAATGTTACGAAACAGAAACTTGAGCAAGTATTACATCAAATATTAATCAGCAACCAAAATTCAATCCAAGGCTAAATATGGTCCAAGAAAATTAATAACAACATAGCATCAAGAACCATTAAATCTGAAAACCTCTAAAACATCCACATGAAGAAAATTACCAACCACATAGCATCATGAACAGAATAAATCCCTCTTGATTGAGCAAACTGATAAAAAGATTTATACCTGCAAATAAGAGACATCAATACTATTAATCATATAGGACATACAATACTTTCACAAGTTGTTAATATTTATAGATTAAAATTACCTCACAACTTGTCGAAAATTTCTTTATACACTACATTAGTTGTGGTATCATGCGTCTGACCATCATTATCACAAATTAGAACTTTGAGTCCCTTTTCGGTAACTCTAGAGATTGCCACATACAATGACCGTGGCTGAATACTGGTCGAGGAAGGAATAGCCCCACGTGTGAAAGTGATTGTCCTTGACTCTTATTTATAGTCATAGCAAAGCAAACGGCCAAAGGGAATTGTCTCCGTTGAAACTTCACGGGAAATTTTGTCAAATCGGATGGGCTCAAGATCATTCTAGGAATAAAAACCTTCATGCCAATATTTTTACCCGATGTCATTTTTGCTTCAACTACATGCTTTCCGAGATTGGTGACAATCATTCTTGTTCCATTGCATAGCCTCGAAGCTTGATCAATATTCCCGAGCAACATGACCATACAACCAACTTTAAGCTTGATAAGGTGATTTGGCAATCCCGAGCATTTAATCGTATTAAGAAACTCTACGAAAATACATCCTCGTGTCCTTCAATATCTCCATCCTCCTTACGATGCTATCAGAACTCATATACTCAACCTCTTCACCGGCAACAATGACATCACATATTCATTTATAGAATCAACTATTTCATTAGTTGGTGCCAATACTGACTACATTACAGAAAAATCCATCAAGACCGATATTACCGTAATATGTCGGGATACGTATATTGAACGATAGCTGGAATAGGATCGATTGCATCTCTTATAAGAATATCATCAGGTATTTTAAGATCGGCTTCTCCGTCATTTTCCTCTCCGGCATCCCCATCCACTGACTGTAATACCCATTCCGCGAAATCTCTAATCTCTAAAGCATCTGAAGAAGATGAACCAGCCTACAGAATATACAATATGATTGATATAAAACATTTTGATAAACAAATAATAGAAACATAAAATATTAATTTTTTATATGAAATGGGTTTACCTGCAATCTCATGTTTTTTGTCAATTTAAGGACCTCGCAGTAGTTCCAAAGTTTAGATGAACTAATGGTAGCATGCACAATATCATTTCGGTTTCCTTTGGGAACAACCGGCAATATTTGCCTAAAATCACCTCCTAATACAACAACTAATCCACCAAATGGCTTATCAGAGCATCGACCATCTGATGTGCGCATAATATCACTCAAGCTCCTATCAAGAGCTTCGAAGCGGTCTTGTGGGTCATTGGGGCTTCGTCCCAAATTATGAGTTTTGTTTGCTTAAGAAGTCCACATACATCGAATCCGGCTTGATCTTACCGCAAGTTGAGCTTTCATCGACCCGAATTGGTATACCGAATGCAGGTGAGCGGTTACGCCCCTCGGAAGAAGCAAAGAAGCTATACCGCTAGAAGCCACTGGAAGAACTATATCCTTCCCGCTTCTTAAGGCCGAGCACAATGTCTTATATATAAAAGTCTTTCCAGTCCCTCCATAACGATATAAAAAAAACACTCCACCATTGCCATTGTCAATGCAAGTCATAATCTTCTCATAAACAATTTTTGCTCATCAGTCAAACAGAATATAATCTAGAGTGCTCGGCTTTCATCTCATCTACGTCGTATGACATTTCATCTAATATGAGCATATTCTCGGCATCACAAATGACCGAATTGATTGGTTTAGGCATATCCTTATAATTTTGGAGACTTGCTACAATTAGGCGCAAGTAACTTATCAATTTGTTCCAATGCTAAATTTCTAATTTGCTCTTCACTAAGTGTTAAACCTGTATATAATGAATATATTTAATTAAGTATGATAATTAAAATATAGCTTCAAAAATAATAACATAATGAACATGATAAATTATATGGACATCATAAGATATTTCATAAAATTATCTAATCCAATACATTTGCAGACTTACCTGGATTGTTGAACTTCGTTTGATGCTTGTAGATGATATCATCCGACAAAAGATGCCAAGTTTTATTCCATACATCTTGTGGCCTCGACATACTATTAGACAATAGTAGCATCGCGAACAGTCTTCTTAAGAAATCAGCAGACCCCCATTCACTTGCTTCTGTGATTCCATCAACATATTCTTTGTCATCATCTAACAATCCTAGAGCATAACATGCTGCTTTGTAATCGCTGTGTACGATGTTGTTTACAGTTTTCAAATCATCGTAACATTTAGCACTGCAATGAACATGATTTAACATCAACCTCAGATAGTATATTTCACCTGAGATAACAATATTGATTAAAAGTTATAGGACAGCAGATATATGATCTAGGTATAGGTAAAACCAACATACACACCCGAACCACCCCCCCACCCCCACGACCATTCAACCTGAGCATGCTCTTTGTTTTGTATTTTATAACTACATTACATCCGAACAATGGTGCAATATGATTGTCTTTTTGCAGCTGTAATCCCCAATTCAAACAAATAATAATAAAAAAAAAAAAACTAAGATTCAATATATAACTATATCCACATGTTTGTAGAAAACTTTATATACATATCATATATGTATGTATGCATGCTTGGTAAAAACAACAACGTATAACTATATTAGATGTTATTCAACAAAAAATTGTAGATATTACCTGAATTCATGGGGACATGAAAGATTCGTCCAATTGACATGCCTTTCTTTCTAGGACGCCATTCTCGCTTCGATTTATCCCAAACAAAATGTTGGGGAAATTCATAATATTTGTACTGTCGACCCTCTGGATTCACCATATTGTAGTTCATCCATTGTAAAAATTGCGATTGACTAACAGTCGGTTTATTCACAACATCCGGAAGATAATCCCCATCTTTGAAAGGAATACTTTGGTCTCCTTCTAAATGGAAAGACAATCGCTCTACAGAAGGTGTCCTGTAATGGATATCAAATCCAAATATCCTCCATATAGCTTCACATGCAGAAACATAACGGCAATCAACATACCTTTTCACCTCATCATCAACACAGAACCTTACTCCTACTCTGTCACTTCCCTTGCTGATATACTTGAATAAATATTTTTATTGACTTGCTTTGGTTACAGTATTCAACGTTGATATGAGCATGATACTTCAACAATAATTCTGGATTATAAGGTACAATGTACCTATTATCAAGCAAAACTCCACCTTTTTCAACATTGGCACCAGTGTCTCTCCTCATATAGATATGATATCCATTTTCGTCAACCGATGTCCCTTCATTAAAACTTTTAGGAAATTTCTTTGAGCATTTGTTTTTATCCATGCACGGGGATTTCGGGTTAGCAGCACCGCATGGACCATGAACCATGAATTCTTTCACAGCCTCATATAATTCTGGGTTCTTTTCTTTGTCGGGAATCTCTGCGCATATCCACTTGTCAACATCCTCGGCAATTCTTGCTTGATCAGTACGTTTTAGAAAAAGAAGAATATGAGCATGGGGAAGACCTCGCTTTTGAAATTCTATGGTGTAAACAACTGCATTGAATAAGAATGAACATAATTAATATAACGGTACCTCATAAATAAAATTAAATATTGATTGATATATATTCCATCCGTCCCAATATTATTTATACTTTTATAGTAATAATTTTTCACTTTCGATAAAGATAATAATTTTATAATTATATTATACATATAAGTGTGATCAAGTTAACAAAATTAGCAATAATAGTTGAACGGAAGAAACAAATCAATTGTAATAAACAATGATATTCAAATAAAACGAATAAAATGAATATATATTAGTATGAAATAATAACTTACGTGCAGTAGGCTCGCCAAAAATTTTCTTCTCCTTCAAATCCCTTATCAATTCATCAAGCTTAATTTTAAACACCCTACATAGAATATCAGGCCTATCTTCGTGTCTTCTCCTCTTTTCTCGAAGCAATCGTGTGATCTCTGGCCACTTAGGATTACAGTAAATGTAATAAAGAGCGACGGATATCCCGTCCACTTGCAAATAGCTAACGCATCTTGAAAATTTTGAGTCTTCCACCGCCGACCTCCCGTATATGTCGATGGCAATACAACTCGTGCACTGCGGTGACGGACCGGTATCTCCTCTTGAAACCGCATCCGTAAGTTTGCTATAAGATTCAATCCTCGTAGCAAAGCGGGTTGATTGAAACGAATCCATTGAAGCCTCTGTGTATCCATCATAATATATGCATCAACCACAAATTGCCGAAATAATCTTCCACTTTCCAAAAGTTGCGGTCCTTACGTAAGCCTTTCTTGTAGCCTGAATGATAAAAACTCCTTCAATGAAAGATTGTCACGCTTTGCCGTAGGAGGTTTATTTCGGGAATTTCGTATAATATCCATCTTCACCATAAGCAAACAATAATGGATACCGAAGAGGAAGGTAACATGGAGTAAATTCGTGTATTTGTTTTAATTGACCGCATCTCTCCTCAACCACTATGTCTCTTACATCCAATGAATCTTCAATATCGCCCTCAATAAGAGCCGCGACTTCGTAAGCCGTCGGCAAATTATACATTCTTCCGTCCTTAGAACGCTTTCCTATCCAGCCGAAGACTTACCTCATTTGAATCTCTCAACGAAATACGTTCGCAGCCCATCCCGTACATCTTTGCATAGGGATTGTTTTCATCAACCATTTTTCTCAACTCCTCTACAATTGATTTGTCCAAGTCCGAAGACTTTTGTTTACCGTTCATTAGAAATCAATAAATATGCAATTAGAATATATTCGACAAAATGATATATACGTAAAGAAAAAAATGATAGACTACGTTATGAAAGAAACATGCCTCGACAAAGATTTATTCTCGTTTGTTATTTCATTATCAGTGTCATAAATATATAGTTGTGAGAATTGTGGAGGAGCTCCTTCATTCGGCAACAATGATCCGATTCGATGGACATTCGACCTCCCAACTTAAAAGCATAAGGGCCTCTTCCTTGATTTACGCTTTTGTCAATTGTACCGCCCATTGAAGTAAAATGAATACATCATGTTATATGCACGTATGTTATCCATAAAATTTTGACTTTTTCGTGACTTTTATCTAGGAGATCACGCAAAGAACTTAGGCGGATCCTTTAAGGGAGGAATTTGTACTTGACCGTGCATGCAACACAATGAGAATTTAGGATTTTTGGTTGGCTTGTTTTTTGGAGTCCTCTCTTCGAACCAAAATAAAGCATGACAATGTTCACATTCATAACTGGATCTCCAATATCCCAAGATCCCGTATATATGCAAAAAATGTACCATATATCTTAATTTCTTCTAAAATGTAGCAAACAAAACACAATTAAATTAACTATTCTTTTAGTACGCTTATATTTCATGAATAAAATCTAAAACATACCGTTGTTGGTTGTGCAATTTCTTTCATCTTTTTTTTTTCTATTACAACGTGATGTTCTAGCCTTATTTTCTTCATTTGTTGGCAATTCATTTTCGATTGATTCCTCACCGAATCTAATAAAAAAAATATTGAGACGGGTATTAGGATGATATGATGATAATAAATACAAAATAATAAATAAAGTAACACTTAAAAAATATTCAAATAAGACAAATAGTTTACTTTAATTGCTTTCATTTACCATTATCAATGTGATGAGTTGGGTGATTGCTCTCAAAATTAAAGTTCCTTTTTAGTGATTGTAAAACCCCACTACTTTGCCTGATAGGTCTAATGGGTCTTCTAACTTCCAAGCTCATTTGATTAGTGCCGGTTGGATTGGTAGCTATGATAAAGTAAATGTGTAATGATTAGTATTAATGCTATATATTTTGCGGTATAAAATATTAAAAATATAATAGTTAAATTTTACCTTTTGTAAGATTATATGTAGGAAATATTGGTCGAATTATATGACTACCGGTGGTTGGAGATACACCTGAAAGAAATATAATAAAAAATTTAATACTTCAGGAAACATAGTTATCGTTCAAAAACTAAGAATTTAAAATTTTTACCTTTAGTAATTGTAACTTTGAAAAGCATATACTGCCTCCATCTATTATCCAACTCATTTATATCCTATTTAACATTTCATACTCACACCACATATCTTTTACCTTTATTTTACTATATGAGTATGACCAAAAAATTTATATAATTTGAGGTAGGACGGATGAAGTGTGTGTATGAATCTACAATTTAAACAAAAAATCATAATTCATTAATATTCTTACCATTCATAGTGTTAGAGATAGGAAATGTAGGCGTCATTAATTGACTTGGACCTGTGAATAAAATTAAGGGTTGAAATGATTGCATTTACGTAAATTATTAACGACAAAACTTGATTAAAAAAACGGAAACCCAAAAAGTAAAGGCAAGTATTACCCGGTGATGTTCTCTTCGTCATTAATTGACTTTTTTGCAAATCATTCTGTGATTGAATAATAACACGTAATCTTTGTTGGTGATTTTCAAAACTCCAAAGAGTTTGGCCAGTTGGCATACCACGCCTTCTCAAATATTCCAATTTATTTGTGGCAGCTACATTACTCATATTCGCATCACTGTTTGGACAAATATTTTCATTTCCTTTTTGTCGATTGACAGAATTAGAGTAATCAACATCCAATCTTCTTTGCAGAGATTGTAGACAACCTAAGATAAAATTTATGAAATTAATAATAACATCATTAAACACTCTTTTCAATAAATAGTTTAATGGTGTGAGACTTAGATTAAATCTAAAAAGAGGCTATCGAGTTCCTGGTAAAAAGCATGTAATCCCTCTGTTTGTGTATACAACTCATTTATTTCATATTTAAGTTTTCATACTTACAACATATCTCTTATACATTTCAAGGATCCGCAATAAATAATAGTCATCCGGTTAAGTTTGAATTGTACGAAGAGAGTGTATGTACGTGAATCTCAAAATTAACTGTACAATTTAAAAATAATGGTATTCTTACTGTTCATGTTGTTACTCGTAGGAAATGTTGGTCTCATCAAATGTCTTGGACCTGGGGTTAACACAAAGAGATTGAAGTAAATGCATTTTAAAAAGGTAATATACTAATAACAAAAATAAAGAAAAAAGAAGTATATTTATGAATACATTCGGAATGACAAAGTAATAAAAAAAAAGTAAGCAAGTATTACCCAGGGGTGTTTTCTGTGATTCAATCATCACAGAATCTTTGTCAGTGGTTTCCAAAACTCCAGTAGTTTGGCCAGTAGGCATACCACGCCTCCTTAAATATTCCAATTTATCTGCAGGTAATGTAGTACTCAAATTCGCATCACTCAGTGACACTGGAATGAAGAAGAAGAAGAAGCATAGTTAAGAAGAGATTCGAAAGCGCAAAACCATATACCCAAAAATTAAAAGCAATTAATACCTGGTGATGTTCGCGTTGTGTCTATTTCATTTGTTGGCAAATTATTTTGTGATTCAATGATCACATAATCTTTGTTGACGGATTTCAAAACTACTGGAGGTTGTTCAGTTGGCATACCCCTCCTCTTCAAATATTCCAATTTGTTTGGAGATAATACATTACTGAAATTCGTATCATTGAATGGAGAAATGTTTTCAGTTCCTCGTTGTCGAATTCCAGAATTAGAGTAATCAACATCCAATCTTCTTTTAAGTGATTGTAAACCCCCTAAACTTTGAAGAACCGGCCTGACACGATTTTGAAATTCTAAGCTTGTTGGATTAGTACCCATTGGCGTGGTACCTAATATAAAATTCAAAGGAATACTGATGATGAGTAATGCTATCAATATATAATCATATAACCGTTTGAATTTAGTAAAAATAAATAAAGTATCATTTTTTTCTCTGAAAGAAACATTATAATTATATGAATATAACAATTTTTCACACTATTAAAATATATACTATTACCGTTACCATTAGAAATGTTAGTCATACGAAATGTTCAAGGCGTCATCACTTCATTTCCACCTCGTAATAAAATGAAGCTTAAATATTAAATATATTTAAAAAATTAATAAAGCTTATGCGATAGAAATGTAGCTCACAACCATCCTATTTATTATGTAATTGTATTATATTTTATTATGTAATTTTATCCATGGAAATTTAATAAAGTGAATAGAGTGATTATTATATTTTAAAAAGTAATTAATCAATCTTATTTGACTAAAACAAATGGAAGATAAAAATGTGGATCACAATTGTAGAATACAAATTTAGAAAACTTACGATTAGTAATTTGGACAACGTGACTCTTTGATCCCCAAACGGAAGTATTGGACGCTTTTCTATCTCATCGGTTTTCCGTTGCTTTTTACCAAAAGTGTTGTCCATTGTAGATCTAAAAACAATATCCATAAAATTAAACATATAAAACAATGATTATATATGCATTATTTGACTATGTAAAAATAATACTGTATGTAAGCAATTGCACTAATTGCTTTCACAATTGTATATTAAATTGTGTACAGTGCCTCCTATAAAAATATTTGATATTCTGGTAGAAATTCAAAAAAGAATGAATAGCATTTAAATAAAAGAATAAAATTAAAACTTTCTAAAAATCACCTTCCCTTTATTTGAGGCAAAGGTTTTACTCAAATTGATTTGAGGTGCCCGGCGAGTAACTGGAACAACGGCGTAGGGCGGAATCAAACAATTTCAACGGCGATGAACAGTAAATACGGCGAACATGAGCAGCCGTTACCGATTGGGATTTGAAGTTTGCAACAGAGCTAAGCGGATAAAACGTTCGATTGCCATGGACGGTAATGGAGAGGATTAAGAGGTATTACGACAATTCCCAATCAAATTGAATAGAATAATTTTATTTTGTTATCGATCTTAAATCAATTTCTGGTTCTCCACAATTTCAAAGTAATTTGGGTCGATTGATTTGATTTTGCCCTTAACGGTAGATGTGTTTGCGTTTCTTCAAAATTTTTTTTTTCTAAATGCGTAATGGGCCGAGATAAAATGGGGCACGGACATCGTATGCCAAGGCAAGCAAAGCCCGGCCAAGTCCAAGACCTGTTGAATCGAAACCCATACAATTTATGTTTTTAGTCCCAAAATTACGATTGTATACTTACAATTTTGGTGCTTCATGTAATTGGGAGGTTTATTGATTATGAGGATGATAGTGGGAGGGCCGTATATCAGTATATAAGTACATGTAGATGCCTGTGGGTTATTGCACTCCAAGTATTTGTATTTTTGACAAATCCAAAATTCAGTAGGATAACTCTATTTGTATTAATCCTTATGACATTCAATTGATGAGCTACATAATGGTAATCAAACATATTCAACAATCATGGTTGAAGGAATGTGATGTCTAACATAATCACATGCTTGACACATTTATTGGGATGGAAAAGATGATATTCCTAGCTTTACCCTCTATTTATTTGGTTGGTGAAGGATGCCATTTTTTTTGTTATTGATAGTTCTATATTTCACTTTCTATTTGCATCTAGGTTCTTTGTTCTCCGCTTATGGTTGTTGCCAATATTACAAAGAAGATGGTGATGAAAGGGTTCATTCGGGTAGTATGGATTCAGAACGGGGTGCATATATGGCTCCCTCAGTACAGGAAAACTTGGATCCACAGACGGTACCTATAAACTTGAATAACCATCAAGAACCTCATGATCGCAAGATTGCAAACTTGTGGAGCTATTCTTTCCAAATAATTTTCCAGGCAAGTTCTTAGTGATAATGACATTTCTTGGTTTTCTTCATACTTCATAAGCCATACTGTATGAAGAAAACCAAGAAATGTCACCTCTAAATCAAGCCAAAACCTAACAAATGTCCTTTAGGCACACTTTAAGGATTCTTATTTCTGAAATTTTTTCAGAAGTAATATGGAATGATCCAATATCACTTGGGAGAATTTCAATGATAATCTTAATAAAGAGTTGATATTTAAAGTGTGCCTTTAGCCAGATCCTTAATATAAACTGAATGATAATTGCGAGTTTTGATTGTCATCGCAAACTTGACTTTCTTCATTTATGTTTTTATCTTTAGAGCCTTAAGATTGGGGATCGTTGCAGGATGTATTATCTGTATAACCATTTAAATGGGTTGTTTGTTAACCATCGGCACCACTCTACATAACAACACCAAAGCATTTAGAACTTACTCTCACAAAAAAAAATCCTCAATAAGCAAATATTTAAAAAATAAACTTAGATAAGTTTAATCAGAATATTAATAATAAATCCAAAAGTACTAATTGAATAAACAAAATGCCGTTGAAAATATTTGTTAACCATCGGCACCACTCTACGCAAAATAATGTCAAGTTGGGAAAATACCAAAGATTGTTTAGGATCATTTAACCCCAACATCATACTTATTTGATAAAACTAACTGAATTTTCTGAAATAAAAAGCGTTAGATTCCTTCATTACTACTTGTCCAATTTCTCTTGTTTTATTTTCTTGATTCCCTTAGTAACTGATAGCTGTGCCTCCTCATCAATTGAAATAATGTCTATCGAACGCTTTTCAGGAGTAATTTCATTATAAACCGTTGTTGAAGAACTTTCACCCATTGATTCCAAGGGCTTATCCTACATAAGGAAAAATAAAAATAACAAAGTTATATTACATGAAAACCTTAAAGTATACTTAATTAAATTATTAAATAATTAGATGTTTATTGACTTACACCAACATTATCTTTCAAAATGGAGATATTTTCATCATCTAAATTTAGCTTAGAAGCAACCTCCTGAAATATGAAAAAATGAAAAAATGACATATATATATCATAACAATTCATGTTTTAAGAATGATGGTATGGTTTTGAACTTACCTCCGAATTAGTAAGTGATATAAACTGAGTGATGATATTGGCATCCTCGGTTAATTTCTTGACAAGAAATATTCGATTCTCCTGAGGTATCCTTGGTTCTCTCGATCGATTGCCACTTTAAAGAGGCATTGCCTTCCAATCAAATCCCCAAAAGAGGGGGGCAATTGATCGGGCTGGTCATCATCATACATTAATAATATAATAATTAGGAAACATATGATAATGATTATTGTCATAAGATCTTTTAATTACGCACCTCTAAAACTTCTCTTAGGACTTCGGCGTATTTCTTAAGCAACCGATAAGCGGTGCTATCAAACAAACACAAAATTTGTAGCAACTTCATTCACATCCATGACGTTAATCTTAATTTTGAATCTAAGATGATAAAAACGTTTTTATGAGTCAAAATCTTAATATTTAAAATATAAATAATAATAAATTAAAAAAATAGATCAACAAATACCCGGGAGTTGGGTCATTGTTAGCATAGGGTGTACCACATTTTTTGCGCTTATTTATACCCTTATCAAAACCCTTATTACATTTAGCATTACCGCAAGCCTCATAGTACCACCTACCAATCGAGTCTACATCAAATATGGTACACAACGTGGTATAGTCACCAACCTGATGAAAAATATATCTGGTGTTTAAAACTTAAACTTAATCATAATATTTATAAATATTTAGTAATGTATAAACTTATTGGTATTTTGAACAATCAACAAAATACCTCATTAGAGTTGATCAACTCAAGCAATTGTCCTACATTCTTCAATTCGAAACCATTCACCGGTAATAACATTGGTGTCATTAGTGATAGTAGTCAACGCCCGGCTATTAGATGCGCTTCGTCATCGCGCCTTTAAATTTAGATATAATATGTACATATGTAAGTGTAACACAAAATAAAATAATAAGTCGAAAATCATAAAAAGTCATTTATGCAAAAGGTTCCATACTTGCTCATAAAATCCTTATGTTCACGAACGCTGGATTGATGTGAAGTTTAGATGCATGCTTCATAGTAGAAACGCGAATATTTCTGTATAAAAGTATAAATATTATATGATTGTCTATAAGATTAATCATAAACTATAATACAATCTATATATACATTTATTGCAATAACATTCATTTGAAGCTATAGAACAATATAGATATATATAGCAGAACTCAAAAAAGTTTACCTCGATATTTTGATATCACTACGAATTGTAGAATGAGTATTATCGGATCATCAGCATTGTCACCTCTACCATCAACAAAATACTTGATCTCATCCGCATATGACTCCCACAATATGCAACACAATTGCCTTCCCCTGTCGTTATAGTAAGAAATTAAAAATTACATGATAGTATAATACTAAAATAATTTGCTTATAATGAATATGTTAATATAATGATGATATGTTGAGTAACGTACTCATTATCAACCAATGTCACATCCATTTTCCTAGCATTGAGTGCAGCTACAAACTCGAAATCTCCTAGAGGCAGAATAACCTCGCCAATAACATCTATTAACATTTCAATGAAAATAGCATAATTGTGAATCTTATGATAGTATTAAGATTTGGAATATAAATAAGATATATTCTTACCCAAAACATACTCCTCGGGGTAGTCCTGTAAATCATTAAAGCAAGTGAATGTAAAACCATTGTCTGAGATCCGAGAAGGAATCTCAACTTCAGAAACTTTGGTCGCTAAACTTAAGAGAATCTTCCATTCATGATTAATTTTCCCCTTCTGATTAACAGATTGTTTTGCTCCACAAATAAATTAGAAATCTTCATGATTTTTCCTTCACTAAACTTTTCCTTCATTCTTGTCAACAAACTTGTTGGAACAGTAGCTTGAATTTTAGATCCCTAAGTAAAATAATGATATGATATTAGAATTATTCTCAAGCGTTATTGGTACAAGAAGAAATAACATCTTAATCACTAACCTCTTCATCAATCAATATCATTTCAAGCCATTGTTTTCCAAGCTTATTTCTTGGTGTCCACACTTTCAAAACTCGAACAACTATACTGCGAAGCTTTGTGTTCTTTCCGATGGAATTGATTGTAATCACCTGACTGTTTGTTGCCATTGCCTCCTATATTATACAAAAATAGTAATCAATTCATAAGCTTATGTTGATTCAATGTGAAAAATCAGAATGTTGTTGATATATTGATGTGGTTTCATTAAGCATTTGCTTGGTTCAATGTGCACAATCAGAGTTGTATTTTGGCATCCTCTGATCATGGTATTGGTTGTTTCAATTCAAAAGCTTATGTTGATTCGGTGATGTTATGACATTCAGTAATGAATCAAAGACTATTATTACTCCTTCTGAACTTCAAGTTTAGGACATATGTAGACACCAGTTCACCTACATTTTATGAAATGATTAGTGCCATAACCTGTAATCAAATGGTTGTGTTTTGATGGATTTGGTTGATGTCTTATTATTGGTTGTTTCAATACGTAAATAAAAATCAGGTTGTGGTTTGTTTTGGAGGAGTCATAGGGTAATGAGGTTGGTATATTGGAACAAAATCCCTCTTGTCGGTGAGAGGTTGTTTATTGGAATTCTATGTTTGCGTGTGTTTCAAAGTTCTATTATAACGCCTTCAGGGCATCTGATTTGTGTTTCTCAGGGTTTTACTTTTAAATTTTGGTTTATGTTCGCCTATGTGTCTCGGTGTAGGGGAGAAAGAGAGAATTGACTGGCCATAATGCTTGTGAAGTAGCTGTATTTTGAGTTTATATATTCTACTGGGAGGTGTTTTATTAATGTTTTGAATAAGCAGTACATCCAACAGACTCACCAATTATCGAGAAATGCAATGAATTTGCCAATCAGTTGTTCTACACTCGCCTTACTATGTTATTGACTAATAGGGTTTATTTTCATTTGCATTTCATCTTTAGTTTAACATGCCTCTGGTAGCTAGTGGAAAATTTTAGGTTAGGTTATGGTTTTTAATGATCTGGTGTTCCCATATCCAATGATATGCTACTTGATGCATGACTTGATATTTATGTGACTGATGTTGCTTTTCTATTGATAATGAAATGTCCTTTCTTTGTGCCTCGTTCCTACAGCAGAAAGCTTATCTAAGACAATAATCAATAGCATTATAAGCTTAAAACTATCCATAATGGGCTTCCCCAATTTCTCTCTGTCCTAAAAGTTTCTAATGTAGATTGCCTCAGTCACTTGTTACTTTGTTTTGTTTTTAAATGTTTTAACTTTGAGTTTCCACGCCATTAAACTGATAAAAGAGAGGATTTTTTTAGCTTCCCAAGGTATTTTTCTTAATCAAGGTTTCATTTTACTATCTCTATTGATAATCGCAAATGGGAAATTGGAAGCAAAAATGGGTTGCTTCTGAACATTCATTAATATACCAATATGTTCCCAATGAATACATATAGAAACATAATAGATAAAAACAGGAATTTTCATGTCAGAACCCCTGTTAAGACTGTTAATAAGTACTACAGGGGCCAATGGAGAATCAAAAGAATATATTATATGCTAATTGTTGAAAAAGGCATCATATTTGTGATGTTCTTTCCATCATCTTATAAATGCTAAGTAACTATCTCATATTGTATTAGTGATTTTTTTTATTGGGAAGTTCATTTCAACAGTTAGACTCAGTTGGCAGTTATGGATTGTTTCTGTTGTTATCGGTATAATCAAGTTAGTTCCGGTTTCTTATTGTTCTATCTGGATTCATTGATAGTGTTTCTATTGGTGCATCCGGATACAACCTCTCTATGCTTTAATTTCGGGGGTAATGTTGTTGTTGTTTCTTTTAGAGCATCAATAACATTTTTAGGATATCAATATACTGTGGTAACAGTCCAACCAAGTTGACCATAAAAGTCAAGGTGTGACATTTATTTTGAGACAAACGGAGTACTTAACTATTTCACTATTTCACTATTTCAGTGATAGAATGATTCATGTTGGACCTCGTCTCTGAAATTCATTTTCTTTTTTCAATTTGTACATGATTAAGTGTATTTTTGTTTTGTTGTGAAGGGGGTAGGAGGAAGGAGAAATAAACTGGTGTAAACAGATTTTGTCTCCTCTAGGAATAGGTTAGATTTTCGTATATTACCGTTTGTTGATTGAGTAAAGTGGTGTAAACAGATTTTAATCTTTTACTGACTGGGGCTGAATTAGGCAAATTTGGGAGCAGGCGCTCCCAGGTGCCCGGAGCGGGCGCTCCTCTTGGGACGTAACCTTGGGCTGATTTAGGCAAATTTGGGAGCAGGCGCTCCCCTCCTTTTTGGAGCGGGCGCTCCCTATTTCCAGCAACTTCCATTGCTCAACTCTCGAACTTGCCTCTGTGAGTATTATCATCCTTATTGATACTTTAAATTGATTTTTGGTGGAAACTTCTCGAGCTTATGATATTTGTCTCCACATGTTTATTTGATCTATTTGCTAGTGTGCTTTTTGATATCTATGCCTTGTACCACAGCCCGCCAATAGGGGAAGCTTCTTGTGGCTTTCCCTTGTATTAGGTAATGGGATTTTCCATGACTACTTTCTATTATTTTTGGCTCGTACATTATTACAAATAACATATGGAGCAAGGAAATATGATTTTTTCCCACGATAACCCAGAAAGATTATACTCCAAAGAATAAATCAAATATCTGCAATGTGTCAATAAAAGTAATCTTTTCAGCACTGTTGGTAGTATTAAGGAAGTAAGAACATTGTTTAAACTTGGGATATTGGATAAATGTCAATTAACATGTTGTTGTTGCTGTCATAACGGTAGGATGTCGAGACTTTAGCTCGTGGTTTAAACTTGGGATAAATGTCAATTAACATGTTGTTGTTGCTGTTGACAGGAAATGATTGAGTCCATGGGACAGTTTGTTGATGGGCTGAAGTTTACTGGAGGCTCTCATAGTCTAATTCCAAGGTAATATATAGTCTAATTTCAAGATCATATATATAAGAAGTTACTGACCTAAACATACAAAAGCATGATAACCTAATTTGAATAACATACACATAAAACACAGTAAAATTATAAGCTTGAACGCATTGCAAGTATGAATTTGAGCGATAAATCCATTCCAGAAAAGTAGATTAAGGCATCAATGAAAACATATTAAAATGAATAAAGAAAAAGGAGAACCTTTAATTCAGTAGTACATACCTTAGAAACAATAGATTGAAAACTGGGCCTTAGAGTTTTTGCAAAAAATGTTGTAGAAGTCGCGGAGTCGTGATACTTCTCTTGTCTTGTGCCTCTGCCTAAATCTCCTCTCTCACAGACCTCGTTATATTGAATGATATAATAATAATTTTTGAAATTTAAGGATAGAATTTAAGGATAGGCTAAAAATCATGTATGCAGATTTTCATTTACTACTTATGTTATTTGTTTCCTTGTTTATAGATTAGTATATATCTTCTCAAATGTAAAACCTATTTGTACAAATAAGGAGATTGTAAATAAGGAGATAATAAATAAGGATAGACTATTTTAACATAATTAGGAATTTAATTTATGCTACTAAAAAAAAAAGCAATTTAGAAAAAAAAAAACCAAAAAATCCAAATTTCCTTATAATGATGTCCATGATTGATTTAAAAAAATTCAATTTTCGAATTTCATAAGTTATATTTTTAAATAAGGAGATTTTAAATATGGAGATAGTAAATAAGGATAGACTATTTTAACATAATTAGGACTCTATAATTTGATTTTGAAAATCATATTTCACATTCGAAAATCTGATTTCAAATATGATCTCCAAATTCGAATTTGAATATACAGCCCTTAGAATATTATTCCTTAATAATAATATTTGGTAATTTGAATATTAATCCCTCAAATCTCATTATCATTGGCCGAAATTTATGCCTTTTTATTGAATATATATACCTCAAATAGCTCTGCCAAATTTTCGAAATTATATCATAATTTAGTATGATTCTATAATGTTATCATAATTTAGGTAATAACCAAATTTAATCGTACAATGAGAATTTCAAATATTTTCAAATCAGATTTTATCTTAATTTAGTTAGGATGAATACACATCAATCCAAGTTTAAAATTTAAGCAGATTATTCCTATAGATAGACTTCATAAATCAATAGATTAGTTAGCATGATTAGAGTCCCATTCCAAGTTTAATTGATCAATGAAAGTGATTTTTTCGAAATTCAAAATATTGGCATAACATTTCGAAATTCTAATTTATTTTCGAATTTATCTTCACTCACATGTGAACATGATTACTTGAACAACTTTGGGTTATGATGTGAACATGATTACTTGAACATTGAAAAATAGCTAATTATTTTAGGTCCTTTAAACTGTATAGCATTTCTTATTGACTAACACAAATGAAAGATAAAAATGTGTACCACAGAGTAACAACTTTCGAAAAGGACACAATCTTGATTTCAACAATCCTATATAGCAAACAAACATTAAGTCATACTCAGATTGAGTGTATAGCAAATGTGTTTTCGAATAATCAAAGGAGAAGGAGAATTTGATTAGTATTTGTATACAATTTATTCATTAATTTCAATATTATTTGCATCAAATATTCTGGTATTACAAAATAATTACTCTGTATTAATAGAAATTCAGCATAATCCATGGCTTCCATATCCAATCATCATGGATGTCCACGAAACCAAATCTTAGAAGACATTTCACAGAAAAGTCTGTGTGAATCCATTATGCTTCCGCACTTTGCATACATATCCAAAAGACAATTAGGCAATGGATAGTTCCTTTCAAGCCCTCTCCTTAAAATCCCTCCATGAACCTGTTGCCCACAAAGCAAAACTGCTAAATTAGCGCAGGCAGCAATAATATTGGTAAAAGTGAAGAAATATCATATGAAACCTTTATATTCAATTTGCAATCTCTTATTAAAATTTTAACAAATATAAACTCAATTAAAATAAGTGAACTATAAGCATTACCTGCAAAAACTGCATTGATTGCCAATGGTTTCTTGATTTTTCGTTGAGGATTGCATTAGGCAGTAAGCAAGAATGATCCGTTTTATATGAATGCAGAGAGTTTTATATGAATAAAGATATCTATCTATCTAAAAATATATAATTTCAAGGACCAAACTGCAAAAAAATGGCTTAAATAAAAGAATATTAAGGACTTAATTGCAAAATATAGGCGAATGAGAATGTGACACGTGGCGCGACGAGGAGCTTGGAAATTCTTCTGCTTTAATATATTATATAGATAGAAAGCCCAATAGAATATACAAGTTTCATCAGAAATGGTTTCAATGGCCCAAAGATGGCCCAGTCCATTCATGATCCTTAATGCTCAAGCACACAAGTACAAGATTTAGATATTTTATGGAAGATAATTGGTGGAATATAAATATTACTCCTCCTTGTCCGACCCAATTCAAATTACAGACTTACCCATTGAGCATGAAAATTAAGAAAAAATGTTAGTGAATTTGATGATGTTAACACAAAAAGTAAAGTAAAAGAGAAAAAGTGGATAAAAAATAGTAAAAGGAAAGTTGTTGTAAGTGCAATCAGGCCCGGCCCGGCCCTGCTATGAGACGGATGAGGCCGTCGCCTAGGGCCTCCGAATTTTGACCAATTTTAAGGGTCTCAAAATTTATGTTTTATCATATATATAAAGTTTACACAATGTACATATCAAGAAGGGCTGTTGTAGTGGTAATACAGATTGCATAAAATCCTAGTTAACAACTTTGTTCAGGTACGAGCCGTAGCATATACGCATTTTTTTTTCTGTAAGGAAAGTCCCAATTTGAGCTTCTCAGCCCAAAATCAGCAGAATCCCAGCCCTAAGCCAAATAGTTTGTCTAGGGCCTCAAAATGTACGGTGCCGGCCCTCGTATAAGTTACTCATTCCGTTCCACTTTAATTGGTACATTTTATTTAAAATATAATTCAAATAAAATTTGGAGATTTTGATGAGGAATATAGAAAATAGAAAAGGCAAATACTCCCTCCGTCCCGGCCGACTTAGGATTTTTTGAAATGGCATGGGAATTAAGGAAAAGGTAAATGTTGTGAGTGTAATTTAAAAATAGGAGAGAGAATGAGTGGAGGGAATAGTAAATTATAATGGTGTTGTGAGTATTAAAATAATGTAGGAGAGAGAATGAGTAGAGAGAATAGTGATTTAAGGTTTCCATTTTGGGCCGTCCTAAGTCGGGTAGGACGCCCAAAATGGCAAAAAGTCCTAAGTCGATCGGGACGGAGGGAGTATATAGCTCGTGTGTGTTTTATCCTTTTGCAGCCTTGAATAGTGTCTGTCAGCAATAGCATGCTATTGCTACCTAGGCACATAGAGGGAGGGTACTATAACTAACTAACTATCCCTATCCCTATCCCACAAAGATATGCAATTAACGCACGCCCCAGCGCCAACACTTTTCCGCTAGTAAGAAAAAAAATGATTTCCATTCCATCTTCACCCAACAAAAAAGTAAAACGTTGAAACCGCATAACTTTGATATTATCTACTTTGTCTTCTCTTAGTTTCAGGAAACGAGCAACATAAATGAATATTAGTAAATTAATTTGAGCAACAAAATTAATTAAATGTTGAACGTTAACATCACTAGTTGTAAGAAATGATTCCATTTGTCAAACATACTCCCCGTCACATAGTAATATTCATGTTAGAGTAATTATCATATATCAAAATTTAACTATTTAAGCTTTAACTATACAAAGATCATGTGTCACTTCTCTCGTATCTAATTAGTTTTGAGATACAAACTCAAACTTTATCATGCTATTAGCGCTAACCTTCTGTACGTGCGACCCCAAAAGATAACTTTATCATGATATCAGAACTAGTCTTCCGCATGTTCGAGCCCAAAAGAGGATTTTATCATGCTATCAGAGATAGTACTCTGCATGTGCAATCCCAAAAGAGGCTCACGATGTTATAGACTCAAGTCACCAAATTATATGTTCACGCATAAGCTCAAAAATTCGGCTATACGCGTGAGGGCCCATATTGGAATTTAACTAGTCAAATTTTGACTATAAAAAGATCCTGATTTATTTCTCTTATATCCAACTGTTTATAAGATTGAACCTCAGACTTTATCAATTCACAAATGGACTTGACATAAGAATTAAGGGAAAAAAAAATATTGTGAGAGTTGATAGTTAGGTAGGAAAGAGAAAGTGAAATAAGTTGTAATTGTTGTGATTATGACAGGTGAGTCTAATTTTCAATTTTAAACTATATTGATTATTTTGGAATGATCAAAATATATTTTTTGCATATTACTAATGCACGGAGAGAGTATTCAAATAAAAATCATAATCCATGATATCATCCTTTACTTTTGCTTTCTGGATTTTTTTTATTACAACTATGCGCCGTATGAAAAGCTCCTGATGTTTTAAATTTAGTGGGTCTGTCACTTGCCCAAACTCTATACGGTACAACTTACTACAAATATAATAAATAAATAAATATAGACGCTACTAAATTTAGTCACGAAACTCCTAAAACCGTTCTTAAAATGAAATTTATAGAAGTAAATTGTGAAAGCTTGATATACATTTGATATACATTGTTGAGGCACGATCTAATAGCTTAAGCTTTTAGATCAAGTGGTAACTCTAACATAAATGTTCATTTTAATTTTGGGAATTTGACCCGGAAGTTCTTTTAGGAACAAATCACTTTCCTTCAAGTTTCTCATTAAATCGAAATGACGTGAAAGTTCTTATGCAGTAATATATAATACTGTATGCAATATTATTATATTCACTCATATGTGAATATAATACTGCATCTATAATACAACATGGTGAAGGAACTTCTCGGGCATTATGATACTTTTTTAGAACTTCCTGATCACTCTCCCTTTAATTTTAATAATTAATTCAAAAATATTGATTTATAATTGAAAAAAATATTCATATTTTTAGTATTCATTTAAAAAATTTTAATTTTATAAAAATACAATAAACTATAAAAAAAATATATAATTATTTAAAAACAAAAATATATTAGAGAAATGTTTTAAAATATCATTTATTTTGAAATATAAAATAATTTTCAAAAACATTTACCCGATTACATTTACCCGTAAAGCGCTTTATCAAAAAAGTAAAAAAAGTAGATATAGCGCATATATAACTATGTTAATTATTAGATGAACGAATTGTTGATCGTGTGCACCTATGATGATAAATAAGATCAATCTTATTGCCATATTCCACTATGTCATGATACTATTGTTTTCTGTATCAAAATAAATTATTATTTAAAATTTAAAAGTTATTCTGAAAATGTCAACATTTAATAGAAAAAAACATTAATATTATTGCTTTTAACTTTCAAATTTTTAATTTTAAAAATATATAATAAACTATCAAAAAAAATAGAAAAAAATTAGGAACAATTATTTGAAAGAGAAGTTTCAAAAGGTTATTTATTTGAAGGAGTATCATTTACTCCCTCCGTTCCAAATTAAAAATGAACTTTAATTTTTTTGTCAACTTGATTAATCTTTGAATAATATTTTATGAAAAATTATTTATCTCTATGAATTTTCAAAAATAATTATTGATAGCGGTTCTTTCGTGCATATATTAAACCAAATTAATTGAAAAATAAAATGCAATATTTTTTTTGTGACGGATGAAATTAATGTCCAAAATTTGATCGATCATAAGCAAATAAGCAAATATGAACGTACATTTTGGGGATGGAATAATGAAGTAGTACATTTCTTCTAATATGGTGGAATCATATTCATGGCAGACCAAGGCATCATTAAACTATACAATAGCTTTTTTTCACCTTTATACATAAATATTTTATCTAACTTTGACAATATATGAGTGGGTTAGGCTTAGGGCTAATTATTTATAATTATAATTAGTACTACTACTAATCTTTTTAGTTTTTAATTACTTCCTCATCCCTTAATAATAAGTTTTATGCTTTCTGTTTTAGTACAATTTAAAATATGTGCTACATTTCTAAATAAAAATTAATTTTAATGCAATTTCCTCATGATAAATGTACAAATACGGGAGAATGTTTCATAATTTCTAAAAAGGTTTCATAATGTCCCATAAGTTCCTTCACAGTTCACATATTATATTATACTATATACAAGATAATGCATAATATTGCGTACTTATATAATACAACATTGATGATAACAGGTGGCGCTGGCGATCGAATTTCAGCGACCGGTGATCGGATTCCTGCGATCGATCGAAAACCGCATTTCGATTGCCGGTAATCGGATTCCGACTGTCGACGGCGGTGGAAGGCAGCCGGTGGCGACGGTAGGCAGCAGTGGCAGGCGGCGGTGGTGGTGACACGAGGCAGTATTGAGGATGTTGATTAATTTTTAAATATTGAATATATAATGCAGTATAATATAATGTTATATAAAAATTTATGGGACATTTAAATTAATAAGAAAATTGAGGAAAAATGATTGTCCCAAAAGAAACTTACGGGTAAAAATCTCATTATATTCTCTGTATTATTGCTACAAACATTAAGAAATTATTTGTAGAATTTATATATGGACATAATTTTAAAATGTTTTTCTTTAACATTGTTAAGGGGTGGAAGGAGCTTGTATTTTTCTTCCACTAAAATGATGGCAGACAAGAACACACTCATGAAACATGAAAAAGTTAGCTTTTATAGAAAAGAAAGGTTAGTCCATGGTGGGTTGGGTTGGGTTGGGTTGGGTGGGGTATTATGTCAAACATAGACTCAAAAGGATTTGGTCTACAAGATTTTATGTTACCTAAAGTGGACATAAACTGGGATTTTAAGTAGAGTTAGGGGTGTTCACGGTCCGGGTTGGTCCGGTTTTTGGCAAAATTTTAGAAAATCAGGATCGGACCAAATACTTCGGTTCTGTAAAAATTTAGGACCAGGACCAGACCATTACATTATAGGACCGGTCCCATCGGTCCGGTTCCAATGGTCCGGTTCCGGTCCGGTTCCACCGGTTCTACAAATTACAATATAATATAATTTTTTACAATAACAAAATCTACAAGCAAGCATATTTAAAAACCAAATAGTTGAACAAAATCAACAATTAGAGTAAGTATGAATTTTTTTGGACATTTTGGGACGGAGAGAGTATTACCTTTCTTTTACTAAATGAACAAAATGAATAAAGATAAATACAACTCGAAAGGAGGGGAGTTGTGGCGATTATGAACAGAGGAAAAGAAAGCTATGAACCATTTAATCATTATAATCACACTATAATAACTAATCACACTATAATAACTCAAGGATCTAGGAACATAAGGTGTTTTGGTATACATGCTTATGCAACATCAGGTGTTTTGGTTTTGGTTTTGCTGGAGAGACGGGTGGATAGTTAGTGGGTATGTGTATTGCCGTATTGGGGTAAATGCCTATAAAAGGTAAAAAAGTTAATATATATATATATATATATATATATATATATATATATATATATATATATATATATATATATATATATATATATATATATATATACTCCCTCCGTCCAGTTACATACTTCACACTTTCTATTTTGGGCGTCCAATTACATACTTCACACTTTGTCTCCTACATTATTTTAATACTCACAACACCATTATAATTTACTATTCCCTCCACTCATTCTCTCTCCTATTTTACTTTTACACTCACAACATTATATCATTATTTTTTTCCTTAATCCACGCGTGAACAGTAACTGTGAAGTATTAACTTGGACGGAGGGAGTATATATATAATATATTCTCGGTCCGGTCCGGTTCCGGTCCAGGACCGCGTATATTTTTTTCAAAACCAGGACCGGACCAAATAATCGGTTCCATAAAATTTGGAACCAGGACCGGACCAATACTATTTTTTCGGTCCGGTTTTTACTGATCCAGTCCGGTTCTACTGGTCCAGTCCGATTCCTCGGACTTTTTATACAGCCCTAAGTAGAGTCATCCTTTTCCAAAGAAACCATTTGATTTGTTAAAAGCCAACATTTCTGAAAAAAAAAAAAAAAACCCTTAATAAAGTATAATATAAATATACATGAATGTTCTCTTATGTGCATCAATATATATATTGCGTAAGTGTAACTTCTTTAAGCAAAAGAATGTTGTTTGATTGGTCATTAATTTTAGGTTTTTTATACTGGTCCGATAAACATAATTAAATTTTATATAGACTGAATGGCGTGAACGTACGTTCATCAACTCGCTCAATAAGGTCATAGACTCGTTATCTTCACAATTGAGAAGGCATAAAATCAAATCCACAGAGTAATTGTTGATATTCTATATATATTCTTGAAAGCAACCATTATACGTTTATGAAACTTTAAAAGGTGTAACTGATTCACACATAACATCAAAATATTTTACCTTGTCACTCAACTAACTTAATTTTGCACATGATTCGAAAAATTATGCCCATTAACTTTTCCGATAGTTGACTCTAAAATCTGCTCCCAGTAAAATATAAAATAAATTTAATTTTTATATAGTATCTTTGAAACATAATTTTAAGATTTTATAAATAAAAACACGTTATGAAAATTGAGTACTATCTTGTAAAATTTTAAAAATTATTATTTAAAATCGCAATTTACAATTACAAAAATTATAAAATAAATTGGTATAATTATTATTCTAGTGAGTTCCTATTTAAGATGAGAAATCACAAATTAGAAAACAAAAATAAATATGGAGTCAAATTTGAAATTGAGATTTCAATTGTAACCTCCATTAAAAAAAAAAAAAAAATGTTGCGTGCACTCTACTTATTTTCCCTTTTAAATTTCCATGAACACATTCATATTTATAAATTTTAAAATTTCATCTCATAGGAGCAATTTAATGATTAAAATTGCAACTAACAATTTTAAATTTAAAGTTGTAATTTATGTGTACTTTATTGAAGGGATATAAAGGAGATAATTTGGAACCAATCTATTTATTGGGTCATTTGACAATGTTGAATATTATGAAATTTGACTGACTTAAATAAATATTGTTGCGAAGTTGAGTAACCCAAATAGTCCCTTTAACAGTTTAACTTGTCTCTTTTAACATGCATAAGGAATACTCCCTCCGTCCCAATAAAAGCTTCACTAATTATCCAAAAGGGTGTCCCGTTAGAAGCTTCACCTTTCCTTTTTTGACAAAGAATCTTCACTATTCTCTCCACTCATTCTCTCCACTCATTCTCTCTCCTAAAACACTATTACACTCACAACACTTTTCAAATTCACTATTCCCTCCACTAATTCTCTCTCATATTTTCAAATTACACTCACAACATTTTTTTTCCCTCCCATTACCATAATTTCCGTGCCGGAGGAAAAGGGTGAAGCAATTGGTGGGACGGAAGGAGTATTTCTTTTAATTAATGTTTTATATTTGTCCATTAATTATGTGTAATAAGGAGTAGCTTTTTTTTTTTTTTTTTTTTTTTTTTTTTTTTTTTTTGAAGACGTGAAATAGAAAAATCAATACCTACGGATATCATAAATCATAACTAACCAATAACCATCTTGAATAGAAGGATGGGACGATGTGAGTTAGCGATTATAGCCATTTCAAATGAAAATCTTATTTTATTCTTGAAAAATTAAAACAAAATTAAGCCTTCATTTTAATAAGACGGTTTGAGTATAGAAGTAGCCAGAATTCAAAGCCATGAGGGTCAAAATGAAAATGAGAAAATAGTAATGTACGCTATAATTACAAGAAAAAGAGCTTTGCAAATTATATATAATAAGAAAGTTGAAATAATGGTGTTTTATTTCCTCCGTCCCCAAAAAATAACTAAGGGGTATAAAGCTAGTAGCATTTCTTGAAATTACAAGAAAAAGAGCTTAGCAAATTATGTAGAAATTTCAAAATACCATGGAGGTCAAATTACATACTCCCTCCGTCCCTAAATGTCTGTCCCATTTCCTCTTTTTCTTTGTCCCAAAAAGTTAGTCTCATTTCCAAAATTAAAGCTTCAAAATCACTAAATTTTCAAAACTTGTAACATTTAGGGACGGAGTATTACATAACGACGGTGTATATTATCAATAATTTTCAAAGCGTTTGTAAAAATAACCAAAATTAAAGGTTCAAAATCACTAAATTAAAATGTTTGAAAAGTTAAATGGGACAAACATTTAGGAATGGAGGGAGTACTTATGTTTTCTTCCTATAAACTAAGGAGTCTAAAGTAGCATATCTTGAAAGTCCCTAAAACACTTCCGTCCCTGATTGAGTACATTATAATTATAGATAATTAGATGTCTTTGGGGCTAAGAAAAAAGAAAAAAAGGATGAAATGACATGACATGAAGGGTTGGGAGATTATAGAGATTTTGATATTCAAGTGATTGGGCCAACGTTGGATAGCACTCAATATATTAAATACTCCTATAATCAATCTTTGGACTCTTTGGTTATGCATAATGAACCATGTTATGAAAAAGAGGGACATACAAGACAATGAGATTGAAATACTAGGTTATATAGGCATGGTTTGGCAAGACTCTTAGACCAACAATATATTCCAAAACCTCTCTCCAATGGAAAAATATGCCCCCCAAATTTTTTAATGAGTGTCTCATTTAAAGGTTTTCTTTTGCTAAAATGGAAATTTGTCTCACTTATCATATTTATAATAATAACGCATTTATTACAATTTTTCTATGCTACCCAATCATCTAATAGAAAAATATGATTATACGAAGTCAATTTATACATGAGAGAAATAAAATTGATATAAATGACTTAATTTTATTAATAACAAGGGGTACATATACAAGAGAATACAAGAGAAGCAATGCTTTTCAAGCTATTATAGATATATTAAATAAGAAAACTATGCAATAGTAATCCTATAATGAAAGTAACTAATACAAAACTAAGAGAATCTTTAATAATAAAATATATACAAATATATTTATTATTTCTCTCGCAAGACGAACGATCATTAGAGAAGTCCAATCATAAAGAGTGATAAGATTAATCGGGCTCTATCAAGCGGGTGGAGTGGGATATGAATCTGGTGTGTGTCTCTATGAGAGGCATAGGTTGTGAAAAATAGTCCAGATGTGGCAGTGGATGTGATAGTGGATGTTAGGCAGGTTGTGTGGTAAGTTGTGAGACAGGTTGTAAGGCAGGTTATGTGACACGTTGTTAGACATATTGTGAGGCAGGTTTTTAGATAGGTTGTGAGATAGGCAGATGAACTAGTGTTTGAACAGGGGATTGATCATGTGGTGTAACATGTTGTTGAATAGGTGATGAGTGGAGACCATAAGAGGCCAAGAATAGTGATGTACCTTGGGAGGAGGCCATGGGTGGTGGTGCTAGGTGTGGCGACAAATAGGATTGTGTCATCAATAAATAGGTTGGTTCCATTGGAGGTGGTATTGCCATTGGAGGTGCCATAAGAGGCCAAGGTTGAATCTTGTTTCTTCTCTTCCTCCTTGCTTGCTTGGCCGGCAGCTGACTTAGGATTTTTTTTTTTTGTTACTTTTTTTTATAAAGAATGTAAACTGGAAGGGTTTTGGATTTTTAATAACTTGCTACACGGTGTAGCGAGTTTGGAGAAACTTAATTACCTTAATTAATTACGAACTGGCAAACTTAATTACATGGAACTCGCTACACGGTGTAGCGATTTTGACATGTCCAAGTCAAACTCGCTACACGGTGTAGCGAGTTTCAAAAAGTGAAATACTTTGGACAAAACTTTGAACAGTTAGTCACAATGGTAAATAAAATTTTAAAACAATATTATTTGAGAAAAAAAAAATATAATACTCCCTATGCCTCATAATAAATATTAATATTACATGTGGTAAATTAATAACTATTTTTAAATTTTATAAAAATAAATAATTAAATATTAAATATTAATCAAGATTCAATTTATAGTCAATATTTATTTATTGCGGCACAGTGTAAGTATGTGAATTTATCTGCAAGTAAAACGGTTGGGCTCCCAAAAGGAAATTAGAGGAGAAAAGGGGCTGAATTGGGACACTAAACTAGGGTAGATGGATTGGTCATATTTATGAAATGCAACTACTACAAATCGAGGCCTAACAAAAACACTTGATGATGTGACAATTCATTTTGGTTTGCATTTCTCTAAATCTTGTCCTTTATTACATGCATTGTTTAGCTATTTCACTGGAAATATAATTTTAGTTAACATCAAGTAATTTAAATAAAAATTAATTATTTTTAATAAAAATTTAAAAAGTATTATTAATCATAATGAAATAATAATTTAAATTTATATTATAATAATAATTTTATTTAAGTTATTTGGAAAAACTGTAATCAAAGGGCTCGTCTGGTACACAGTTTTATAAACGGAGAGTTTTTAGAACGGAGCTTATTTCTGGACGCTATAATTTTGAGCGGTCAAAATGTTCCCAACTTTTTAAAATTCAATCGTCTAAAACTCTTGACTAACACGCTTAATAAAAAAAACTGAGTTTTTTTATCTCTTTTTTTAACAAAAACGCTCGACAAGACAGACCTTACTAAGGCTCCGTTTGTTTAGCGTAAAACATTTTCTGAAAAATGATTTCCGGCAAAATGTTTTTCGGAAAATGAAAATGTTTTCCGGAAAATAAGATAAAAATGAAGTTTTCCCCATTTTCTTGTGCGAAACAAACATCAAAAAATGAAAAAAATATTTTCCGAAAAACATTTTTCCCCAAACAAACGAAGCCTAAACTTCTATTTCAAGCGAGACAGTGGAAGTATCTATCACTCTCCTAGCCTAGGTAGCCAAAACAACTAGCAAAATCGTTTGCATCAAAGATTGCATTAAAATGGATGTATTAGAGTGATTACTCTTAATTAATAGACACATTTAATTTTTACAAGCTTCATCAATTTTAGCCTATTAGATCTAAGGAAATCTAGCTGTCTAATTTTTCACCCTCATAGATTTTATGAATGACTTTTTTGAATGATATTTATTTTATATTCTCTCACTACCTTACAAATTATCAAATTCAATCATCCTATACATCTCTTCTACCTTACAAATTACATATATCGAAGTTGTACCAAATCAATGTTTTTGACATGGTTTAATTCAACTTATTTTTGCATTTCGGACCTTGAAAATCAAGGAGCTCATGATCTTCTAGTAGATGAGGTTTTAGATCTCCTAACACAAGATTTTTATTGACATGAAAAATGCCACATTTTTTAAAATCATAATTTTATCGAAATGAGGTCAACTAATCTCTTTTTATTGGTTATGGCTTTGCCACTACGTATATATTATATATAAATCTATTTTTTTTTTGGTGAAGTTGGTATTTAGACATATTATATTATATATATATATATATATATATATATATATATATATATATATATATATATATATATATATATCGGAATGAATAAAGAATGATAATAAAATAAAGATGATGAGTTGAAAATATGATAATTATTTCCCACTTAACTAAAGCTTTAATTAGTGGTGGGTAATATATTGATCAAGGATTTGATCTACCAGCACTACCTAACATTAAACCGTACCACCAAATAGTTTCCTAAGTATCTAACTCTCATTATTATTTCAATTTAACAAAAATTTGCAATTAATACACATAATTTAGTCATAACTATTGCACGCACTCAACAGTATCCATGACCAAGTCCTATAGGATTATCTATAATCTATCTTTGTTTTTCCTATTTTGTTACGCCATAGACAGAGAGGGGATACGGACAAAGCCATTTAAACAGGAAGGGGGTCAATTGACACCTTTATACTTTTAAGAAATATTATTCAGACCCCTTCAACTTTAAAAAACAACATATTTATACAATTTTGAAGCCTCATAAACTTTAGCAAAAATCCAAATTATATCTGAAAATTTGAGAAAATGAAGGATTTTTATGATAAAAACGTGACAAAATTTGAAAGAGATAAATTGAAAGGGTTATATTATGAATAATAAAATTAAATTTGACAATATGAAATGAACAGAATAAACTGGACGACCTCATGCTCGCCTGGTCAATCAAGGAACTAGTACTACCTAATAAATTTCTGATCTAACCCGATTCAACGGACCTACGAGCGAACACTTGTGTATCTCAACCTTCTAAAGGCTCAAACTCAGGTCGACATGATCGGGTCAAATCCCTATAATCTCTATGAGATTCCAACCACATTCCTTATCCGGCGCAACAGTATAAATACTCCTCATACACCACATTTACAATGTAACGTCTCTTTACGCTCTGAATCTCGGTCAATACAGTTATTCACGAACTAAAGAGCAAATACTTATTCTCACGTCGTATGGTATTAGTCGAAAACCTTCCCCAACTAGTTGTTTGTTAGTGGTTTTAGGTCAACTGCTGAATTATACCCTACTGCTGGAAGAAGGGTTAATTCAATTCGATTCCTGCAGCATCATGAAATAAGTTATTAACAATTATACAATGCATTTTTTAGTACTGATACTTTCACAATTTTTTTTCAATTAAAAAGATTTTTCTAGTAAAAGTAGAATTGTATCATTCTTAATTATGGAATCCGATGCTATATATGTACGTATATATTTGTATATTTTTTATTTTCTAATTTTTAAATTATAAAGTTGTACATATATTATTTTCTTTAAAAGATAATAATTCCTTAATAGATAACAATTGCTTTCTTTATTGGTTATATCTTTCTTATTCAACACTCTTGATGAACTATATAAATGCGACTATTCTCAAATCAAAAGGACAAATTTTCATATAGCAAAATAAAGAGAGAAACTTCAGAAATTCGTGAGAAGTTTTCAAGAAGTTGTCTTTGGATGTGTGCGGAGTTGTGTATCATATTGTGACTCACATTTGTTTTCCTCCAAAGTATTTGATTCTTAAGTTTTATTTCTGCTTCTATTTTGCTGCTTGTTTTGCATAAGAATTGCTTTCTTAATATCACAATCTTTTTATTATTTTCATATTTTCTTATTTCACTAGTTAGGTTTTTATTTTGTATAACAGATCTTTTAATAGTGAAATACATTTTAGGCGTAAGCCTTGTTTGCTGAAGTTGAAACAGTAAACATTTAATACTTTGTGTATTTTTATTTAATTTTTTGTTGCGTATTATCAGTTGTGTGAACAGTTGTATCTCACATCTGTACATACATCTGATCCTCTGAATTATTTGAATCTCACGTTAATAGCTACGCCAAAACTTACATAATTAAATTGACATCTAAAATCAAAATAAAATATTTTTATGAAATAAATTGAATATATTAGGATAAAGTATAAATAAGGAAGAGTTAAAGTGTGATCTATTTAATTGATTAATACCCACATGAAATATGAGAAGCCAAATATGATGTAAATTTGTTTATGTGGGTGGTAATGGTGTACACATGGTACCTTTAGTATAATGAAATACACTAATTAAATAAAATGGTTAATTTTAAAAAAAAAATATGAATGGAGAATGACTAGCTAACAACATTCCAACAAAGCCCCCGAAATTAATCCAAATTGTCGAGCCAAACAGTTACCCTTTTTCGAGGGTACCTCCCTCCCATGTGTTTTTTGTCACTTCTCATTCTCTCTTTTCTCTCACATGTCCCCCATTTTCTTTCCCTCCACCTCCTAAAATCATACTATTATCTCCTTCCCAAATTAAATATTTACTTATTACTGTATTTAATTTCTTTTAAATTATACTATATAAATATTTTTATAACTACTATCTAAATTTTTAGCTTTATATATATATATATATATATATATATATATATATATATATATATATATATATATATATGTGTATTGTTGGGATAGAGGACCAACCAGGACTAGACATCGGAGCAAAAGGGGTTTTGCGGTTTTGGGCTGTGCATGGTGACCGCATGTGCGGCCGACCGCATGTGTGGGGTTGGTGGGCCGGGCCTTAGGCCTGACCGCATGTGTGGGTTGGCTGGGCCGGGCTTTGGGCCTTGCGGCTGACCGCATATGTGGGTTGGCTGGGCCGAGTAGACGTAATTTAGGTAACCCTTGTCCATCTAGGGTTAGGTTTGACTCCCTAATATATATAAGTTGTATTCCGCCCCCAACTTCATTGTAACATATATTTTTTACATACATAGTGCAAGATCCTGGCTTGGTAGTGCCCCCAGACGTAGCCAAATCAATTTGGTGAACTGGGTTAACAATTTCTTGTGTTCTTTTCTGTGCTTTCGATTTTCTTGTGCTTGGTTTGTGTGCGATTATTATTCTTGTAGGTTTGCTTGGGTGTGGAGGCCAATATTCACAACAACTGGTATCAGAGCTCTTGGTTCAAGATCAAGAGAGTTGTTTCAAGCAATCAAGAATGGGCAAGGACAAACAGGCGGTGGAGAAATTCGATGGTTCTGACTTCGGATATTGGAGGATGCAGATTGAGGATCTATTGTACAACAAGGATCTCTACAAGCCTCTGAAGGGTGTCAAACCGGAAGATGAAGATCAGGAAGAATGGGAACTCATGGATCGGAAGGCTTTAGGGGTGGTTAGATCTACTTTGTCAAAGTGGATCGCGAAGACTACCAGGAAGGCGACAACCATCAAGGAGCTATTGGATTATCTTACTGAGAGATTTGAAACTCCATCTGCTGCAAATAAGGTTGATTTGATACGTAAGATGGGTAGTCTCAAGATGCAAGAGGGAGGATCCTTGGCCAAGCACATCGATGAATTTATGGATGTCATAGATTCATTGACAGCGGTGGAGATTGTTTTGGTCAAATTTCGACAAGTGATTGTAAATAACCAAATATTTCAAGGAAAGAATTGGGTGCAATGGAATATAGATTTGTGTATGAGATAATCAACGAACAAAGGAATTTTGACGAGGAAAGCCCTTGAACAACTTGTTCGCCGGCACAAAACCTCGGGAGGATTTGGGACCTACCTTGACCAAAGTTTTACTATGATCAGTGAGTTACAAGCTCGGAAGTATGGAGAGAATTACAAGAGTGATTGTGAGTGAGTGAATACATGTGTTTTTCATAATCTCCATACCCCTATTTATAATAAGGGTAAAAATAAAAAGATAATAATCAAATCCCTAAAAACTAGGCATGATGGAGTTACTGAGGAGAAGATTTCGGGCATGACTGTTGATGGTGGTTGGTGAAGAGTCGTGGTTGAATTGGTCTTCTATGAGTGCACAATTATCTCCTAAAAAATAGGAACCGCAAAACTGCTCCCAAGTTGGTCCGGCTTCAAGATGTTGATGAAGACGTTGAGCCAAGATGTCGGTCCAAGATGTGAACTCAACATGTAAAGTCAACTTGTAAAAAGTCAACTTGTAAAAAGTCAACTTGTGGACCAAGTTGTGGACCAACTTGTGGACCAAGTTGTAGAGGTCAAGTTGTAGAGATCAGGATACTGAGGCGTCTTGACATGTTGACCTGCTTAAGATGCCAACCATATACATATAGTGAAAAATCCGTCCCCAACAATTGCCCCCAAAATTTCTTGAATCGGGGAAAACTTGGAGATTCAAGGAATTTTAAAATTGCTACTCTCCCCATCGACATTAAGGAAGCGGTTGATTACGCCAAAGAGTTGTCGAACGCCTTGAATGATGCTTCTAAGTCCTTGATAGAAACCAAGATAAAGCTTTAAGAAACATTAGTTTAAGGTGTTTGAAATTTGGAATGTTAGATGAGGGTTGGTCCTCAAAATTTTTAAATTTGATTTGGCATGTCTTTGAGAGACACTTTGTTTGTTCTTTAGATAACATGTAAATGTTATAAACCGTAGGTAACATGAAAATGTTACAACCAATAGTTCAGAACTTGAATAAGTGTGAAAACGTGCGCCCAGGCGAAGGTGTCGGAACCTTAATTCGTTTGGTAACATGTTAATGTTACAACCAATAGTTCACAACTTGAATAAGTGTGAAAACGTGCGCCCAGGCGAAGGTGTCGAAACCTTAATTCGTTTGAAGAAATAGAACAAGTATCAGCCGTCTGGCGTGTCAACATGTTCTATCCCTCTCCGGCTAAAGTTTCAACATGTATCGGTAGTGCGGCGTGTCAACATGTTGAAATTCTTCTTCAGTCCAAACATGTATCGGCCGTCTGGCGTGTCAACATGTTTGACTCTGCTCAGTTAGGTCTCAACATGTATCGGCCGTGCGGCGTGTCAACATGTTGAGCCTTTCTTCCCCAGTTCAAACATGTATCGGCCGTGCTGGCGTGTCAACATGTTTGACTGCTCCACTAGGTCTCAACATGTATCACTGCTTGGCGTGTCAACATGTTGAGCCTGCTCCAGCTTAGGTCTCAACATGTATCTGCATGCGGCGTGTCAACATGTTGAGCCTAATGTTTGTTCAAGTTGTATACCTTGCAAAACAAATTCATGTTAGGATTGGGTGTTAGCTTTACCCCTCCGATGCTTAAGTCGGTAGAATTTTTAGCATAACATAAGAATTGACAATCATAAATAAATGACTTGGCAAAATTTAAAACATACTGTTTTGGAGTTTGCTTTTATGAAAAAATGACAACTTACATGGAATACAACTTGAGGTAGTCTTGTTTTGCTAACATTTTGACATGTTGAAGATAGGTGGTCATCTTTTTCTCATTTTGTCAGCCTCATTGTGGTTATTTTAGGACTATGAGCTTATCTTCTTCCAGTCTGATGAATTTAACAGCTCTCGTCCTGACATCTTCAAGTCTCTTGCATGGAGTCATAACCAATTCATCATAATAAGGTGATCCCTTCTTCAAGCCCAATCTGAATGCCTCGGTGGCTGTGGACATGTTCAAGTTGGGGATAGTCGCTGCCTCTTTGTTGAACTGTTCAAATAGTCTTTCAAGCTTTCGTCGAGGTTGTTGCACCACCTGTAGAGGTCACTAGTTAGTTTCTCAAAGCTCTATTACATGAAAATTGATTCACAAACATATTGACTAATTGAGAATAAGATGATATAGAGTTTAGGGATAGGCCGGTTAGCCATTTCAAAGGCTGGTCCAGACAAGGTGGAACCAAAGCCCCTACAAAGACAAGGCTTCTTTGAAGATTGAAGGAATGCTGATAATGTCCATTAATTCTGGTATAGCAACACATGCTCCACTGGATCTGTGCTCCCGTCATACTTCTTCATGTTGGGGCACTGCAAATCTCTTCGGGATCTCCATGTTGGCTATATTTGGAACAAAGCGAGACTCATTATAACAAGTTGGAGAAGCTTGATGATAAGGCAAGGTAACTCCAGTGCACATTCCTAATCATCTCTTTGATCATTTGCAACTCTCTAGCAACTTGACTTTCCGCAAAAGTGTTAGCATAAAATTGAGAAGAAGAGTGATCAAATGCATTATAAAAACTCCCTGCTTGTCCTAAAGACGGAGTGGCATAAGTATAGCAAGATGTTGGCACAGGTTGGGTCAATGCGAAGGTGTGACCATGTTGGGCAACTTGACTAGTTGTCACGGTTGTACTATCACCCATCTTGCACTCGCCATGGGGAGGTCTCCAAGATTGCCCCCGCACTGCACCAAAAAGAGTTCTAGGAAATAAAGGTGATAATGGAGTTACAACTTGAGGCTCAACTTGATTCCCTTTTCGCAGACTCTCAATTGCATTGAAAATCATAGTATTGGTATCCTGCTGAGCATCCATTCGCTTATTCAGTTCATTCAACATTGTTGCCATATTAGTCACGAAACCAAAATTGATTTCAGACGCGGTCGTCTCTCGAGTGCATCTTGCTTTGCCCCCGGTCGCCTTGCCCCCCGGCGCGGAGGTTACCGAGGTTACCCGACCGGAAGTTGGATTGACCATTTTGATGTTCTAAACAAATCTAAAAACCAAAGTTCCCTTGGTGTGAGCGCCAAATTGTTTTGGTCAAATTTCGACAAGTGATTGTAAATAACCAAATATTTCAAGGAAAGAATTGGGTGCAATGGAATATAGATTTGTGTATGAGATAATCAACTAACAAAGGAATTTTGACGAGGAAAGCCCTTGAACAACTTGTTCGCCGGCACAAAACCTCGGGAGGATTTGGGACCTACCTTGACCAAAGTTTTACTATGATCAGTGAGTTACAAGCTCGGAAGTATGGAGAGAATTACAAGAGTGATTGTGAGTGAGTGAATACATGTGTTTTTCATAATCTCCATACCCCTATTTATAATAAGGGTAAAAATAAAAAGATAATAATCAAATCCCTAAAAACTAGGCATGATGGAGTTACTGAGGAGAAGATTTCGGGCATGACTGTTGATGGTGGTTGGTGAAGAGTCGTGGTTGAATTGGTCTTCTATGAGTGCACAATTATCTCCTAAAAAATTGGAACCGCAAAACTGCTCCCAAGTTGGTCCGGCTTCAAGATGTTGATGAAGACGTTGAGCCAAGATGTCGGTCCAAGATGTGAACTCAACATGTAAAGTCAACTTGTAAAAAGTCAACTTGTAAAAAGTCAACTTGTGGACCAAGTTGTGGACCAACTTGTGGACCAACTTGTGGACCAAGTTGTAGAGGTCAAGTTGTAGAGATCAGGATACTGAGGCGTCTTGACATGTTGACCTGCTTAAGATGCCAACCATATACATATAGTGAAAAATCCGTCCCCAACAGAGATCAAGTTCGATGATGAGGTTCATGCATGCTTGTTGCTAGCTTCTTTACCGGCAAGTTGGAGCGGAACAAATGATCGCAATCAACGTCGAGTAAGAAAAAATTGAAATATGATGATGTTAAAGACTTTCTTTAGGTGAGGAAAATCGCATGAAGAAGTTGGGGACATCAAGTACTTCGGGAGCGGCTTTAGCTACTACTAGTAGGGGAAGCCGGGTACTAGCAAACAAGGGAGAACCGAATCTAGGGAGAACGGAGTGAGTGGAAAGGGCAAAGCCGATGATACGAGGACAAACCGAAGGTTGCGAAGGGATACGTTCGGTGCTACTATTGTAAGGAATTGGGACACTTCAAGAGGGATTGTCCAAATCGTAAGGGCAATCGAGGCGAATGTGGCGGTCGAAGGTGACGATGTGCGGTTACGAGTGTTAGTAGTGCACTAGAATCATGGGTGCTGGATTCGGGGCATCATTCCACTCTTGCGGGCATAAGGAAGAGATGGAAAACTACACTTCCGGTGATTTCGGGAAGGTCTATCTTGCAGATGGCGAGCCTTTGGAAATCAAGGGAAGGGGGATGTCCGAATAGGAGCATCGGACGGGAAGGTCTTACATCGAACGGGGTCGAGACACATTCGGGTTTGAAAAAGAACCTACTTTCGGTTGGGCGGTTGGACGAAGAGGGTTACAAGGTGACTTTCGAGGCTAGAACCCAGGTTATTACCAAGGAGGATTGTGAGATCGCTCGGGGTAATAAGGAGGGTACTTTGTATTTGGCGAACAACACCAAGGATAGTATTGCGGTGGCGGCGGCAAGGGTGATACTGATTTGTGGCACTTGTCGATTGGGTCACATGAGTGAGACAGGGATGAAGGTACTTTGTTCCAAGGGTCTACTACCGGGTTTGAAGACAGTCAACGTGGGGATCTGCGAAGATTATATGTTTGGCAAACAAGGGAGGAATAATTTCTCGAGGACAGGTAGGGGATTGAGGGAAGCAAAGTTGGAATTGGTTCACACGGACTTGTGGGGACCATCTCCGGTTACATCTCTGGGTGGTGCGTCATATTACATGACTTTTATTGATGATTCTACAAGGAAGGTCTGGGTCTATTTCTTGAAGGGGAAAGATGAAGCTTTCGAGGTGTTCAAGAAGTGGAAGGCTTTGGTGGAGAATCAGACGGGACTTAAGCTTAAGTGCTTAAGATCAGACAATGGTGGGGAGTATGAGCTTGGTGAGTTTAGGGAATATTGTGCTACGAATGGGATTCGTATGGAGAAGACTCCAAAGCGGACACCACAACTCAACGGGGTAGCAGAAAGGATGAACAGAACATTGAATGAGCGGGCTAGAAGTATGAGATTGAAGTGTGGACTTAGAAGACGTTCAGGCATATGCGGTTGACACGGCAGCTTTCTTGATCAATCGGGGACCATCGGTTCCATTGGGGAATGGAATTCCGAGAGGAAGCTTGGAGTGGCAAGGTGTAAATCTGTCCTTTCTTCGCATATTTGGTGCGTTTCTTATGTTCATGTTGATTCTGCCGAGAGAACTAAATTAGATGCTAAATACTGTTAAGTGTACATTTATTGGGTATGGCGGGGATGACTTCGGGTATAAGTTTTGGGATGACCAAAATCATAGGGTTATTCGTAGTCGAGATGTGGTATTCAATGAACAGGTTTTGTACAAGGATAGAAAGGGGGCATCTGATGATACTAGTTCGGAACCGGAGGTTGTAGAGGTGGATATTCCTAACTCGGGTGGGAGCAGAACGGTTCATGATGACCATGGTCGGGAGGTCACCGAAGATGAACCACGTACTCCGGAACCTGGGATATTCCGGCTGCGTAGATCCGGCAGATTGCGTGGATCACCCGACAGTATACTCCTTCGAATTATTATTTGTTGTTGACGAGATAATGGGGAACCAGGAATGTTATGCGGAGGCGGTTCGTAGTGTGCTTTGTGATAAGTGGAAAGCTGCGATGGAAGATGAGATGGTCTCATTGAAGGCAAACAAAACTTGGGAGTCAATCAACTACCTAAGGAAGAAGGCACCGCATAACAAGTGGGTTTTACAGGATCAAGAGGAAGCTGACGGTAGCAAGCGTTACAAGGCAAGACTTGGTTGTTAAAGGGTTTTGTGAAGTATGGTATTGACTACACCGAAGTATTCACTCCGGTTGTGAAGATGACCACCATCGAGAATGGTTCTGGGATAGTAGTGGCGGACAACTCACGCTGAAACAGATGGATGTGAAGACGGCCTTTCTTCACGGGGACTTGGAGGAAGAGATTTACATGGTACAGCCGAGAGGGTTTCTTGTCTAAGGGTAGCGAGGAGCTAGTTTGCAGATTGACTAAGAGCTTGTATACGGCCTTAAACAAGCTCCAGGCAAAGTGGTACAGAAGTTCGATGGATTCATGACACGACATTGATTTTATCGTGATGTGAGGCGGATCATTGCTGCTACTTCAAGAACACGGACAATGGGTATATTATCTTCTACATTATATGTGGACGACATGTCGATAAAAATGGGCTCTAGCAAAGAGAGAGGTAAACAGGTTGAAGACTCGGTTGTCGAACGGTTCGAGATGAAGGATTTGGGAGAGGCAAGGAAAATCTTGGGCATGCGGATTGACCTGGAATAGGGAGTCGGGCAAGTTGGTTCTTTCACAAGCGAATATGTTGAGAAAGTCTTGGCAAGGTTTTGTATGGAAGAGGCGAAGCAACAGGACGCCATTGGGTTTGCATTTCAAGCTATCCGAGAGGGACTCGCCTAGGAACAAGGAAGAGCGTGACAAGATGGAGAGAACTCCATATGCTTCAGCTGTGGGAGTCTCATGTATGCAATGGTGTGTAAGGCCGGACATTGCACATGCGGTGGGAGTAGTCACCGGTTCATGGGCAATCCAGAAAGCAACATTGGGAAGCGCTAAGTGGATCCTACGTTACTCAAGGGTACCGCTGGTAAGGCTCGTGTTTTTCAAGCAAGGAAGTGGTGTTAGCGGGTTATGTTGATGCGGACTTGGCATCAAGTGATCTTGATAAGAGGAGAAGTACTACGGGTTATGTGTTTACATTAGGTGGTACAAAGCAATCTCACGGGACTTCTAAGTTACAAAAGATCGTGGCTCAGCCGATCGCGATGCGTAGAATATGTGGCGATGACGGAAGCAAGTAAAGAGATGGTTTGAGGTCAGAACTTCTTGGTGAACTTGGGAAGACGCGAAGTGGTAATATTCTCTACGGTGACGGATGAGTGCAATTCACTTGGCAAAGAATCCGGCGTTTCATTCAAGGACAAAGCACATTGAACCGAGGTTTCACTACATCGTGCATCTCTTGGAGGAGAAGACTTTGTGGCTTGAGAAGATACCGGGATCGGAAAATCCGGGCGACATGTCGACAAAGGTTGTGAACCTTGAGAAATTGAAGCTGTGCAAAGCTTCAATTGGGCTTGAAGAGTGAGAGAGGAGGATGGCACTACCATGATCGAGGTGAGCACTAGGAGGACACCAAGGATGAGTTGAAGACGGATACGGGGCTTATATGTGTGGTTGATCTCTAGGTGGGAGATTGTTGGGATAGAGGACCAACCGGACTAGACATCGGAGCAAAAGGGGTTTTGCGGTTTTGGCTGTGCGGTTGACCGCACGTGCGGCCGACCGCATGCGCTGGTCCGGGCCGCCTCGGGGGCCTCGACCGCATGTGCTGGGTTGGCTGGGCTGGCTTTGGGCCTTGCGGCTGACCGCATATGTGGGTTGGCTGGGCCGAGTAGACGTAATTTAGGTAACCCTTGTCCATCTAGGGTTAGGTTTGACTCCCTAATATATATAAGTTGTATTCCGCCCCCAACTTCATTGTAACATATATTTTTTACATACATAGTGCAAGATCCTGGCTTGGTAGTGCCCCCAGACGTAGCCAAATCAATTTGGTGAACTGGGTTAACAATTTCTTGTGTTCTTTTCTGTGCTTTCGATTTTCTTGTGCTTGGTTTGTGTGCGATTATTATTCTTGTAGGTTTGCTTGGGTGTGGAGGCCAATATTCACAACATGTATATATATATAAATTATTGAGGTGAATGTTTTGTAAGATAAATATTACTCCCTTCGGCCCACACCAAGGTTTCATGGGTGAGTTTACACGCTTTTTAAGATTTTTTTTTAAAGTAGATAGAAAATTAGAGGAGAGAGAATGTAAATGTTAAATGTGTGGTAGGGAATAAGAGAGAGAATGTAAAAATTAAAAATATTTAATAGGAGAGAGAATGAGTGGGAGGAATAGTAAATTAATGATTGATTTTTTTGTAAATATGTTAACTTTATAAGGGTATAATGAATAGTTTTTTTTAAAAAATATATGGAAATGATAAGGGTATAAATATATGGAAAACTTTCCATTTAAGAAAGGGAACCTTGAAGTGGGACGGACCAAAATGGAAAGGTGAAACTTTGAAGTGGGACGGAGGGAGTAATTTTGAAAAAAAAAAGTTTAGAAAATAAAAATTTACAACACCTGACTAAACTAATAATTCACATTTTTCGTCCTACTTTTTTTCTAGTTCCAAGTGAATGTTTTGATGGTGAATTAACAAATGGATAAATGATAAATAAGAGTTTAAAATTTGGTGATCATTAGTAGATTGGGGATCAGATTCAAAATTTGCAAAATAAGAGTTTAAACATACTCCCTCCGTCCCACTATACTTGACACTTCTTTTCATTTTGGGCCGTCCCACTTCACTTGACACCTTCCAAAAATAACCTAGTTTTTATATTTTTATATTAGATGGACCCCACCACTAATTCTCTCTCTTCATTTTTCACCACTCAATTTATTCAACCAACACTACTATTTATTCCACTCATTCTCTCTCTTCATTTTCTACCACACATTTTCTTTATTTAATTGTTTCTTCTTAGTTCCCGTGCCCACTCCTTGAGTGTCAACTATAGTGGGACGGAGGGAGTAATAATTATTACTTCTTCCGTCTCACAGATCGAAAGTCTTATCTTTTTTATTGTTAACACGGAGAAAATTTAATCAATAATTTAAGCTAATTTAGTTATTCTAATAAAATTTTAAAACTTGTTATTGATACATCATTATATATATTATCAATAAAATAAATTTGATAGTAATTATGATAATGATAATTAAATTAACCTAAAATTATTGCTCAAAATATATTTGTGCTACCAACTAAAATTGCTTAAAATACCTTTGTGTTACCAGCTAAAAAGATAGGACTTTCAGTATTAAACGAAGGTAGTAGCATTTAAGCTTTTTTTTTTTTTTTTACAAGACTGTTAAAAATCTATGTTAAATACAGAGTTTTTGATTTTTAGCAAATAAGGGTTTGAAGTTACTAGTTTTTAGCAAATAATTAAGGTTAGGTTTAAACGAAGATTTTTAAGGATTTGTCAAAAAGTCTTTAATTGGAAGTAAAATTTGACATTTTAATGTTGGACAAATGCTATGGCTTCTTTAAGACTTAACGAAAAAACTGACAGCAAAAGTAACGGAGATTGAAAAAACAAATGGATTCAAGTCGAGTCTTGTATTTAATACAATCTCCGTAAGAGTTATTTGTCCCGCACTGGTGCTTACGGTTGTATGACAAAACTCTAGTAAGATAAAACGACTTACTATTAGTTATAAGGAGCACTCCAATATAACTAATCTAACGAACAACAAAGGTTTTAGAACTTTGGACTTGAAAGATTGAATGCAACAATATACAATGATTTGGGTTATGTTATTCTATCTCTCTAGAGGGTAAAATGCTCAAAATGACTGTATGTTGTAATTGAAATTCGGAGGAAACTATTTAAAAGGAGTTAAAGGGTTCATGGCCGTTCACTCCAAGAGGTGCCACACTGTCGTCGACCCGCCCACGAGCGCGGCCGCTCTTGCCTTGAGCGCGACCGCGCGGCATTCCGAGACCAGGCCAAGATTTAACCTTAAATCGGGGCCGCTCTAGCCGGAGCGCGACCGCGCTGAAGCCCAGAACTGAAAGGTCACGAAACCTTTTGAGAACAGTTGTGACCCAAAACTAATTTTGGATCAGTCCAAGTCAACTCAAGTTAACTTTAACCCTTTATTTAACTTCCGTTAAGTTACAAAATCACTTGTCATTAATTCTCATTCACCCTAAATGGTTTTGAGACATTAAATAAGTTTAATAATCTACAACAAATGTAGAATACATTTTGTAACTAGTTCCGTTAACACATAACGAACTTTCGTTAGAAATCTAGGTCAACGTTAAGTCAAACTTAACTTTTCGTTACCCATTTCCAACAATCCCCCACATGAATGACAATTAATGCATGAATGCAATTTCGTCCAAAGTTTCGGCGAACTATTATTACATCGGGATAGATAGCTTGTGGCCTTGAATCTTCCCTAGTGAAATATTATCGGATATACTAGCCATTTGGTAGCGAGTCGCTTTGAACCAGTGGCGTCGGGTGTATACCAAGACAATAATACTCACATAATAACAGCTCTAACAATTGTTGTTCTCACGTTTTGTCCATTTTGGCCCGGGACCGTATCTCATTCATAAGCGTTCATTTAGAGGCGGCCTTATTACCTCTCACTTATATAGGTGATTCTCACTATAAGGAGTATCATGCACTACTCCACCCGTAGGTATAGAAATCATTAAAAGTTTTCTCAACTTAACCTTACCACCGCGTGTGCTTGTACTTGGATGTTACGGGAATGAGTATTCAACATCTCCAGGTTAATAAATCGAGTTGTTGTTTCCAAGTAACTCTACTAGAACTTATAACTTGGTTTGTCTCATTGAACCAAGGGCACGGGATCTCCATTTCTCAAGGTTGAGTGTCCGCTATAAGTCCTTTGTTGTGGGTTTTAAACCCATTCCCTTAACGGCTTTATACGAGTTGATCCCGATTTATACCTTTGGTAAACGGATCCGCTAGGTTATCACATGATTTCACATAATCAATAGTGATAACGCCATTCTTGATCAACCTGTCTAATGGTATTGTGTCTACGACGAATATGTCTAGACTTACCATTGTACATACTATTCGTGCCCTTCCAATTGCCGATTGACTATCACAATGGATTAGTACAAAGCGCAGGTGTTTGCTCCAACAAGGAACATCCTCCAGAAGTTCTTAAGCCATTCTGCTTCTTCCCCAGCTTTATCTAACGCGATAAACTCGGATTCCATCGTGGATGCGGCTATACACGTTTGTTTGGAGGATTTCCATGACACCGCTCCTCCACCTATAGTGAATACATATCCACTTGTGGATTTAGAGTCTTTCGTGTCCGATATCCATTGGCATCACGGTATCCTTCTAATACTGCTGGATATTTATTGTAAAGTATCCCATGGTTTAATGTATACTTTAAATATCTTAGTACTCTCATTAGTGCTTTCCAATGATCGGTACTAGGATTGCTTGTGAACCTACTTAGTTTGCTCACTTGAATATGCAATGTCCGGACGAGTACAATTCGTTAAGTACATCAGATCGCCAATTATTCTTGCATATTCCAATTGAGAAGCTGGTTCCCCTTTGTTCTTGACTAAATGTAGAGCCAAGTCTACAGTGTTTTAGCCAGGAGGGTCATCAAAGACATTGAATTTCCGAAGAACATTCTCTAGGTAATGGGATTGTGAAAGAACTAATCCTTCAGATGTTCTAGAGATCTTTATCCCTAATATTACATCGCCTAATCCCATGTCTTTCATGTCAAAGTTCTTCTTTAACATGCCTTTGGTATTCATGATTAAATCATGATTACTTCCCATTATGAGCATGTCGTCTACATAAAGACAAACGATAACGAATGATTCGGATGTTCCTTTAATGTAGACACATTTGTCACATTCATTAATCTTGAATCCATTCGATAACATAGTTCTGTCGAACTTCTCATGCCATTGTTTAGGTGCTTGTTTTAGTCCATATAAGGACTTTACAAGTTTACACACCTTTCGTTCTTTACCAGGAACCACGAACCCTTCGGGTTATTCCATGTAAATTTCTTCATCAAGTTCTCCATTAAGGAAAGCGAGTCTTCACATCCATTTGGTGTATCTCAAGATTATGACCTTCTGCAATAGCTATGAGAACACGAATAGATGTGATCCTTGTGACAGGGGAGTATGTATCGAAGAAATCATATCTCTCTTTCTGTCTAAAGCCTTTGGCTACTAGCCTAGCTTTGTACTTTTCGATAGATCCATCCGCCTTATACTTCCGTTTAAGGATCCATTTGCAACCTAATGGTTTGCAACACTTTGGAGGAGATCAACTAATTCCCAAGTATTGTTGAGCATTATGGATTCTATTTCACTTGTTAATAGCTTCTTTCCGTAACGAACTATCCGGACCGGATAAAGCTTCTTTAACAGTTGATGGTTCGTTTTCTAACATGTAAGATAGAAAATCAGGACCAAAAGTCTTTTCTACTCTTGCCCTTTTGCTACGTCTCGCCTCTTCATCTACGATTTGAGAAGGACCGGATGTAGACTCATGTGTTCTCTTATTAGAACCTACATCTTTCTGTCCTTACTTAGGAAAAATGTTTTCAAAGAATACCGCATTCCTTGATTCTATAGTAGTTCCTACGTGCATATCAGGAATGTCCGATTTATGCACTATAAACCGATAGGCACTACTATTATTGGCATATCCAATAAAAACACGATCGAATGGTTTTGGGCCAATCTTGACTTGTTTAGGCTTAGGTACTTCAACCTTGGCCAAACACCCCCACACTTTAAGGTATTTAAAACATGGCCTACGATTGTGCCACAATTCATAGGGCGTTTTTATCAATACCTTTCTTGGGTATTTTATTAAGAACATAATTAGAAGTGAGTATTGCTTCCCCACAAGTTGTCGGGTAAGCTCGAACCGATCAAGCGCGTTCATCATTTCTTTGAGAGTACGGTTTTGCGTTCGGCAACTCCATTAGATTGAGGGGTATATGGAGCCGTTGTTTGATGAATTATGCCGGATTCCCAACATAATCCTTCAAACGGTGCTTCATATTCTCCACCTCTATCGCTTCTAATTTTCTTAATTTTCAAGTTAAGTTGATTCTCAACTTCTTTCTTATAAGTTTCAAAAGCCCCTAAGGCTTCATCCTTACTTCTTAAGAGATAGACATAACAATACTTAGTGCAATCATCTATAAATGTAATGAAGTACTTTTTACCTCCTCGAGTTTGCACTAGTTTTAAATCACATATGTCGGTGTGAATTAATTCGAGAGGTGTTGTGTCTCTTTGTATGGCATTAAATGGCGACTTTGTCATTTTTGCCTCAACACAAACTTCGCACCTATTAGTCGATTCGGATTTAGTCATTTGGATTAAATCTTGTCTCGCTAATTTCTTAATGGTGTCGAGGTTTACATGTCCTAATCTATCATGCCATAAATTAGAACTTTCCGACAAGTAAACATAAGGAACACAACTTTTATTCATCGCACTTTGGCGGATTACAGTCATTACATTCAATTTAAAAAGGCCCTCCTCGAGGTAACCTTTTCCAAGAAACAAACCATTCTTGGTTAGTACAAATTTGTCGGATTCGAATACTAATCTAAAACCGGCCTTACTAAGCAAAGCGCCGGACACCAAATTTTTACGGATGTCTGGAACATGCAGCACATCCAACAAGGTTACTTCTTTTCGGAAGTCATCTTCAAAATCACGTTTCCAATGCCTTGAACATCGGAGGTCGCAGAATTTCCCATGTAAAGCTTTCTTCCGGAGATGGGAGTATAGGAGGAGAAACTTTCCTTGTTACCACAAATATGGCGGGTAGCACCGGTATCTATCCACCACGATTTAGGGTTCTCCTCCAAATTTGCAACGTTGGCTTCAAACACAACCGCTGCAAAATCTAGGTCCATGTGGTCAACATTGTTCGCCTCTTTCTTCGGGAGACGACAATCCCTTGACAAGTGGCCCGGTTTGCCACAATTATAGCAAGACCCCTTGAACCTTTTAGAGGTCTTCTTCTTCCCTTTCTTAGCATTCCCGGCAGTTTCGGAATGCTTTCTCTTGGTGCCACTCGTGCTAGCCTCGGCGAGATTGACCTTAGCCTCCATCTTGCCTTTAGCAACTTTGGCCTCATTCATTCTATTGTTCTCTTCTATTTGAAGACGAACAACAATGTCTTCCAAGGACATCTCCTTGCGTTTATGCTTGAGATAGTTCTTGAAGTCCTTCCACGAAGGAGGCAACTTTTCAATGATGGAAGCCACCTTAAATGGATCATTCATGATCATCCCCTCGGCATCAAGCCCATGTAGAATGATTTGGAATTCATCTACTTGAGTTGTTACCGATTTGGAATCGACCATCATAAAGTCAAGATACTTACCGACCGACAAATTTCTTTGACCGGCATCCTCGATCTTGTACTTCCTTTCCAAGGTGTCCCACAACGCCTTGACTAACTCGGCCTGTACTATACACATTGTATAGTGCATCGTCAAGTCCATTCAAGATATAGTTCTTACAAAGAAAATTACCGTGAGCCCAAGCCTCCTTTGCCGTTTGCCTTTGAGGGTCCGGATCACCTTTTTCTACATGCCGGAGGATCTTCCTTTAAGAAGCGGTGCAAGCTTAGGGTGGTCAGTAGAAGAGCATCTTACGTTGCCATCTCTTGAAATCCACAGGTGAATTTCGCGGGTTTCTCACCATGAGTGATGTGATGAGTTGTAGGAGCGGGAGCACATTTGTTGAATGTAGTATCACCTTGTGGAGGAGGCGTCACATTCCCTTGACTAGATGAAGTGGTGTCTTTCTCGTTTGCCATCTCTTGAAGAAGCGTTAAAATAACTCTTACGATTGTTGGACAAATGCTATGGCTTCTTTAAGACTTAACGAAAAAAACTGACAGCAAAAGTAACGGAGATTGAAAAAACAAATGGATTCAAGTCGAGTCTTGTATTTAATACAATCTCCGTAAGAGTTATTTGTCATGGCTTGTTCGGTGCTTACGGTTGTATGACAAAACTCTAGTAAGATAAAACGACTTACTATTAGTTATAAGGAGCACTCCAATATAACTAATCTAACGAACAACAAAGGTTTTAGAACTTTGGACTTGAAAGATTGAATGCAACAATATGCAATGATTTGGGTTATGTTATTCTATCTCTCTAGAGGGTAAAATGCTCAAAATGACTGTATGTTGTAATTGAAATTCGGAGGAAACTATTTAAAAGGAGTTAAAGGGTTCATGGCATCACTCCAAGTGCCACGAGCCCTTTGCTCGGGAATACCTTGCGCGCTTGGCCGCTTGCCTTGGCTTGGCCACACCGCGCCGGCATTCCGAGACAGGCCAAGATTTAACCTTAAATCAGCCGCGGCCGCTCAGGGCTCGGAGCGCGGCCGCGAAGCGCCCGAACGAAAGGTCACGAAACCTTTTGAGAACGACAGTTGTGACCCAAAACTAATTTTGGATCGAGTCGAGTCAACTCAAGTTAACTTTAACCCTTTATTTAACTTCCGTTAAGTTACAAAATCACTTGTCATTAATTCTCATTCACCCTAAATGGTTTTGAGACATTAAATAAGTTTAATAATCTACAACAAATGTAGAATACATTTTGTAACTAGTTCCGTTAACACATAACGAACTTTCGTTAGAAATCTAGGTCAACGTTAAGTCAAACTTAACTTTTCGTTACCCATTTCCAACATTTAAGATCTGTCAAGATCTGCACTAAACAATAACATATACTAGGTCACACTGGCGTGACTCATTCAGATCCGACCAGCAACGAAGTCCTTCTGCAAAGCTCGTTCTCCGGCAAATCTCCTTCTTCGTGCGGCTTCATCTCTCTCCCTCATTCACACATCACAGACTGAAATGAAGATCTCCATCAAGTCATGTTCATCATTCTACAATTGGCCTTTTTTTAACTTCTCTTCTAATCATTTTTTGTTTCAAGTTGATGAACTTGAGCTAGCCAGCGAGGGATTGAGTTCTCTTTTATGAAGTTCCTATAAACTTCATGGTTCTTATCCTTTTCTACGTTTGAGGAATGAAATGTTTGTACAATGAATGTGTTCATGTGTTAATGTGCTTATGCATGTGTTACATGAGATTGTAATTTTTATGAAAATTATGTTATTTCTTATTCGAAATAGGGTCTTATAATTTATGCATAAGACTAATTTTAATCTTATAGTTTAAATTGTTTTATTTATTCTCTTAAAAACACAGAGAAAAAAGTGAAAAAAAATGATTCATATCTTTTTTGTATAAGATTTTATTTAGTCTTATACTTAAAATATAAATGTCAGTTTTAATAAAATATCATAGTTTTATTTATTTATTCTTTAAAAAACTGAGAAAAAGTGAAAAAAATGACTCTTATATATTTGGTATAAGAGGCGAACTAGTCTTATACGTATAATATAGAAAGCGAAGGATTTATTTGAAATATTGAAAATCGTCTGATGTTATATGAAATATTGATTTAGCCGAAGGGCAATAGGGGCAAAAGCCCAATTTAAATTACCTTTAAGTAAGTGTCATTTTCATATATCATTTCCCATTAAACATCATGTTCTAATTTTCACTTAAAATTATGGTAAGAATATTAAGGGTTTTTATGTATTTATGCTAAAAAACGAAGTGTTTAAACCCAACTTTCTCAAATATTTTTCAAAATCAAATGCATGTGAGGATGTAGTAGTAATTATTAAAAATCAATAATTGACACTTATAAATATTCAATTTTTCTAATGTTGAAAATCCAATGCTCTTATATGAAATATTTGATTGTTTCGCATTGAACATCCCTTTGTTTAGAGCATGTTTGCAAAAAAAAAAAAAAATAAATAAATAAATAAAAAAAAAAAAAAAAAAATCAGTTTTTCTCATGTTTGGGAAAATGGGTTTACAAAAGGTATATGTTTTCTTTGCAAGTGTCAATGCTAATGTTAAAAAGTGTTAGTGATTGATATCAACACTTATAAATATTCAAATTAACACTTATAAATATTTCATCTGACAGTTATAATCATCATTCAATATTTTTTTTAAAAAAATCAAAATAGATTTTGAACATTCATTTTTGGGCATGAGGAATTATCAAATTGTAAGGGAATACCACCCTCCCTCTAGAATAGAAATGTGATGCTCAATCTATGTGGTAAAAATAATACTCCCTCCGTTTCTAAATGTTTGTTCCATTTGACTTTTCAAACATTTTATTTAGTGATTTTGAAGCTTTAATTTTGGTTATTTTTACGAACGCTTTGAAAATTATTGATAATATACACCGCCGTTATGTAATACTTCGTCCCTAAATGTTACAAGTTTTGAAAATTTAGTGATTTTGAAGCTTTAATTTTGAAAAATGAGACTAACATTTTGGGATAAAGAAAAAGGGGAAATAGGACAAATATTTAGGGACGGAGGAAATATAAAATAGTAGTATATATTTGTTGTGATTATAACAAGAGAATTTTATTGATTAACAAAGTAAGTTAAAATATCTACTTTGAGTAAAAGTAATTTTCAGCGGGCTATTAAGAGGAAAGAATTATAATTTCAAATTGGACAGTCTTTTATATAGTTCACTCTTTTAGATGTCTCATCCGATTTGAAAATAATATAAAATAGTAGTATATATTCCTTGCTATTCTATCAAAAAATATACACTTACAAAACGAAAAAAAAAAACATGAGATCCAGCTGTTTTACTTCCCACCGTCTCATCCGATTTGAAACAATTTGTCATTTGGGATATTTTACTCAATTTATTACATCTCAAATGACAAATTTATATTATTTTTTAAATTTAATAGGACCCCACTTGTTATAATAACAATAACAATTCTCTTACTATTTTTTTCTTACTCATTCTCTCTCATGTTTAACTTTTCATACTCACAATAGCTCATTCACTCCTTCTCTTCCATCTTATTATATTAGTATATTAATATTTATTAATCTCTGTATTGTATCGTATGAAAAAATCTTAAATCGGATGACACGGAGGGAGTATTTAATTAGTATTCTATAACCCCTTGTCTACCTCATTTTCATACTTACAACCTATACTCTACTATCTATAGTATAAATGGAAATTGGGTGCTACAGTACAATGAACAGTATCAAGTGTCGAATTTTCTATTTTGCACTCATTAAGTTGTCCCTTACCCATTTTGCCCTTTAAAAAAAAATTAATTTTAAAAAAAAAAAAACATGTCCTCGAACACGGGCTTTTACTAGTCAATAATATATTGTAACATTTTTCCATAATTCTCAAGTCCAATCCAAAGTATGTAGTTTTTAATGAAAAGGAGAAAATATTTTGAGTAATATTTTTAATAGAGATCATTTATCATACTCATAATAATTTTTTCACCCAAATTTTTTTTCATATTTTTTTGCATTCACAACATATATTCTGCTAATAATATTTAATATAATTATTTCAAAAAAAAGACCCAAAAATTACAAACCATAACATCAAAACTTCTCTCTGCCCCCGACACAAATTTCTCTCCTTCCCTCTCCATATATAATTATTTTAAAAAAAATACCTTTAGTAAAGAATTTTTTCTCAAATAATACATTTTTAAAATTTTATTTACCAAAGTGACTTACTGTTCAAACTTTTTCCCAAAATATCCCATTTTTTGAAAACTCGCTACACCGTGTAGCGAGTTTATAATTTTTCAATTAAAATCGCTACACGGTGTAGCGATTTTAAATTTACTAAATTTTATTTAATATTTATGCCTTATAAAAAAAAAACCAAATTTGAAATCGCTACATGCTGTAGCGATTTCAAATTATCACAAACTTAACCAAACAAACAAAGTCCACCACCACGTACCACTCTATACTAATAATATACTAATAATAAACAGTGTTCTAAAAATCGGGCTAGGCGGCCGCCTAGGCGGGGCCTAGGCGCTAGGCGGGGTCCAGGCGCCGCGACTTTTCTCTAGGCGGTCAATTAGGCGTTAGGCGGTCTAGGCGGTCCTAGGCGGTCTAGGCGGACTAGGCGGTCTGGGCGGATTTAGGCGGGCCTATGCGGATTTAGGCGGGCCTAGGCGGTCTAAGTAATATTTTTTTTATTTTTTTTTAATTTTTTAATTTTTTAAACTTTTTTTAAATTTTTTTTTACCCTTAAATGACGTCGTTTTATAAGGATTGAAAATGAAAACAAATAACACATGGTTGAATTTGACTTAACCTTAGTTTATGTTGTGGATGATGGAATACATTTATAATTTTCATATGCTCTTTAACCTTGTGTCAAAATTCTCGGCCCCGCATATGGAATATATATTTGAATTTGTCACTATGTATTATGTATGGACAGAAACTATGGAATATATATAAAAATGTGTGTAAATTCTAGGCCCCGCCTAGGTGCTCTAGGCGCTAGGCCCGGCCTCGCCGCCTAGGAGCCGCCTAGTGATTTTTTAGAACCTTGATAAAGAAAACTAAATAAAAATATTATTTTTTTCATCTCAAATAAATATTTTAAAAAATGTACTTCTATAAAAAATATATTTTTCATTTCAAAAGTAAATATTACTTTCGACTCAAAATGAATAACCAAAAAATAATACTACATTTTTTATCCCAAAAAAATGAGCATTACTTCCTTCATCTCAATGAATATTTTAAAAATTAATACTACTTCATTTGCCTCTAAAATTAATGTTTGTAATGTCAGTGTCTTCGTCTCAAAATATGATATTAATTTTTAGGCAAATGAAGAGTATTATTTTATAAAATATTCATTGAGACGAAGGAAGTAATGCTCATTTATTTGGACAAAAAATGTAGTATTATTTTTTGGTTATTCATTTTGAGTCGAAAGTAATATTTATTTTTGAAATGAAAAATATTTTTTTTATAAAAGTACATTTTTTAAAATATTTATTTGAGATGGAAAAAATAATATTTCTATTTAATTTTCTTTATTAACATATAATTTTTATATTATTATTTTGTAATTTAGACTCGGAGGAAGTACTTATTATTAGTATATTATTAGTATAGAGTGGTACGTGGTGGTGGACTTTGTTTGTTTGGTTAAGTTTGTGATAATTTGAAATCGCTACAGCCTATAGCGATTTCAAATTTGGTTTTTTATTTTTTTTTTTATAAAGCATAAATATTAAATAAAATTTAGTAAATTTAAAATCGCTACACCGTGTAGCGATTTTAATTGAAAAATTATAAACTCGCTACACGGTGTAGCGAGTTTTCAAAAAATGGGATATTTTGGGAAAAAGTTTGAACAGTAAGTCACTTTGATAAATAAAATTTTAAAAATGTATTATTTGAGAAAAAAATTCTTTAGTAAAAGTAATTTTTGATGGGGACTATTAGAAGGAAAGAATTATAATTTCAAATGGACTCTATTTTTATAGTTTACACTTTGCTATTTAGGATAGAGCCGGTCTCCTGTGAGAACATGGGATTCGTTTCATGCATGAGACGGGTTGACCCATGACCCATGGGGCATGACCCGCCACGTGGCAGGCTTTTATAGGCCAATTTTTTTATTTTTTTTTTAATTTTTTTTTTATATTATTTTTTTCAGAGCAAAAGTAATAGTTACCATCTCTTAATGTAATGACTGTATACATATAAAGTAACATTGGTCATAAGTAAACGTAATACCTGTTTTAAAAAAAATAAAAGCTCGTTTTTACCCATTTTTTTCAAATGTAATACAAACTATATGTATTATTTTTGAAATGTAATAACTTATGTATATGAATATAATAGTTTATACAAGTAAATGTACCACTTTGATAGATGAAATTGTAACATATTTCTATATAGATAATGTAATACTTTTACATGAAAACATATAAATACCTATAAATATGTGTTACAATTATGTACAAATACTATTATATATAAATAACACGTTTGTTACATTTTAGTTATAATAAGTATTACTTTTGCCAAACGAAGAAAACATAGGAAAAAACATTATTACTTTTCTGTATATATGTATTACTTTAATGTATACAAACTATTACTTTAATGTATACAAACTATTACTTTAATGTATACAAACTATTACTTTATGTTGGCTGAAGGATTGGGCCAAGGCAAATGTGGGCTGATTCCAGCTTGGGCGGCCGCTGATTCCAGCTTGTGCGACCGCCCATATGCAAAAAGCTTGGGCGGAGGCGTGGGTTGGCTTTGTTGGGCCGGTGATGGGTATGGAACCGACCTGTCTCATGGATGAGACGGGTCATGCTGTTCTCACCCAAGTTTTTGTCTTTAGGATATCTTCTTCCGCTTTTTTCATTAGAAATTATACTTATTTAAATGAAAATTTGTTTTACCTTTTCATTTAATGGGATTTTCCTGTTTTATTTACAACAATTATCCAATTATTATTTCTTACCTCATTTTCTGCCTTTTACCTCATTTTCATATTCACAATAGTTACTCCACTATCATATTATAACACCTTTTCATATCTTTGTGCCCAATTCAAAGTGTAATTTTCATGTCTGATTTATTTTACAATTTAAGGTAATGCATGGAAATTAAGGAAAAATGTATTATATTAAATTGTTGTGAGTATAAATAGTGAGGTATGAGAGAAATGTTGAATAGAGAATAGTAAATGAATACTCTTTCCGTCCCATAACAAGTGACACACTTTGTCATTTTGGACGTCCCACTGATAAGTCACACTTCCTAAAATGGAAAAGAATCTTTACTATTTCCTCCACTCATTCTCTTTCCTACATTATTATAATATTCGCAACACCATTATAATTTACTATTCTCTCCACTCATTCTCTTTCCTACTCAACTATCTACACTCACAACACATCAATATTTTCACTTTTACCTTAATTCCCGTGCGAAACAGTAACTGCGTCGCTTGTTATGGAACGGATGGAGTAGTTGTTATAAATATGACAAGTGAATCTCAATATTTAAAAGTTATTAAAATATTATTAATTTTTATATTTTAACTTTATAAATATTGTAAATTACAATGGAACAGAAAGAGTGTGAGACAATAAGTATTTGGATGAGACGGAGGAAGTATTAGAAATATTATATAATAGAATAGTGAGCCCCTTTTAGTCTCAATTTCTATGATATTTTTCATATTCATATTATATACTCTGATAATAATATTTAACACCATTTTTCTTAACCCCATTTACACCTTAATGTATTGAACTATAAATAATAAAAAAGAACAAATTATTCGTCCCACCACAATGAATGAATGATAGTTTGAACTTAAAAATTATTTTTAAAATGTTAATTTTTAATAAAAAAAGTTATGAAAAGTCTTACTATTATTCATGTTGAAGCAATTATTTTACATCGTGAATTAACATAACTAGTATTCAATATATAAAGATTCATGTCAACTTTTTTAATAACCAATATTTTATCATGCTATTATAGAAGGTTCATTACATATGTCAGCCCAAAGTTTGATACATGATAATTTAGATCTAAAAACATTATTTATTTTGGGATAAAAATGATCATTTAATTTAATTTGAGAGAAAGTAATAAATTATTCTAATATAATTTGATAATTTAAAGTCAATACAACAAATACAAGTTAGCGGAAAACCAAAAAGTTATCAAATTACACCCCAACACAAAGCAACAAAAAATAGTAATGTGGTATAAAATCCAAAAATTCCAAACCATATCATCAAAACTTCTCTCTCCCACCAACAAAAATTTCTCTCTCTCTCTCTCTCTCCATAACAATTTAGTATACGCACAAACACACACTACAACAATACCATTCTCTCCAAATGGATATATTAACTTCGCCGGAGGAGCAGCTCGGGCTAGATAACCTCAGAGCTATTAAAGTCCTCGGCAAAGGAGCTATGGGAACCGTTTTCCTCGTCTACAATCACTCCTCCGACCCTTCCGCCACCTCCCCTTTCGCACTCAAGGTCGTTGAAAAATTATGCCTCCACCACAAGCTCGACGCCGAACGCCGTGCTCGGTGGGAAATCTCCGTCCTATCCCGTCTCCGTCAAGATCCGACACACCCTTTCCTCCCTTCCTTAATCGGATCCTTCGAGACCCAAGACTTCCTCGCTTGGGCCCTCCCATTCTGCCCCGGCGGCGACCTTAACGTTCTCCGGTACCGCCAGACCGATAAATGTTTCTCCCCGTCGGTTATCCGGTTTTATCTGGCGGAAATTGTCTGCGCGCTGGAGCACCTTCATAACATGTGCATTGTTTATCGGGATTTGAAACCGGAAAATATTCTCATCCAACAGTCTGGTCACGTGACTCTCACGGACTTCGACCTCTCCCGTACCCTTTCGCCGAAGTCATTGCAATCTCTCATATTATCAGCCGAACCGATGGAGCCGCCACCGCGGAAGCACCGGCGCAACATAACGCGGCTGTTCCCCACCGTTTTGGCGAATAGTAACAGAACGTACGGGTTAAAGAAAGCCAAAAGCGCGCGCGTTTCTCCCGTCAGCCGACGGAACTTGAGCTTCTCCAACGGCGAAAGGTCCAACTCTTTCGTCGGAACGGAGGAGTACGTCGCGCCAGAGGTTGTCCGCGGCGAGGGTCACGAATTCGCCGTTGACTGGTGGGCGTTGGGGGTGCTATCGTACGAGATGCTGTATGGTACAACACCGTTTCGCGGGAAACACCGGAAGGATACATTTAGGAGAATACTAATGATGCCGCCGGAATTTGTCGGCCGGCCGACGGCTTTGACGGACTTAATCGAGAAATTACTGGAGAAAGAACCCACGCGCCGGTTAGGGTACCGGAGAGGCGCGTGTGAGATTAAGGAGCATCCATTCTTTCAAGGATTAAGGTGGGACATATTAACGGAAGTCGTGCGGCCTCCGTTTCTGCCGTCAAAAGACGACGGAGAGATAACGGAAGGTATTATAGGTAGTGGTACGGACATACGGGAGTATTTTCTGAAGCTGCGTGAACCGGCTTCACCATTAGATTCGCCGTCAATGGAGGACAGGCAATATAACGTGTCTCTAACGGAGTTTTGACGCAGGTACAAGGTTTTTAAATTAGTTTGGATTTTTGTAATTAAAATAACGGTAGGACGTGGAAAACGTCGTTATTATCATACGTAGAGTTTTAGACGTGCTTGTATAGAAATGGGATTCTAAAACGCACTTTGGTTGCGCGTGGCATTGTTTGTTATGACAATAAAGATGCTCGAGATTAAGGCAAAGATTTAGGATTTTGATTAGTAAAGTAATTGAGTAATTTCGAGAGAGAAAAAGAGAATTTTATGCTTTTCTTGCAACATTTTCCGTAAAAAAATAAGAGACTTTTTCTCCAACTTTAAACTACTTTTAGGGTTTAATCATCAAATCTAATAATATGGTAAAATAAAAATAAAAAGACAAAAACTTATGTGAGAACAGGGATACCCGTCTCATTCATGAGACGGATCATTTCGACCCGAAACCCGTTCCTGCCCTTGCCCGTCTTGTGTAAGTATACACGAGACACATCTCGTGTGAGTTTACACGAGATATGTCTCGTGTGAACTCACACGAGATGTGTCTCGTGTGAGTTCACACGAGATGTGTCTCGTGTAAACTCACACGAGATATGTCTCGTGTGAACTCACACGAGATGTGTCTCGTGTGAACTCACACGAGATGTGTCCGGGCTTCGGGTCATTTCGACCCGTCTCATTCATGAGACGGATATAGCTGTTCTCATGGGAGACCATCTCAAATAAAAATGATGAATAGCAAAAGCTAGTGGTGTGGTGGGTCCCAATGGTTAGCTTAGTAATTAGTTATTCTTATTTCCATAACTCAAGTCAAGTAGGCATTAAGTTTTTCTTAATTGGTTAAAAGGTGTGCCCTAATTAATATGATTACTAGACAAAATCTTCTGAAATTACGCATCTAGGTTTAATTTAAAAAAAATGTTATCTTTTGTAGTAGTAGGGGTTGATTTAAATCTTAGTAGAGAGATTGGTAACAGTAAACTATTAATCCGTTCATTCTGAAATATACTAAGCAAAAGAAGTTTAACTTTGTTCTTAATTAATTTTAATCTTCTTTTTTAGACTTATGCTTGGTAGAAGGAAGTATCATAATAGATGATCATAAATTGGACTACTAAACCTAGGGACCTTGTAACAAATTACAATTCAACCAGTAATAAGGCTAGTTTGCCTCTTATACCAAAAGTATAAGAGTCGTTTTATAAACTTTTTTTATCAGTTTTTAAGAAAACAAAAAAATAACTTTGATATTTTATCAAACTGACTTTTATACTTTAAGTATAGACAAAATAAAATCTTATAGAAGAAGTATGAGAGTTATTTTTTTCACTTTTTTTTTTCCAGTTTTTAAAAGAATAAATAAAAAACTCTAATATTTTATTAAAATAACTCTTATACCCTAAGAGCTCGTTTGGTTGCCGAATAGATATATGTCGGAGATGTCAGATCTACGTTGTACAGAAGACATATCTACACTCGATCTATTGACGATGAAGAGAAGATGGACAGATCTATGGTGGTTTGAGACATAATCGGAGACAGATGATGATGAAGAAGGCAAGTGCATCAGATTTGTTCAGTTATGTCAGGTTTGGCTCAATGGAGGCCGACAGTAGGCTTGTGTTTGCCGTGTGGGATGGAAAACGCTGGTATGGGTGGGACGGAGGGGGAGCGCGTTTGAAGAGAGACGCCGAAGACGATGAAGAAGTCTACTTGGATCTATGTTGGTTGGCGTGAACCCGCATAGGACTTGCAGGCAATCGATAGGTATGGCTGGATTAATTAAACTCTGGATTGATCTCTAACGGTGTTTATTGTCTTTTTTGTTTTATAGGCACGAACCAATATATAAGGCAGATATCTCTATATAGCGAGATCCGAAAATTTGTGGCGTCATCAGTACTGTCTATATAGAAAAGAGTAAGAAAATTAAAGAAGATCAAACAACCGTCAACGTTCTTAATCAAGTTAAGGCTTTCGCATCATTCAACAAAGATGTCGAAATGGGGTACATAATTTATATGTTATGTATTTTATTATTGATATGTGATTTTATAAATTATTGCTAGAAAATAATCCCCTAATTTAATCCCAAAAGTAGGAAAGTGAGATGCTAATATATTGAACAAAACTTATTTATAGATTAGATTGGACAGGAGCATATACTCCCTCCGTCTCAAAATATTTGTCTCATTTGACTTTTTTGTTGAACTTTGACCACAAATTTATGAGAGATTAATCATGTTCATGAAATTCTAAAAGTTGTTGTTGATAATATTATTAATAGTGAATCAATAAGAATTTTTAGAATTTCATAAACATAATTAAATTATCATATATTTGTGATCAAAGTTCAACAAAAAAATCAAATGAAACAAATATTTTGGAACGGAGGGAATATATTACTCCATTAAAGAGAATATATGAATGAATGTATCCTATTCCTATTTCCTATCCTTGAAGAAAAAGTTATTTTAATTCAAAGCAATGAATAATGATACAACAACCCGTGTGCTTTCAGCTTCACTTTTCTTCATTTACTCTACTATGATGCTATACTACTCATAAGTTAACTAACTCTACAACAACAACAGTCGCCTTTTATTGTTATTATTGTTATTGTTGTTATCTTATAATGAGTTATGTTATAGTTCCTCCTTCTCCGTCCTAAAATAAATACTAATTTATTTATTTATGCATGATTATTGAGAAAACATTTATTTTACTTAATAGTTCCTCGGGTATTCTCTTTTTCTAATTAAGCTGAGTTAAATGGTTAAAATTTATGGGATAATATACTTAGAATACATTTTCTTTGTCCCGTTCCTAAATGAATGTTGCAATTTTATTTTGAGGGACATCTATTAAAAAAAGTCAACTTAATAAAAAACATAAATATTTTTAGCAATACAATAAAAGTAACATAAAAATACCTTAATGGTCTAACAAGTCTAAGTGTGAATTAGGACTCGTTAAATGATGAAAGAGGATTTAGTAGCTTTTCCAAGGCATTCTTTTAGAGTTTTTTTATTTGAAAAATTGGAAATTTATTTAAAAACGTAGAGAGTAGTATTTTTTTTTTTTTACAAATAAAAAAATGTATTATACTCCCTACGTCCCATACTAGTGTAAACCATTTTTTTGGGCACGGAAACGGGAATTAAGGAAAATTAGGAGAGAGAAATAGGTGGAGGAGGTGTTCATGAGTATGAAAAAATAAATAGGAGGGAGAATGAGTGGGAAGAATAGTTAGGAGAGATAATGTTGTAAATGTAAAAGTAAAGTAGGAGAGAGAATGATTGAGTGGAATAGTAAAGATTCTTTGCCATTTTGGACAGTCTACACTACTAATGTGAGACGAATCAAAAAGGAAATAAGTACACACTAACGTGGGACGGAGAGAGTATTTGATAGTAAAATGTTTACATTGCATAGTACAATTTTTTACATTAGACGCTTTGTTTACATTAGACGCTTTGTTGCATCGGTTGAAACATGAAACGGTGTTGGTGGTGGGTAACTTGGGTTTCACTTGATAGAATTGGCATGTAATAGTAATAATAGAGGCACAAATAAAGTTACAAAATTTTGCTTACAAAAATTGATATTTTATTGATTGAATCATAGTGAAAGCCGTCAAAACTTTAATCAAAAATATCAATAAAACTATTATACTTACGATATTGTTAATAAAATTTAAAAAATTTTATGATTATTTTATGTTCGTAGTATTATTCTCGTAAAAAACATATTTTGAAACTTTGGACAGAGTCGTCCCACACTTTCGTTGGTTCATCCACTTTAAGACTAATCACTTGCGTACACCAACCACACCCCCTCTAATTTACTCCTTTGGATGTAAGTAACCTCTCCTTTCAATTATACCTCTAACCTCCTCTATCATCATTTTTTTTCCGTTTCTTTTTGTCGTAATACCTCTAACCTCCTCTTTAAGACTAATCACTTTCGTTGGTTCATCCTCCTGTTCGGGATCAAAATCAAATTTAAAATATTTTAGAACTCATTTTGGAACATTTGGAGTAGTAAGTAGTACCTATTTAATCACTTTACATTTTGAAATATATTGTATTTATGTTTTCAAAGAAAAACACAATACCATTCTCAAAACTACTCGTTGGGAAATTCAGCTTGGAGCTGTATCTGAATAGATTGTGGTTTGCCGAGCAACATTCTCGAGACTCAAATCATTACATTACATTTGTTTATTGACGGAAATTTCATAGGTAATTTATTTATTTTTTAAAAATATTACACCTCAATCTGTCAATATTTCGTCGGTATACATTAAGCGTTGTTGTGAGTAATACCCACGAAATATTTGTGTCAGTAATTTTCGTAAATAAAGACTGTCTTCGATTAGTGTTTGAACATACACATCATAGGTTCACTTGACTTACCACCGCGCCCATTCAAAAATCCACAAATGATTTAATACAAGTACATATTTCGATTTGGGATTTGGAGTTTCACCAAAATATTATGTTGAAATCATTAAATTAAATGTTGTATTTCTAAGAAATTTGAAATATTTATTGATGGATCCACTAGTGAAGCTAGGTTGAAACCAAGGAGGTCACTTGACCCCTTTAAGTTTGAAAGTTGTAATTTTTTGCATCTTTAAAATTGAAGGAAATGACATTTTATCACTAAATTTAGCAATGTTTGATCCCCTTAATTTTCAGTCTAAATTTACACTAAATAATTTTTTTTTGACCCTCTTCTATGATATATCTGAATGTAGTAATTATAATATTTATTTTTAGAGCAAACTTGACCCCTTTTCAAAATTATTTGGATGCGCCACCTGATGGATCATTTGTTTGTCGGCTAAAATGAAGGCCGGCCTCTTTCCTTTTCCTTTTGTTGGGTTTGAAATAGAGGGTTACTATTTAAACCCCAAATTTCTATGAGTATACCCCATTACTAATACCACCCCCAAATAAATTGCACACACCCCCTAACTTTCCCTTTATACCCTTAATGTCACCCCTTTATCATATTCCAATTTTCACCCACCCCCATTTCCATTCCATTTGACCGGCCAGAGAGAGGGAGAAGAAGAAACGGTAAGAACAAGAAGTGACGGTATAGAGAGAAAGAGAGAGAGTGAAAGAGAAGAAGAAGAACAAGAAGAACTCAACAACAACAACAACAACAATGTCAAGCTTTGGTGGAAAAGGTAAGCACAAATTTCTTTTTAGGGTTTTGTTTTTTGTAATTTCGTTACAAATTTAGTCAAATTGTTTAGAATTCATGCTTTATTTCATGGAAATATTGTTGGTATAAGCTCAATTTGTAATTCCTTGGTCGAAATCTGGATCTTACGTGGGTCGGCCAGTGCCTGCCGACTCTGGGTAGATAGTCGGCCAGGCACGGCCGACTCTGGGCAAAAAAACCTCACACCCCTGGCCGACTTTTGCCTCATTTTTCAGTCACACCCGGCCGACTTTTCTGTATAAAATCAACTGGTTCCTGCCGACCCTATCATTTTTTTTTTATTTTTTTATTTTTTTTTGTGTTTAGAAAGACTATGTATATGATTTTTGTTAATGTTGTTCTTCATTTTTTCATTTTTGATAATTGGCTTAAAATTGATTATTCATTTGATGTTTATTGCAGTTAAACAATTAATTAGAAGAGGGAAAACGACCACTTTGCCTCGCCGAAGGGAACGGGTAGAGAGGAACGGGAAGAGAGGAACGGGAAGAGAGGTTGCGTGAGGAGATGATGCAACGAGGAAATAGTTCAAATGCTAGACAATTTGAGCGGGATGGTGATTACGAGCGAGGATGAAGGTGAGCAAAGTGATAGTATGGAAACATCTCCACCAAATACTAATGAAAATCAAATGACATATGTCTAACGAGAAGAAGAAAATGAGGATGAAGAAGAAGCAGATGCGGGTTTTCCTGGTGGCCCGGTGGTTAAAGATTTATTATTATCATATGAAAATCATGTGGCGGGGATGATATGGCAAGGACGTGATGTGCGCAACTTCAAATGTATTAACCATGTGGCGAAGTTGAAGCAATGGGAGTTGGATTTTGAGAATATGGCTACTCGATTCTGAGAAATTCTAGGTAATTCAAATCTTCTTTTAGTAGTAAATGGAGTTCATGATCATTTGGACAAGACGTTGATTCGTGCATTCTCGGATCGATGGCACTTGGAAAGTAATAGTTTCCATTTGCCATTTGGGGGAAATGACGATCACCCTTGATGATGTCTTTTGCTGACGGGGCTCCGATTCTTCGGGCAACCACTATTGGAGAATCCTTCTTACTCTAAAATGGGACCGGTTGATATAATTCATCGGGTTTTAGGGGTGAATAAAAACAAAGCTAACGAAGGCTTACTCAAGAGAGGTAGTGGAAAGGTAAGTCTTGATTGGGTGAAAAAAAGTTTTCTCCGGAAATGTCTTCGCGACCCATGAAAAGCCGCCTCGCCGCAAAAGCCTATCTTTTTTACGTGTTGGGGTGCACAATCTTTCTTTGATAAGACCAGGACTTGTGTGAATGTGAGATATTTGAATTTTTTTAGAGACGAGGAAATGATAGGAAAATATGCTTGGGGTCTTGAGCTTTAGCATACCTTTACCTAAGCAACTTGAAAAAGCTTCGAGGTATAATTGCAATCGGATATCCGGATACTTGACTTTCTTTATGATCATGGGTGTATGAGAGATTTCCGGATTTTAGATGTGATTTGAGCAACACCTATCTTCGTACTTCACCACTCACAGCAAGGTGGGACCCGCGGGGTCAATCTGGAGCGTATGCATCCGTGGAGATGAAAAGGCAACATATGGACGTACTAACGAATACGGATGTAAGTATATATATATATATATATATATATATATATATATATTGAAATATCTATAATGTTTACTTAAACTCTCGTGAAAAGCACATTAATGATTTATATTATGTTTGTAATTGTAGGTGGTTTGGAGGCCGTATGAGGGTAATCTCTTAAAATAGCCTCAAAATCAATAGATTCATAGTTGTCATCATCTAATGAACACTGAAATTAAATAAATGAAACAATTAGGGAAGTTTTGTGGAAAAAATTTGGGGTCGGCCATTGATGACTTATTTTTTCCTACAAAGTCGGCCGGGTGTGGCGGAAAAATTTAAAAAAGTCGGCCAACAGTGGTGGAAATTTGTTCTTAAAGTCGGCCGGGTATGGCGGAAAATATTAAATAAAGTCGGCCGGGTGTGGGTGTATTCTTACCCAGAGTCGGCCATATGTGACCGACTATAAGCCCAGAATCGGCCACTCATGGCCGACCCCGTCAAAAATCATTTTGTTTTTTTTTTTTTAAACTAAATGCATTAAAATGTAAAATAAAGAGATAGTGTAAAGAAGATTACATTATTATTTGCTTGGATTGCCATTTCATCCATGATTCTTGCGATTGGAAGAGGAGGATGGTAGTTGGGTGAAGAGGAGGATGGTAAATGGTGGAGTGGTGAATGGTGGAGTGGTAAATGGTAGTTGTGTGTGGGGGTGGTAAATGGTGGTGTGGTAAAAGAGTTAATGGAAGAGAGGAGGATGGTAGTTAGGTGAAAGTTAATGGGGGAATAGGGGAAGATGAAAATAGGGGCAAAAAAGTAATTAACCTTAATGGCATTTTTGTAATTTTTTCAAATGGGGTATACTAATAGGAATTGGGGGTTTAAATAGTAACTCCCAAACCTTGGCCGATAGCATATTATGAGATCTGGGCCATTACGGCCCCGGCTACCTCTCTCTTGTGCAGTTGCAGCTGATAAATAGACCCCTTAGGGTTCCCCCTTCACCTAGCAAAACACCAAATTTTATTTATCACTTTTAATAATACAATCTCTTTATTCTAATAAAAACAAAAACAAAAACCCAATTGTATCAATTGCATTGTCTCCGGGTTATTGTTTGATTGAAGAATATTGCATTGTTTAATTCAAGAATCTGAATTTCCAAGAGAAAAGATTGATAGGTGCTCTCATTTTTTATTTTATTTACAAATAAAGACTCATTTTTTTATTTTAAATAATTAAAATAAATGAATTTTCTAAACTATACCACTAAAATATATATTTTCGTAAGACCTACTATTAGTCTAATTCTTACTTTCACGATAATTTTTACTCTCATTGAGAATAGTAATAAAAAAAAATATACCATTTAAATGTTTGAATAGTCAATTTTTTTTTAAGACTATAAAACGAGAAAATGTTTCTCAGTTTCTTAATCATAATGCATGGTTACAAAGGAAATTATATACACTCCAGAGAAAATTCTAGAACCTATTAATTAGCATATGTGCACTATCTCTATGTAAATAAAATATGGACTATCCATATATACCAAGCTACACTATCAGACTATTGGTAGAAAGAGATCAATCAAAGTATTTGATTACGGTGAGAATAATTGATTTGGAGAGATTTACGTGTGTCTTTACTCCCCCTCAAGTTGGAGCATGTAATGTGGAAATGCCCAACTTGCTTAGCAAAGTATGGAAGCGGTCAGCGCCAAGAACTTTAGTAAAAGTGTCCGCCAACTGACTCCGGTCACCGGCGATCGCCGAAATGCAGTATTATGGCCTTAATTGATGTTGTATTTTCGAAACATAATACAACATCATAATACAACATGGGGAAGGAACTTATCGAACATTATGAAACTTTTTTAAAATTTATCGGGCATAGTCCCTTATTTTTTAGACAAAAGTAGTCTGAATCATAAAAAAAAAACAGTATCCTTGCCAAAATAGAAAAATTAGTATCCTTGCCACTCTTTGGTCATGAATTTTTCAATCCACTTCCTTTTAAGATTATCACTCTTGATCATGAATCCTTGAGCTAAACTATTATTGGCATTCAAGTGGTCAAAGACACTACCCAAAAATTCTTCATCAAAACCTTCGACTTTCATTACCTCCCTATAAAGATCTTCGGTGTTCACTTTATCATCCGAAAACTTTTTTATAGCATTTGCGACCTCCCCTATTTGTCCCGCTAATAACTCAATTGATGAATCTCCATCCACACGGGACCTTTTTCGATGAGACCTTGTTGTTGATGGTCCAGTTGATGAAACTTCTTTTTGTTTTGTCACCTCTTCAAAGTCATTATCTTCAACATCTTGTGCCGAGCTATTCCCGATACTAGCTTCCAAATCAATGTCATTGAACGACTTTGCAAAACAACCAGTTATTGTCTCATTGAACTATAAAAGTCAAACTGATTTTCCCACAGATTTCACATGTTTTTTCTTCCATTTTGACCTCTACCATCCTTTTTTGTGTGTAGGGACATTTCAAAGAGGAAAAAATCGTTGAAAAATAAGAATAATAAAGCCAAAAAGAATCCTAATTAGCTGGTAGATTTACTGTCCAGAAATTGCAAGGATTTGATATGTTTTGTTGTGAAAACCAAAATATTTGTAAGGAAAAGATGGAGATGAAACAAGCCACCACTACAGAAAAACACAGAAAAACAATAATCACTGCCTTCAATTCATCACCCATAAATTATCAACATATTAATAGCAGCACAAATATCAATAAAAGTTCAGGATTTTTTTAGTCCAATTATCAATACTGATTTTTTTTTAGTCCAATGATCAGATTGAACATGAAACAAGTAGCAGCAAAACTTAAAAAATAGTAAATTTGAAAATAGGTTGTTACTTTTCTAGTTCCTACTCTTTGCGAATTGATTGCTCATAATATAGATCTACAAAACCCCATAAAATCGCAATATGAGGAGAGATCAAAATCCCATAAAATCCCATAAAATTGCAAGATGTGATTGATCAAAACCCTTAAATTCAGGTCGATTATACTCTCAAACCCTAATAGATTTGAACAAAAATCAATTAAGAAGGAGAAGAGAAGAAAAGGCATTACCTGAATGAGACGAGAGAGAATCAGATCTGGTCAATTATACTCTCAAGCCTTAGGAGAGAACCAAATCTCAAGCCCTAAGAAGGAGAAGAGAAGAAGAGAAGAAAAGGTGTTACCTGCTGTATGAGACGAGAGAGAACGCCATATTTTCATATCTGATGAAGAGATTGATTTTTCGGAAAATGATTTACCGAGGTCTAACACGGTAAATCAAAATACGGAGGAAAATGCCATATTTTCAATTGATCGTAAAATATTTTACTTTTGACATTTTTTACTTATCGTTACCAAACACAGAAAAGTTCGTAAAATATTTTTCGAAAAATATTTTACGACAAACAAATGAAGCGAAGCCTAAACACACAAACATACTCCCTCCGTCCCGAAACATAATTCACAAACACTGTTTGCACTGGTTTTAAGGAGAGAGTATTATATTGAAAGTGTTGTGAGTGTGAAAATAAAATAGGAGAGAGAATGAGTGGAGAGAATAGCAAATTATAATGGTGTTGTGAGTATTAAAATAATGTAGGAGAGAGAATGAGTGGAGGGAATAGTAAAGATTCCTTTCCATTATAGGTAAGTTTTAAATGTGTGAAGTAAGTTTTGGAACGCCCAAAAGGAAAAGTGTGAAGATTGTTCCGGAACGGAGGGAGTATACACTTGACAGTTTTAAACATATTTATTTGATGTGCTATTCAAATGAATTGTCGTTTATAAACACATGGACTAGCAGCATTAAACACACAAACTCATGCACCGTCAATCTAAATGTACTAAATGTACGCAGTGGCGGTCTTAAACCCATAAACTGACCATTGGTAATTTCAAATACATAAGTTGGCAGTTTTAGATACACAATCGGACAGTTCATTTAGCTTCTATGCCTAAACCAAGATTATCAAGTCAATGGATCTACTGCAACACTGTAACATCACTAATCTCCCTTCAATTTCTTCAATTTTCAATATTTGATTTGCCATTCTCGAGAAAACTCCATACTTTCTCCCCCAATTGTTGTTCGTTAGGTTGTGACTCCTACAACAAATTGGAGACAATGAGCCGCCGATCTCATGCCAAGAACCAGGACGATTAATTTGGTAAAAAGACCGATAATATTAACTTTGATTGTTTTGACTATAGTGAACGGGAAGAAATTCCAAAGAGTGAGAAGGAGGGGCAGGAGCAGAGAGCCAGGGTTTTTGAGTGCGCTACAAAAAACTCATTTTTCCTATATACTAGAAAAAATTGAATTAATAAGAGGGGCTGTTTGTAACAATTTAATTCTAACTTCACTCATCTCCATGTTTTAATTAAAACTAGTATTCGTGTGTCCGTGCCAATGGCACGGGGATGATATCAAAATGATCAGTACTAAAAATACAGCGCAACATTTGAAAGTAGTGACTTTTTTTACTATTTATATAATTTAATCGAAGATACAAAATGTTTAAATGTTTATGCATAGTCACCCACACTGTTTAGGCATGTTATGGATTTACCCTTCTTCTGAACATCCAAAATTTCAGTTTCATGTGGAGTAAAGCTACAATCTTCTTATTAAAAATTTAGGAGCTGAACATGATCTGTGCTATCAACAAACAAATACGAACAAAGAATATTGATAATTTTACCCCAAATATGACATAACTGAGTTCAAAAACTGAATACAAATCAAAACGAAGAATACATCAAAATTGAAATAAGAAATAAATACAAAGAGAAATATTCATAGAAAAATATGGGTAAATGTAGATTCACATAGTTAGGTAAAGAAAAAAAAAGCTCTGGTATCATACTACCTATGTCCCAAAACCTCTGTCCCAAAATGAATGTAATCAATTTAAAAAATATAGGCATTCATTTCGGGACGGATGGTATATAATTGTCAAAAATTAAGAACAAAGACAGAAAGAAGAAATTTCTCATAAATTAAGTGATATATATATATATATATATATATATATATATACTCCCTCCGTCCCGCTAATATTAGCACACTTTCCTTTTTGGGCGTCCCGCTAATATCCGCACACTCCCAAAAAGGAAACTTTATATTAATAAAATATTCACTCAACCCCACTCATTCTCTCTCCTACATTATTTTAATACTCACAACACCATTATAATTTATTACACCCTCCACTCATTCTCTCTCCACTCATTCTTTTACACTCACAACATTTTATTAAAATATCATATTCCTTAATTCCCGTGCAAACAGTGTTTGTGCTAATATTAGCGGGACGGAGGGAGTATATATATAACCGCTCTCATTAAGTTAAAAATAAACATAATTAAAAGGGGGAAGAGAGAGAGAGAGAGAGAGAGAGAGAGAGAGAGAGAGAGAGAGAGAGAGAGAGAGAGAGAGAGAGAGAGAGAGAGAGAGAGAGAGAGAGAGAGAGAGAGAGAGAGAGAGAGATAGAGAGACAACCGTATGTTCAACAAATGCCAACCTTCAATCATTTGTAACTCATAGCTGGTTGTTGCATTGGAGGAACCTTTCCCATTATTTTCCATGGAAGGTAGCCTAAGGACTTGAAGTTGGTCCATTTTGTCCTCGTATAGAGTGCCTCCTACAACTTTGACAATTGCATTTTATTTGCCATAACAAAATTCTTGTACACCTGCAACGAACAACTAATAAGAAAAAGAGTCAACAATTTATTGCATGACAAATGATGTTCATGCCATGAAAGCATCCAAATTAACATATTTTTGTGGTACAGAATGGTTACAAAGGTAGTTGAGAGAAGGCATCCAAATTATTATATTCAGTACAAAACCTCAACAAAACATATACCTTCAAACTGGCATCCAAACTCTAACACTATCAAAACCAATGCATTAAGTCACTTAGCTTAAGGAGGCTGTACACTTAAAAAGTCATTAACGCCAAAACAATACATCACGCTCTGAAGTATCAAAAATACAAAACCTCAATAAAAAACGACAACAATTCGAAACAAATTAGAAAAAAGTAAATTGAAAAAGAACAAATTAAACAAATAGAAGGACGTATCATTGTTTACCTGGATAGATCATCCGTCGTTGCCTCTCTACCCCGACATCGTACATCAGCCGCTCCCTGTTCTCCACTGTCATCGTACATCAGTCGCTCCCTTTTCTCCACTGACATCGTACCTGATGGAATTCGGACATCAGTCACTCAAAGTGGTTGCCTTTAAAGTGGACTTCAATTATCTTTGCAACACTGCCACTTCAAAATTCTATGTAATACCCTTAACAATTCAAATGAGGTAAAAAAACTTGATTAACTTAAATATCAATTGAGCAAGATATTCATAATAAAATTAACTCAACAGTCAATCAATGCATATGCAAAAACAGAAACAATGGATTTTCATAGACTACTATCTCAGTTCCACAATGAATATCCAAAAAAAAAAATCAAATTTACTGTTAACCAAGAGAATTTGATTTTATTTTGAGACAGAAAAAGCACTTAAATCACGGTGCAAAGCAAACAAAGGCCTTTTCATAAGCAAATTAATATATAAATATTCATTCAAAATAACATTAAATAAAAAGTATTATACGAACAAACAAAAACAACTTTTTCAAGAAAAACAGAGCTAACCCTAATATATTAGCTACCAAAAATTAAGTTTTTTCTTATGATTTTCGAATACTCTCTCCGTCCCACACAACGAAAATCAAGAGTTTTTTTGAGACGGAGGAGTATTTGTAATATTCTCAAGTATAGAATCAAACCAAGCAAACTTGAACAAAGTGAATCTCTTTTCAAAACAACAAATGAAAGAAGAAATCTACTGATTTTAGGAACATGTAGTAACAACATCATCAATTAAAGCCAAAACAACAACAAAAATCATATACAAATTAAGATTTATCTTATGATTTCCAATACTCTCTCGGTCCCACACAACAAAAATCAAGAGTTTTTTGAGACGGAGGAGTATTTGTAATATTCTCAAGTATTACACTTTCAATCACTTTGAATGCATGAAGAATAAACAAAAACTGGCGATGAGGTTGCTGATGATGTTACGAAGCAACAACAACAACGAAGTCTCAAAAACGAGGCTATGGAAAATGAGGAAAACAATAGTCCAAATGGTTTGATCGGTTTGATGTTGCTAAAGTTTGGTTTCAAGTCTTAGATTACGGGAAATTAAATAGTGATGCTTCCTTAGATCGGCATGGGAATAGTTGGATTTTACTTGATTTAAGTTGTTGTGGCAAGATATGTGCAAGATGTTGAATATGGTGGAAGGTTCAATGGGTAGCAATGATTCAGTAGTTGGCTTGGTTGCAGTTTTGAATGGGGTTAGTCTGAATGCGGTTTTGTATATGGATGGTTTGAATACAGTTGACTTGATGAGGTTTATTTTGGCTGCGGTTGAGCTTGGCCCGATGCGGTTTCATTGGTCTGTGGTTAATGGATAGCAGTTAGATGGATCATAGTTTGTAAGTGTATAAGAAGGTTTATAAGTAGTTTTGGAAAAGGTATAATGTTTGGTATAGAAAATACAGCTGTAGATGAAATAGAAGAAGGGGAAATAGAGGAGACTAAAGGTGATCAGTTGTGTGAAGAAAATGGGCAGCATACAGAGGATATAAATGATAATGTCTTTGAAGGAAACCGGTAATGAGGGGAATATGCAACATACTTCAAAACAAAGTTCTTGAAAGAATTGAATCTTGAAAAGAACTGAAAAGGGTAATTTTGAAAATAGTTTTGTCAAACAAATGGATGTTGCCTGATTTTGTTTGGAAATAATTGAGTTGTCTTTTACTATTCATATCAATTCAATTCTCGGATTACCAGATACACATATTGCATTTGATTTCAAATGATACTCTCTACAAATAACACATTCTAACCCTTAATCCTTTCTTTTCCATTTCACTATTTACAGATCTCATTACCCTTTTCAATTAGGTTTCAATGTTGCTTTCATGGTGGATGGATAACCTTCTACTTTAGATCACATTGTTCTTGTCCCTCTTTCTTTCTTTCTATACTCTTTGAATCTCTAACATTCAATTCTTTCAAATTCTTCGATAATGGCGACCAAACCTTCTTCAAAACCCATAAAGGATATGTCATCAACTCTACCGACGTCTCCATGCTTCTTATCTACTTGTACCATACCACACATGCTGTATCTGTGAAATGTGAATGTTCCAGCCGGGGACCTTGTATGAGGCTCTCCCCTCAACCCCCACTCAACAAAAGGAACAGCTTCATTGATATGCTTATTGTGAAAGAAAGAATCTAACTAAGATATAAATGTTATTCATTAATGATTATTGTAATCAATTTTAGCATTTTGTGAGAATCAATATTGACATCAGAGTTAATGCCACGTATATGATTCCAGGCATTAAGATTAGGAGCTGAGCCAGGTCTTGTTAGTTGAGCCCACAAAGAACTAAGATTGCAAATGTTCAAAGCTCACAAACCTGTCGAGGTGAGCTCATTCGAGTGAAGCCGAGTTTTTTCAAGTTGAATAGAGTGGCTTGGCTCAATTGACAGCCCTAAACATTGTACTACAAATTAAATTTTCATGGTTTTCAATATTTTATTTTGTTTACGCTTTGATAATTTTCTTGATACATTCTAGTACTTTAATATATCAAATTTCATTTGATTCACTCGAAAAAAATCCTAGCTCCACCCCTTCCACCAGGTTTTCCAAATACTTCAAGAAAACATTGCACAAACTACAAACCCCTCCATCCAAAAATAAATATATGAAAAAATGAAAAACGCACACACTTGTACGCTCACATGTATCCAATTTTAATTTTCAAAACCCAATGTAACCATTTGTAAGACCAATAATTGACCTAACTTATTTAATTGGGGTATCACTGATAAAATCACTGCCATTTTACGGAACACGGCAAGTGCAACTATTCCTAACAAAAATACAGTTTCAAAAAAGCAATTATATGAACAAATCATATACAAAGAGTTCAATTTAGTTCAGATTCATGGCAAATAGAACCAAGAGATAACTGGAACATCGCACTAAGCAACAACAGTAAAGAAGATGCTGAAGTTTGGGTTAGGCAAACACACAAACAGGTGGAGTGCACTCACTCAAATTCTGGAAACAGCAATGATAAACCAACCAAAGCAAAGAGAATGTACCTTATAGAGTTCACGGTGAGTTGAGGCGGATGGAGGGGCTGAGCGCTGGGAATTACATGACCGGTACCGGCGAGATAACGAAGGAGGTCCATTATTTAAACAGAAGCAATGAAATAGGAATCCAAACGAAGGAGGTCCATTATTTAAACAGAAGCAATGAAATAGGAATCGAAGTAGGGTATAGAAGAATTTGTCAAAATCCAAATCGATTTGCATCGGGAGAGGGGGTTGAGAACCCGAAAGGAGTTATGCGAAATCGAAATCCATGGAGAAGAAGTAAAAGGTTGTCCTTTTTCCAATTCTCAAGGAGTTGTAGAGAGATTTAAGCGAAGTCTCGAAGAAGAATGATCTTTTGAGATGGGTCCTCTCTGTGAACGCGTAAAGCAAAGGTAACACCGGCGTGAATTGTTGGCGGTGCAAGAGGTTGACTGAGATGTAGAATGAGACGCAAAGTGAATAGAGGGAAGGGAGATACAGAGACAGAGGAGAAATGGGGAGAGTACGGGAGTGGAGCGGTTGTCTGAGAAGAATAGAGGGGAGGGGGTCGTCGGAGAGACGAAGTAGGGAGAGAAACTGAGAGAGAGAAACGGAAGGGAGAGAGAAGGTGAAAGGGAGAGAAGAAGAGATCAATTTTAGAAGATGGTACTTTTTTAAAAACCCAAACAGAAAATGGAGGAGGAGGGACGTGAGGAAGAGGAAGAGGCAGAGGGAAAAGGAGAGAACGTGGGGGTGCTGAGTTAATATGGGCCGTTGGATTAATTTTAGAAGAGTGAATCTCAGCCACCACTTATGGGTAGGATAAGAGGCAGTTAAAACACTCCTCTATTGTATTATAGATTTTGTATTGTACAACGCCTCAAGTGAAAGCAAAATGCAAATAGGCTCATCCCTACCAAACTATACACCTATGTAACGACCCTAAACATAGGCACTAATTTTAATATCACATTATGTGCTTTATTATCATTTTTAATATTATGTGTCCATTTTTATATACTTGATTTATTATATTAGGATAAATGATAGGAAAATATAATAATGGAAAATGAATAAAGCGTGAAAGTAAGATTATAAAATGTGAAATAAATATTTGAGTAGGAGAAATTTAATCAAATGCTTTGGAAATAATAAAAAGGAAAATGGTGAAAGCCTAGGTTGTGTGGGAGAAGGGGGGGGGCCGGTCCTTTACCCCCTATTTCACTCTCCATGTTTCCCCCCCAAGTCAAAGCAATCACCTTACCTCCCATACCCTCTCTTACACCTTCCTTCATACTCCCATACTTCCCCTAGTCATCTTTCTCTCTCCTTCTCACCTCATTCCTTCATTTCTCCATGGAAGAGCTCTCATGAAAGCCTCTCTCTCCTACACTTCTACCAAGACTAATTCTTGTCTATTTGAAAATCTAAGTGTCCTTTTGTGAGTAGAACACCTCAAGGAGTTGATCAAGCCAAGAAAAGCTCCATTTCATCTTGTATTGCCAAGGTGAGTTATTATGACCATTTTCTTCCTTTGAATGTTCATGAATACTTATGTTGTTGTGAATGTTCTATGTGCTTGGATGATTGGGAAAACTCTTATAGATTTAGAAAATGTTTTGGTTCATGAAAGTATAAGGATCTAGGGTTAAGTTATGATTTCATGGAGTTAATGAGTAGATTGAAGTTAACAAAGTTGGAAATGGCCTTTAGATTCATAACTTAGAGAACTTTTGGTTGGAACTTTGAGATTTTGGAGACATTGATGTTATTCTTCTTTGTTTTGTCAAAATGCGGGGTGAGGACGAGTCGTCCCTTGGCCGAAGGGAAGTCGTGACCCAAGGGGGGACGCCAGGTTCAGTGGAGGGTAAAGTGGGGACGAGTCGTGCCCTGGGGGACGAGTCGTCCCCTGATCAGATTTTCTCATCTCAACTTTTAGGCTAGGCAAACCTAATCAAACTTGAACCAAAATGAAACATCTTTCACCTAGATTAAAATAGAATACTTTGGCTTCACAATGACGTTCTAAGTGATCAAAGTGGAATAGTGGAAAGTACCTTAAATGTTGCTTGGAAAACCTTAGATAACCTAGTTTGATATCTAGACAATTACGATCCCAACTTGGTAGATTCAACTTAGACCTTTCAAGAGGCTATGTACTATTGTATAATGACTTTGTAGGATGGATTTACACTACTTCCTTGCCTTACATTGAGTTCACATACATTGTTTATATTATGCATAGTGTGTTAATCATATGTTGCACTATGATATTGTTTAGGCATGAGTATATATTACCATGTGGCTATTGTTTATCCCTTTTTGTGGATTTTATTCAAGTATCTATTATGTGCTTGATTATGTGTGAGTCAGCTGACGTTGGGGGTATAACAGAATACGATCAATTATGGAAGTGTGACCTAATGTGATCGGATTAGGTTATATTCGCGGCCGTCCCCTCCTGTGGCCGCGGGTTGGGGTATAAGCGTCTGTATTGAGCCAAAAGCCTTACAGAGTTGCTCTTGTCTTATATGGTTCCCTGGAAAACGGGTCTTATAAGACGTGAGTATTGCTTAAGCGGCTCATGTAATTGGAGTATTATTATACCCAATGTTGTACGACTACTTGTTCGGACGGGAAAAGGTAAACCAAGGTAATGGAATGTGTTTATAGCTTTCCCAATGTGTTATGTGCGACTTGTTATATGTTGCATTTATTTGGCATATTCTTGCATCCATAATAGCTTCTTGAGATTTATTCTCACCCCTCTCCCTTTCTTGTTTTAGATCCCGAGGCAGGAGGACCGCCCAAGTAAGGACGGAGAGGAGTTTGGAGTAATCTTTTGGGTATTGTCAGGGTATGTTTAGGGTGACGTATAAACTGTATTTTGATAATTCCATTCTTGGAGTTTGTAATTATAAACCTTAAACTCTTCGTCATAACCTTAAATCTTTTGTAACTAGGCAGTTGACTATTTTCAAAGTTAGTTATCTCCTCCTCCGTTGTGGAGTAGAGTGGAGTTCTTTTGAAATGTTATGTTATTCATGTTCATGTTTGAAAGTCAAAGTAAAGTTTTAAAAGTTTAGTGTTTTGGGTTAGTTTGGGGACGCACCAACTCGGGACACGTGTAGGTTCGGGTCGGGGTCCCCACGGTTGGTATCGAGCTCGGTTAGAATTCTTGGGTAGAGTCTAGGCGAGTGAGAGTGTGTGGTAACTGACGTCGAGTGTTTAATGCAGGAGTTTGTTGTAAGGGCGGGGAATGAAGGTGATCCGAACGGGTTTGGGTGGTGTTGGTAATCCGAACGCCGAGATGATGGACATGTTCCGAGGGTTCCTTCAGCACATGGCAACTCGGAATCGAATTTGAATCGGAATCTAGGCGACAAGGGCAACATGGGTTGGAGAAGTTCGTGAAGATGTCTCCTCCTAGCTTCAACGGAGATCCGGATCCGGTGAAGGCTGAGAGGTGGCTTGAGGCTATGAACAAGATTTTCGCGGCTATGGAGAGTACGGATGCGGAGAAAGTGAGATGCGCCGTTTTCAAATTGGAAGGACCAGCGGAGCATTGGTGGCAAGTGGTAAAGGATGGTTGGGACCGAGATTTGACACCGCAGACGTGGGAGAACTTCACGCTCAAGTTCCGAGATCACTTTGTGCCGATGGTTACTAGAGACAAGAAAGAAGGCGAGTTCTGAAGGCTGGAGCAAGGGACCATGACGATAGCGCGTATTCGGCAAAGTTCACAGAGTTGGCCCGATATTGTCCCCATTTGGTGCCGGATGAGGAGAGGCGAGTTTACCGGTTTGTGAAAGGTTTAAGAGTTGAGTTTCGGAAGCGATTGTTGACGCATAACTTCGCCAATTTCCAAGCGGCGGTGAATATGGCGTACCGGATTGGAACGACATAGAGGAGCATCGTGGTAAGAATGAAGGAGGAAACGAGAACAGATTTCGGTGGTCGAGGATCGGGACGAGAATAGAGTGCGGCCGAGGACTTTCACCCGGGAGCGAATCGAGGAGGTCATGTGGCGGCTCCGGCAAATCGTGCGACTTCCGGTCGGCTTGGGACAACATGTGGGTTTTGCGAGAGGATAGGGCATTCGAAGACAAATGTTGGAGCAAACAAGGCAAGTGTTTGGAGTGTGGATCGCCGGGCCATTTCGGGAGGAATTGTCCCAAGTTACGAGAATAAGCAAGCGACGGAGTGCGGATTCGGGGTCAAGGTAGTGGTGTGAAGAGAGATGTGGATGGGAAACCTAAGGATAGAGTCCAAGGTCGTGTGTTTGCTTTGGGTCGAGGAGAGGTCGATCCTAATGCCGTCATTAGAGGTATAGTTCTGTCTCGGGAGTTAAGGCCCGCATTCTTATAGATCCCGGGTCTTCCCATTCATTTGTGGCGTCTCATTTGCATTCTCATTGCATATCTTGCACGAATCTATGCCTTATGTGTTAGAGGTCTCTACTCCTATGGGAGAGAGCCTTGAATCTTCTTTGATATATCGTGGATGTGATGTGACTATATGTGGGCATGTATTGCCGGTGGATTTGGTCGAGCTACCAATCCGTGATTTTGATGTGATCCTTGGTATGGATTGGTTGAGTCGGTGCCATGCTTTAGTAGGTGTCGTAGGAAGCGAGTCTCATTTGCTATGCACGATGTGCCTACATTTATATTTGATGCCGATAAATCTATGTTCGGGTTACATGTTATTTACGCCTTAAAAGCTAGAAAGATGCTATCTAAGGGGTGTACGGGTTACTTAGCTTATGTGGTAGATTCCAATAAGAAGTCTCCCGAGTTAGCTCATGTTCGGTTGTGAATGAATTTAGTGATGTGTTCTCTAGTGAGTACTCTATGCCTCCGGATCGTGAGATAGAGTTTTGTATTGACTTAGTACCCGGTACCGCTCCTATCTCTAAAGCACCCTATAGAATGGCTCAGGCCGAGTTAAAAGAGTTGAAGGTCCAATTGCAAGAATTGTTAGACCGAGGTTTTATTCGTCCTAGTGTGTCTCAGTGGGGAGCACCGGTCTTGTTTGTTAGGGACAAGGATGGTACCTTACGATGGTGTATTGACTATCGTTTGTTGAACCAAGCCACCATTAAGAATAAGTATCCACTTCCTCATATAGATGATTGGTTTGACCAACTCCAAGGTTCCGTTATCTACTCAAAGCTTGATTTGAGAAGCGGATACCATCGATTGAAGATTAGACAGGATGATATTGCTAAGACAGACTTTCCGTACGAGATATGGTCATTATGAGTTTGTGGTGATGCCGTTTGGGTTGACTAATGCTCGCCGTGTTTATGGATATGATGAACCGTGTCTTCAAGCCTTATCTCGATAGTTTTGTGGTGGTCTTTATTGATGATATTCTTGTGTATTCTAAGTCCCGGGAAGAGCATGAGAATCATTTGAGGATTGTCTTGTCCGTTCTTCGTGAGAAGCTTGATTGTATGCTAAGTTCAGTAAGTGCGAGTTTTGGCTTGAGCAGATTTCTTTCTTGGGGCATGTTGTGTCGAGTTCGGGGATTTCCGTGGATCCTTCGAAGATTGAAGCTGTGATTAATTGGAAGCCACCTTCGACCGTGACCGAAGTCCGTAGTTTTCTTGGTTTGGCGGGGTACTATCGGAGGTTCGTTGAGGGTTTTCTCGGATTGCTACTCCGTTGACTAGGTTGACTCGGAAAGATGTATCGTTTGTATGGGATTCCAAGTGTGAAGCAAGCTTTGACGAATTGAAGAAGAGATTGACAACGGCTCCTATTCTTACCCTTCCGAATGGTTGCGAGAATTTTGTTATTTATAGTGATGCCTCGAAGGCGGGTTTGGGATGTGTGTTGATGCAGAATGGGAAGGTTATTGCGTATGCCTCTAGGAAGTTATCACCGGCGGAACAATTATCCTACTCATGATATGGAATTGGCGGCGATTGTATTTGCGTTGCATAAGTGGAAGCATTACCTTTATGGGGCGAAATTCGAGATTTTCACCGATCATAAGAGTTTGAAGTACCTATTTACCCAAAAGGAGTTGAACAACCGGCAAAGAAGATGGTTAGAGTTTTTGAAGGATTTTGATTGTGTCATATCCTATCATCAGGGAAGGCGAATGTGGTGGCCGATGCGATTAGCCGAAAGGCGTATGTGACAGCCTTGAGTTCTCGGGAGTTGGGGAGTGAAGTGATAGTTGCGAATGTTCGAGCCGTTCCGACATTGTATGGTGATTTGAAGGAAGCTCAACAAGAAGATCCGGAATTGAAGAAAATTTGTGATCAAGTGCAAGATGGGATAGTCGGGATTTTGCTTTGAATCGAGATGGGATTTTAACTTTCGAAGGGAGAATTTGCGTTCCGTCATCGCCGGAAATCAAGAAGCGTGTTTTAGAGGATGGCCATAAGTCCAAGTTTGCGATTCATCCGGGGAGTACAAAATGTATCAAGACTTGAAGCGTGGATATTGGTGGAATGGAATGAAAAGGGAAATAGCGGATTATGTATCTAAGTGTTTGACGTGTCAACAGATTAAGGCAGAACATCAAAGACCGGCGGGACTACTTCAACCATTGGATATTCCGGAATGGAAATGGGAAGGAATTTCGATGGATTTTGTTTCGGGTTTGCCTCTCACCGTGAAGAAGATGGATGCTATATGGGTTATTGTGGATCGGTTGACAAAGTCGGCTCATTTTCTTCCGGTATCAACTAAGTTTTCGTTAGAGAAGTTAGCCCGATTGTATTTGAAGGAGATTGTGAGACTTCACGGGGTTCGGTTAGTATTGTTTCCGATAGAGATCCGAGGTTTACATCTAGATTTTGGAGAGCATTGCATGAAGCCTTGGGTTCTAAGTTGTGTTTTAGTACCGCGTTTCATCCTCAAACCGATGGTCGATCGAGAGAACTATTCGAGATACTTGAGGATATGTTACGAGCTTGTGTGATGGATTTCCAATTGTCTTGGGAGGATCATCTACCTTTAGTGGAGTTTGCTTACAACAACGGTTATCGATCCCGGTATTGAGATGGCTCCGTACGAAGCTTTGTATGGAAGGAAGTGTCGATCTCCGATGTGTTGGGACGAGGTTGGTGAAGCGAGACTTTGGGGTCCGGATTTGGTTCGAGATTCTACGGAGAAGATCAAGGTGATTCGGGATAGATTGAAGACGGCTCAGAGTAGACAGAAAAGCTACGCCGACAATAGAAGACGGGATTTATCATTTCGGGTTGGTGACTTTGTGTTCTTGAAGGTTTCTCCGAGGACGGGGATTAAAAGGTTTGGTAATAAGGGTAAGTTGGCTCCGAGGTTTGTGGGACCGTTTGAGATTCTAGAGAAGATAGGGGAATTGGCTTACCGGTTAGCGTTGCCTCCGTCTTTCTCTTTGCTTCATGATGTGTTCCACGTTTCTATGCTTAGGAAGTATTGTCATGACCCCTCCCATGTTTTGAGCTCTCCTCCCGATGATGTCCAAGCGGACATGTCGTATGTTGAAGAGCCATTGAGAGTCTTAGAATTCCAAGTTAAAGAGTTGAGAACCAAGAGTATTCCGATAGTGAAAGTCCTTTGGAAGAACCACACCGTTGAGGAAGCGACGTGGGAGCTAGAGTCGGAGATGAGAGCGAAATATCCGTGGTTGTTCGAAAATCCAAGTAAGTTTTCTTTTAAAATTCGGGACGAATTTTCTTTAAGGGAGAGTGAGTGTAACGACCCTAAACATAGGCACTAATTTTAATATCACATTATGTGCTTTATTATCATTTTTAATATTATGTGTCCATTTTTATATACTTGATTTATTATATTAGGATAAATGATAGGAAAATATAATAATGGAAAATGAATAAAGCGTGAAAGTAAGATTATAAAATGTGAAATAAATATTTGAGTAGGAGAAATTTAATTAAATGCTTTGGAAATAATAAAAAGGAAAATGGTGAAAGCCTAGGTTGTGTGGGAGAAGGGGGGGGGCCGGTCCTTTACCCCCTATTTCACTCTCCATGTTTCCCCCCAAGTCAAAGCAATCACCTTACCTCCCATACCCTCTCTTACACCTTCCTTCATACTCCCATTACTTCCCTAGTCATCTTTCTCTCTCCTTCTCACCTCATTCCTTCATTTCTCCATGGAAGAGCTCTCATGAAAGCCTCTCTCTCCTACACTTCTACCAAGACTAATTCTTGTCTATTTGAAAATCTAAGTGTCCTTTTGTGAGTAGAACACCTCAAGGAGTTGATCAAGCCAAGAAAAGCTCCATTTCATCTTGTATTGCCAAAGGTGAGTTATTATGACCATTTTCTTCCTTTGAATGTTCATGAATACTTATGTTGTTGTGAATGTTCTATGTGCTTGGATGATTGGGAAAACTCTTATAGATTTAGAAAATGTTTTGGTTCATGAAAGTATAAGGATCTAGGGTTAAGTTATGATTTCATGGAGTTAATGAGTAGATTGAAGTTAACAAAGTTGGAAATGGCCTTTAGATTCATAACTTAGAGAACTTTTGGTTGGAACTTTGAGATTTTGGAGACATTGATGTTATTCTTGCTTTGTTTTGTCAAAATGCGGGGTGAGGACGAGTCGTCCCTTGGCCGAAGGAAGTCGTGACCCGAGGGGACGCCGAGTTCGGTGGAGGGTAAAGTGGGGACGAGTCGTGCCCTGGGGACGAGTCGTCCCCGATCGAATTTTCTCATCTCAACTTTTAGGCTAGGCAAACCTAATCAAACTTGAACCAAAATGAAACATCTTTCACCTAGATTAAAATAGAATACTTTGGCTTCACAATGACGTTCTAAGTGATCAAAGTGGAATAGTGGAAAGTACCTTAAATGTTGCTTGGAAAACCTTAGATAACCTAGTTTGATATCTAGACAATTACGATCCCAACTTGGTAGATTCAACTTAGACCTTTCAAGAGGCTATGTACTATTGTATAATGACTTTGTAGGATGGATTTACACTACTTCCTTGCCTTACATTGAGTTCACATACATTGTTTATATTATGCATAGTGTGTTAATCATATGTTGCACTATGATATTGTTTAGGCATGAGTATATATTACCATGTGGCTATTGTTTATCCCTTTTTGTGGATTTTATTCAAGTATCTATTATGTGCTTGATTATGTGTGAGTCAGCTGACGTTGGGGGTATAACAGAATACGATCAATTATGGAAGTGTGACCTAATGTGATCGGATTAGGTTATATCTGTGACCGTCCCCTCCTGTGGCCACAGGTTGGGGTATAGCGTCTGTATTGAGCCAAAAGCCTTACAGAGTTGCTCTTTGTCTTATATGGTTCCCTGGAAAACGGGTCTTATAAGACGTGAGTATTGCTTAAGCAGCTCACTGTAATTGGAGTATTATTATACCCAATGTTGTACGACTCTTGTTCGAGACGGGAAAAGGTAAACCAAGGTAATGGAATGTGTTTATAGCTTTCCCAATGTGTTATGTGCGACTTGTTATATGTTGCATTTATTTGGCATATTGCTGCATCCATAATAGCTTGCTGAGATTTATTCTCACCCCTCTCCCTTTACTGTTTTAGATCCCGAGACAGGAGGACCGCCCAAGTAAGGACGGAGAGGAGTTTGGAGTAATCTTTTGGGTATTGTCAGGGTATGTTTAGGGTGACGTATAAACTGTATTTTGATAATTCCATTCTTGGAGTTTGTAATTATAAACCTTAAACTCTTCGTCATAACCTTAAATCTTTTGTAACTAGACAGTTGACTATTTTCAAAGTTAGTTATCTCCTCCTCCGTTGTGGAGTAGAGTGGAGTTCTTTTGAAATGTTATGTTATTCATGTTCATGTTTGAAAGTCAAAGTAAAGTTTTAAAAGTTTAGTGTTTTTGGGTTAGTTTGGGGACGCACCAACTCGGGACACGTGTAGGTTCCGGGTCGGGGTCCCCACAACCTATTTATTAAGTATACATTATAAATAATTATTTAGAAAACAAATGATTTCCTTTATTCATGTGTTATTGATTTAGTTCAAATACTTCGATCGGATTCATAGTAGAAGAAAATTGTGTATTTTTTTTTACAGATTTGTTTGTCGTTTGATAAAAATTATTGTGGTTTATGTTACACTCCATGTGAACATTGAAATGGTATGTCTAGATTTCCAATTTGAGATTGAATGAGAAATATATGATAGCTCAAATTTGATGGGTTGAAAGTGTAACTTATAAAATTTAACCTACTATTAATGTGTCATGATTTCTAGATTAATAGAGAGATTAATTGAGATCATTACCTTGCAATTGGGATTACAAAATGTAAAATAATATCCCATGATTACAAGAGTAATGACTCCCATATTAATAATGATTAATTGCGCATTCATACTTGGCTTTTGACGAAGCTATACGTAGAGAAACCTACAACAATATTTTTCCATCAATTCTCCTTCCTTTGTTTGCAATTTGCTCTTTTTCTTTGTTTGGCCTCTTAGAATATTATATAATGATACGGTGACTTTATCCAAACATATTGAGATTCGTCGAAATACTCAAGTGCGGAGTAGTATCCGATTCATTCGCTCTATCACGAGATACTAACATCCATGACTCGAGCACTAATAGTGATAGGGCAAATTAGTATTAATAAGAATGTATCACACACAACTCGTACTCAAAAAAATCAAGACGATGATCATACAATTTTTTTTTTCTTTGTTCAAATTTATATTGTAACTTATATTTTATTTATATTATAATTCTTTTTTTATTGTGTTCAATTAAAATTTTTGACTAACATTATTTTTGCTAAAGATGACAGCTACTCTAGTTTCCTTGTGGATAAAAAGGGAGGGTAGAATGGCCCCCCTGGTTCCCTTTCACTTAGAAAACGCTTATCACTTTTAATAATACACTCTCTATCCCCACTAAAAACAAAAAGAATAACTCGTTTGGGTCTTGGATTTGACGTCTGATGGAGGAATTAGCATTAAGCTGTTTAATTAGTTCAGGGAGAGTGATCGGAAAGTTTTAAAAAAGTATCATAATATGTTTGAGAAGTTTTTTCACTATATTGTATTATAGATGCAGTATTATATTCACATATGAGTGAATATAATAATATTGCATACTGCATAAGAACTTCCAGGTCATTTCGATTTAATAAGAAACTTGAGGGGAAGTGATTTGTTCCAAAAGGAACTTTCGGATCAAATTCCCATTAGTTTATGAATTTTAGAAAATGGATGCTATGTTTGTATTGTATCCAAAGTTCACACTAATGTTTATAATTTTTATATTCTGAAATATTTTGGATCATCATATCCTATCCATTGCATGTAATGAAAATGCTGTGTTTTTCCAAATCTTATATCTCGATTATTTGTGTTGAGAGATCGAGATGTGCTGCCATCTATGATTTTCAAAGATAATAAACGAGACATTTTGGAGATCTTAACCTTCTATTTATATACGGTTATATTGTATGCAATTTCATTTTTTTATATATTTAAACAGATAGATTATTCATTGTTAAGAGTATAATTGTCTTTTAACATTCTATTTTCGCCAACATCGATCACCCATTTATAATGGCCTATTAAACAATTTGAATTGATTGTAAAACACGGGGCTCCTATTGTAAAGGATCAACAGTCATTTTGTTAGAGATGTAGTTTTAACTTGAAGACAACCAGTCCATGTGCAATGTCCCCCCAACTCTAAACCAATTCTTTCTCGTCTGCTCCATGAAAATGCGATCGGACTAGGCCACCTTCATTTATTCTTTTACAAATTAAGGTGGCAACAATTATAAAAAGAGGTGTTGACCAATAAGTCCCCCAGTCAAATGAGTTTAATCTTATGTAAAATTATCGTGTAGGAAATATTCTTATTTATATAAACTAATAAAATTTAATCTTAGGTAGAAACATTGATTATAAATAAATAATAAAGAATATTTTTTTGGTGCAGAAAATATTTGAAATAAAGTGTTAAAGATGATAAAAAAATATTTGATGCAGAAATTATTGTATCATTTAAAAAAATGCAATTTCTATACCAACCTGTTGAAAATGGCCTTAGATTGCTTACACATGTGACATGTGCAATTGTATTTATTGATGATGTAAACAAAAATATAAAGAAGGCAAGAACTAAGAAGCATAGAATACATTATTTTTGTTGATGTACAAGTATAAATTTCTTCTATTCCTTCCGATAGATAAAATGGTGCATTTTACTTATCAATGTTTTTTAAGTAGTACATATGGTTTATTATTTAAAAAAAAAAAAAAAAGTCATTGATTTGAAACGGAGGGAGTATAAGGGGTTGATGGGTCAAGCTTTAATTTTTTCGGGGGCTCACCTGTAATTTTTTAGGGGACAAGATAAAAAATTCAAAAGATTTTAAGGGCCAAAGTAGCATAAACACAAAAGCCAAGGGGGTCATTTGACCCCACTCTACAACATAGATCCGCGAGTGTTGGGAACCGGGAGGTGTGACATTAGTTTTTATATGCAACATGTATACGTATAATGTTAAAATTGTACTCCCTCCGTCCCAGAAAGATTGTCCCATTTGCCATTTTGACTTGTCCCAAAAAGTATGTCCCATTTCTAAACTTAGGCATGAATGTTAGTGCAAATCTACAAAGGTACAAGAAGGTGAAGCTCTTCCTTAATAATTGCAAAATGTCTTTTAGGGACGGAGGGAGTATTAAAATTATTTTAAATTTGAAAACGCATGAGATGAATAGAAAGCAAAGTGTGATAGTTATTATAGGAGGGGGAGTGTGTAAGTTATACTTCCTCCTCTGGCTTATTTTGTTTGATTACATTTGGATTTTTATGCTCAATAATACAAGTGAATTGTAACAAAACAATTTTGATAATTTAATCATTATAGTTAAATTTTAAAAATTATTATTGATAAATAAAAAAGTGATTTAATAATAAAAAAAATTGAAATTTCATTTGTTAGATTGACATTATTTGTGTTGATGGTCGAAAATTCAAATAAAATGAGAGAGGGGAGTATCAATTCAAGGTATAAGATCTGAACTTAATAATTCTTGTAAGGGGAAAGTTAGAAACAAAGTAACAAACTGTTTAGGTTATCTTTTTGGGCTTCCTCACTCGGGTCTGGGCATACTGCCTAGTCGGTTAAACGCAGGGCGACAGTTTAGGGCCTTGGGCCCTTGGGCTTGTAGTTACTATGCACGGAGGCTAAAGAGCTATATATGGGTCAGATGTACAATTGGGGAATCAAATCAAATCTCACCACCAATAGCGCCTATTAACTTAGAAGAATTTTAACTATTCACTCAAACATGCCACTCCCTCTTTTCATGAAATTAAAGTCAAAATTCAATTAAATTAATCATAAAAGTCAAAATTCAATTAAATTACCTCTTATCATCATGATAATTTTTTAGGAATAATTCCACATTTCTCCCTCCCTCAGCCCAATTAATTTTTCATACAATCTCGTGATATTTTCAAAAGCCTACATACAATATTTGACCTAAATCAAAATTCTATATAAATCTAAAACCCTTTTCATCTCATATTTCTCTCTCTCTAAAACACATGCGTGCATACACTCCGTTTCTCACTTTTCCTGCCTCCTCCCATTCATTTCGTTTCTCACTCCTGCCTCCTCCCATTCATTCCGTTTCTCACTTTTCCTGCCTCCTCCCATTCATGTCCCCCTGCCTTCTCTAACCCCTTTTATTCTCTCACTTTCTTTTTTTCCTACCTTCCCTTTCCTTTTCCCTCTTCTCTCCTTCCGTTAAAATACACCACTTGCTTGTTGTCCATTTCTTCTCTTTCTCATGGAAGTCATGCTTTCTCCCGTGACCTAAAACACCCCCTATCTCCATTTAATTCAATTTTCCCCTCAATAAATAAACTATTTCTTCTTCAATCATTACCAATCAACCCCATGATTTCTCACTTTTCTCTCTCTTCTTTTTTTGAGATATGATGTCCCCTGCTGCTGCTGACATGAAAATGACGCCATTGATAGCCCCTCACCTCGACCTTGCATACATTCCTACCATCCTCCTGACCCTCATCCTCAATTTCACTCCACCGTCGCCTAATGCAAAATCCGTCGTTTCAATTCACTCATTTTAGCTTTCATTATTCCATTATTTTCGACGAAGCTCCATATATTTCGTCAAATTTTCACTGATTTTGGCCATAATTTGTAGCAAATCTCCGCAATCGGGAAATTCAAGTCAAAATTACTCTTGTATTCAGGTATAAGAATATTTTTTTCACAATTTGAAGGGAACAAAGTAATTTTATACCTGGTTATAAGAGTAATTCTACTCTCATACCTTTAGGTATATGAGCGGTTTTTTTTTTAATTTTTTAAAGAAAATGTGAAAAAAATACTCTTATACCTAGGTATAAGAGTTATTCTAGTCTTATATATTTAAGTATAGGAGCGGACTGTTTAATAAAATAAGAGACTTTTTTTATTATTTTTTTTTGAAAATGTGAGAAATTGTAAAGAAAAAAAAAATTCTTATACCTAGATATAAAAGTAATTCTAGTCTTATATTTTTAAGTATAGCGAACGGGTAAATGTAATGTTGAGCGTGAGTTTCTGTAAAATTATAAATCTATCGTGAATATTAATGAATTTGTCATTTAGCCTGTGAATTCTAGGATCCATAGCCCAATTTTCTAAATGATCAATAGTCGACTCTCCTCTGTCACCAAAAAGAAGCTAGCCTTGCATGGAAAGAAAAGGACAAAATGGGAAAATGCTAGAATTATTCTGCCAAATTATGAAATAAAACTTATCAAGGAACAAATTGAAGTTTCATTTTGGAATGGCCGGACCGGAGTACATTTCTTGGGGAAGAGATAGTTTGCGATTCAAAAAAAAAAAAAAAAAAAAACTTTTGGGTGATTTTGTAATGATCATTTGAAAACTAAGAAGAAATAAAAATATGATTAATTCTATTCGCATCCTTTAGTCTAATCAATAAAACATATAAGGAACCAAAGGTCTCCTGGCCTGATGGTATTGTAGTGGCTTCCCTTCGGGGAGGTCACGAGTTCGATTCCCCTTGGGGGAATCTTGTGGTTTAATTCTTTCCTAGGGTTTCAGGAGCGAGTGCAGCACATCCGTGCGGTTAAGGAACGGCATTCCGGGCTTGTACCCTCGGTGTGGGAGTTCGAATCTTGGCGGGAAGCAGTGGAAGCTGAAATGGTGTTGTAATAGTGATGTAAGTGCCACTTTGGCGGGAGCTTGGGCGGCCATTTGGTGATGTAATAGTGATGCACGGTGCCTTGTAGGAGGGCTCCCTTGGGGCTGGAGTATAAGAGTCTTTGCCACAGGCTGCATAGGGCACATCCCGCGATTTACCTCCGCCGGTATGCGGGCGCAGTGGTCCATTAGTCAGGCGAAGAACCCTGGATATCAAAAAAAAAAAAAAAAAAAAAAAAAAATAAAACATATAAGGACATGAAATATGCTTTATCCTAAATAAAACCTTTAATTCTAATTCAAATTCCAAATAAACCCTCGACTTCGTATACTCTCCCCTCTTGCCAGCTATTCAGTCACCTCCAAATCCAGCTACAACAGTCACTCCTTCCCTATTTGATTTCGGCCAAATCACACCAATCTCCTCACCATCACAGCACCACACTCCCATTCCCACTAGAAAATAATACTCCCATTCCCACTAGAAAATTATACTCCCTTCATCTCATTTATAACTTTAATTAGTGTCTACCGTTAAGTAACTTTAATTAACAAGTTATTTTGGATGGCAAATGCAACTCTCAATTAATCAGAGTAGGTTTATGTTAAATATTATAGTAGAGGGGCTTATCTGTGATTTATTGCACTACCCTAATACCCAAATCCGATGTCGAGAAGTGAAGGCAAAATCCCATCGATTTCTCAGTTAATTCCCAAAACCTAAATCCTACTGATTTCGTTCTGAAATTGGCGAATCACCTACTAGTATCAATATCGATTTTGCAAAATTGGGCTTCTTCGATTATCCAGTTGGGTTTTTTAGTTTTACTCGATTGATCTGAGTTCTTTAGTTTAGGGTTTTTGAGGTCGATATGCCTAGAAACGGTGGTAATAGCTCAGATTCCTCAGATTCTAGTGGCGAGGATCTCCGGCACCGGCGTAGCTCTCGAAAAGATAGGAAACGACATGATTCCAGTGAAGAGGAAGGGCAAGTGGTTAGAAAGAAACAAGAGGGTTCCGGTGATGAAGGTAAACCAGTTGAGAGACAAAGAGGCAAGAGAGATAGAGAGGATTATCGAGGCAGGGACCGTAATGTGGAGAGAAGTAGGGCTCGTGATGATGATTATAAGGATAGCAAAGATGAGAGACGTAGGAAAGAAGATATTGATGATAGGTATAGAGGCCACAGGGATCAGGATTTGGGGGATGAACAAGAACAAGACAAGGATGGAGCCCGGAATTCAAAGCGAAAGAGTGGGCGTGAGGATGAAATTGGGCGTAATGGGAGCAGGGGAGATGAAGACCAGAGCTATAGAGGCAGGGACAAGGATAGGGATAGAGACAGGAAGAGGGATATGAAAGAAGTTGGTGATAGGGAAGAGCGCAGGCGGGATCGGAAAGAGGAAGGTGATAGGGAAGATCGTAGGCAAGATAGGAATAGGGATCATAGAGGTGAAGACATGAAGAGGGATATGAAGGAAGATGGTGCTAGGGAAGAGCGCAGGCGAGATAGGAATAGGGATCAAAGGGGTGATGAAGAGGGTAAAGATAGGAGAAGAGAAAATGACAATGGCAAGGGGGAAAATGGGTCCAGGCTAGAGAAATTGGCTGAAGTACAGGAAGGTATGACCAATTTGGGAAAGAGTGGAGGAGTTTATATCCCGCCATTTAAGCTGGCTCAGATGATGAAACAAGTGGAAGATAAGACTAGTGTTGAGTATCAAAGGATGACATGGGATGCACTCAGGAAGAGTATAAATGGGTTAGTGAATAAGGTGAATGCAACAAATATCAAGAATATCATTCCAGAGTTGTTTGGTGAGAATTTGATACGAGGGAGAGGTCTATTTTGTCGATCTTGTATGAAGTCACAGATGGCATCTCCGGCTTTTACGGATGTGTTTGCAGCATTGGTTGCTGTTGTGAACACGAAGTTTCCTGAAGTGGGTGATCTTCTATTGAGAAGGATTATTTTGCAGCTTCAACGGGCATATAAAAGGAATGACAAGGTACAAGTCCGATTTCGTTTTTCACTTGCGTTATTGGTGTTCATCTTGTATTTTAGCTAGTCACTTGCCTCTGTTAGTTTCTTATTTTATGATGCTTGTTGATTTTTTTTTTTTTTGGGACAGCCTCAATTGCTTGCAGCTGTTAAGTTCATAGCTCACTTGGTAAATCAGCAAGTTGTTCATGAACTTATTGCACTTGAGCTTTTGACTACCTTGTTGGAAAATCCAACCGATGATAGTGTCGAGGTTGCAGTTGGCTTTGTCACTGAGTGTGGGTCAATACTTCAAGATCTATCTCCTCGGGGTTTGCTTGGTGAGTGAGTATATTACATAATGCTTCTTACTGTATTATGCTGTTCATTACCTATTAAATTGATCTAGTATGATCGGACTTTTTTTTTTTTCTCTCCCTTTCTGTTGTGTAATTTTGGCTTATTGACATAATGCCTGAGGTGCAATCTATGGTTAATTAAAGTTTATGTTTCTAGCTGACTCTTCACTTCTTAATCTTCATCCTGATTTACTTAAGAAGTCTTGTAGGATGATTTCTTGAAACATGTTTTTTGATGATGCACCATAGAATTAGTTTTTAGATGCTTAGGAATGGTGAATAGTGCAAATGTGGTGAAAACGAATTTCATGTGTATCATAAGAAGTGTTTTGGAAATTTGAGATCAGAAGTGTCCTTCCCGTACTTTTATATTACTGGATGGAGATTGATAGAATGATGACAAGGGAAACCTTCTTAACTGTTGGGGGTAATATCATCTTGCAAGTGATAATCTTATTTGACAGTTATATGGGTGCACATTAGTTATCTGCAACGGGCTAGATAAATTACATTTTGGAAATTGTCTGATATGGCAGCCCAAGTCATTTAGAAAGTTGCAGCATCACTGTGGCTACTATATTAATCATGTACATGTGACTTGTGACATCCTCATTCCATTCTCACTTTTCCCTCCATCCCAACAAAAGGCATATTTTTGACTTCTGAAAGTGAATTTGACCTCTTCTATATTGATTTTTAAACGTTTAGTTGTTGTAGATGATAAAATTATTATAGCCTTCTGCCAAAAAGCATATTTTCGTCACTGAACTTTAGGCCATTTTCAGTGGTTTATCCGACTTGGGTAGGGATTGGAGAGGAGTTCTCCATTAGCTGGATTTTGTAGTCATGATACCTGTGTTTTTCGGTATATTTTTGTTTCTTGTTTCAGCTTGTCCTCCCTTAATTCCATTCTCTCTTTCCATCGAACAAATTAGTCTTATTTTATCGCAAGATAAAATAACCAACTCTTTCTTTTTAATTTTAAAAGGTGAGATTTGTAATTCAAATATGTAAACAGAAAGAACGAGCTAACAAAAAGCGCAATTCATCCCTGAAACTCATAATGTTTTTGTTAGAGGCCTGTTCTCCTAAGATATTTCTTAATTGTGAATATCCATTCATCGAGACCAAAAGTATTTTTTAACAGGGACATGAAGCTAATAATGATCTCATTGATTATGAAATTCTCTCCTTTCCTTTCCTCTGTTTTCATTGGATAAAGTTTGTGCTTGTGATGCAAGTCCATAGAAGCCAAGTGTCTAGCACCATGGGTCTTCTTCCTGCCTCATTTTCAGATATGCACATTACATACTCCCTCCGTCCCACCTCAAACCGGACCAACTTTTTGGGCTCGGTGATTATGGAAAAGTAAATTAGGAGGAGAGGTGTTGCAAGTATGAAAAGTAAAATAGGAAAGAGAATGAGTGAGAGGAATAGTAAGTTGATTGGTGTTGCGAGTATAAACGTAAAGTTGGAGAGAGAATGAGTGGGAGGAATAGTAAAGATTCTTTGTCATTTTTGGAAGTCCAGTTTGAGGTGGGACGGACGAAAATGGCAAAAAGTCCGGTTTGAGGTGGGATGGAGGGAGTATATAGTTAACATTTTGGAACTGGGATTTTCATCTCTTGGACCTTGTGAATATCCATTATATATCTTAGGCAATAAACATGTTGATAAGGAATGACAAGAACACTATATAGGTGTACCGTCTCATTTTTACTTGTGATGCATTTTTTCTCATAAAATATAATACATATATAGTTGTACCATACAAGTCATGGAAGAATTCATGTGATCCAACTAGTTGAGGCATATAATTTTAGGATAAGGGATTGTTGCATCATAGTTTTCCTGGCTTTACCACTCTTGGGAGTAAATATCCAGTAATGGGAACTGCTTTTAGTGCTGAGTCGTCTGTTCTGAGCAGGAAATATTCAATATGCCTCCTAACTTCAATTTCTTGCTGATTTACTTGGATAACTCTTGAACCTTCCCATAATTTCTGCATAACATAACCCATTTATAATACTCTTTGGCCTCAGACATACTGTTGCAGAGCTTGGAAACTTACATGAACCTCTCTTGACCTTCTGGACGTATTTTATACACATTGGATTTCAGCAGTAATGTATCTGTGCCATTTTTATTCACATCTAGATATAGATAAAATGGTTTTCCTGCTTCGAATTATGCTTCTTAAATTTCTGTTAGCTAAACAAAATGCACAATTATGCTGCTATATGCATATCAAAATTATTGTTTTGTCATTCATTACTTATGCAACTGAGTTTGACTTCCAAATTACCTATGGCAAATATTTTTGTACTGATGGTGAACAAAATGCAGAAAGGTTCCGCGGCAACATTTTTTTGGTAAAATTAATCTCGTGTTCTATTATAGATAATTTGGTGTGGCCAGTTGACCTTAGCTTTCAGTAATAATGTTGTGTTGTGGTTCCCTTATCTCTTTTCCCGTACCAAACCCCTTGATATCATTGACATGTTAATGCACAAATTTTGTAACTCGTACAAGTGTGCACACATTATGAACTCACATGTCAATATCATTCCTAATGTAGGTATTTTTGAGCGTTTTCGTGGAATTCTTCACGAGGGAGAAATTGACAAAAGGGTGCAATTTTTAATTGAAGGCCTCTTTGCTATCAGGAAGGCCAAGTTTCAGGTACAATATCATTAACATCTGTATATTGTGAAGTGCAATATGTTACTCCCTCTTGACTGTATTATTGAATGGTTGCTTATACAGGGCCACCCAGCCGTTCGTCCTGAGTTGGACTTGGTTGAGCTGGAAGATCAGTTGACTCATGAAGTGTCTCTGCTCGACCAGATTGATCCAGAGATCGCTTTAGGTACCTAAGAAATGTTCACATAAAAGGCTTGTTTTTCATTTTTTTTAAATATTAAGTTTTATTTGTGATCCTAATGTCTGTAATTCTGCCAATTAGATATTTTCAAGCCGGATCCTCTATTTGCCGAAAATGAGAAAAAATATGAAGACTTAAAGAAAAGTCTCCTAGGAGACGAGTCTGAGGATGGAGAAGATGACGGTGAAGAATCAGATGAAGATGATGATGACTCATCAGAGGAAGAAGACGAAGAGCAAATGAGAATAAGGGACGAGACTGAAACAAATCTCGTAAATTTGAGGAGAACAATATACTTGACAATCATGTCTAGTGTTGATTTTGAGGAAGCTGGCCATAAGCTTCTAAAAATCAAATTGGAGCCTGGACAAGAGGTATGTATGTTAACACTGATTTTCATGGATTTGGAACCGCTCCAGCCACCCATTTGCTACAACCTTTCTGCCATGAAATCCAGACTGGTATTATAAAAATTCAACTACAAAATGTATAACGTGCACCAGTGTTCTAAAAAGCGCTAGGCGGAAGCTAGGCGGCGGAGCCGGGCCTAGCGCCTAGGGGCCTAGGCGGGGCCTAGGCGGGGCCTAGGCGGGGCCGAGAAATTAGACAAATTTTGCATATATTCCATATAAGTTCACATTTTCATACCTGTTTCAGTTCTGCTGAAGCAAATCTTCTGTGCCGCTTTCTATAAATAGCAACCTTCTTGCGCTTAAATCCAATTCTCAATGGATGCAGCCTAAAAGGAAACAAACGTAAAAGCATTGACTGTTAAGTGTTAACAAAATAACAAGTTGTCCAAGTACAAGAGAGAAAGTCATTATTAACAGACTTCAAAAACTTACTTGGTGCAACAGCCAACACCTAATCTGTAATTTTTGAAAACATGAAACTTGGAGACCAAGACCAAGTTATTTCCATAGAAAATTTGTTCCTCGTATTCCCATGAGTTTCTGTGCCTCCAAGCTGCCAAAAAAAAATCAAAGTAATCCAAACACACATTTGTAAAATGTCTAGTAAAAGTGACTTAATTTCAAACACACATCATTTCTACTGCAGGTGCAAGAGCCTTGAGTTCACTGATAACTTGATAAGGTACTTCTAAGGAAATACACCATCTCAGTACTAAAAGCTAAATATAACTTCATTAAACTAAACATAACTTGTTCATCTTCTAGTTACTCACTTACTCTCTGACTTTACAAAACAACAAAATGGATTCTTGGAATGAGAGAAGCCCCAAACAAAGTTCTTACATCGAGGCTTAAACTAGTGGAAATCCAAAACATACTTCAACCAGGAGAACTAATCCATGCGACTCCTTCCGATGCTAAAATCTGAAAAAAATAAATATATAATATTGAATGAGCTACAAAGCTCAGCAAGTAATCAAATATCTTAACCAAGGGATTAGGGAGTACATAATGGAGTATGAACTAACCTTTTTTTGCTAAATGATAGTTAATGGATCTTCTTCTTCTTGTCCATAATTTTCAATCACCCGCTCCTCATCGGACTCAAATTCAATTTCATTCTCATTCACTTCAACCTCATCCTCAGAATAAAAATCCTCCTCCTCAAGCTCTCTAACTCCAGAAGCATCGGCATCAAGTTCATCACTCATCTCATCTTCACCTTCATATGCCCCAGGAATAATCCAATCTTGTGCTTTACTTGCATCACTAGCGAGTAGCACATCAACATCTTTCTCAAGACCCTTATTTCGCTTGTTCAACAAACGGGAATTGAATTGGACATAGATTAGATTGTTTAATCTTGAAACATCTAACCTATTCCTCTTCTTAGTATGTACCTATATACCAAAAAAAAATAGATAAGAAAAACAAAAACATTGTGTATTAACTATTAACTATTAAGAAAGCTGAGTGCTTTTTAATTTTCTTTCAAGGATCTGAGTAATGATCCATTTCTGTTGGCATAGCTGGACAGTTAAGTGCTAAGAGTATTATGAGCAATTCTGTTTATGTAGGTGCTGTAAGTGTAACCAGGAATGACTAAATAAATAATGATGCATATTATAAAGGATAAAACAGAGAAGCAGCAGCATACGGGAAGCAGGGTTGACCTCATAAATAAGAAACTAAATAATGATGCATATTATAAAGGATAAAAAATTAAAAATAAATATTCTAACCCCTTCAAATGCACTCCAACATCTTTCACATCCAGACGAGCTTGTTGTTAATGACAAGATCCTTATAGCAATTCTTTGCAAGTTAGGTGTGCCATAACCATAATTTTTCCACCAAGTTGCTGAAATAAAACAAACAAAAATTGACTTCATATTTGTAAAAGATGTTGGAAGTTTAATATCATAGATTCATAATTCATAAGTTTTTTTTATTTCTTTTACCTGGATCATACATGTTATCATTCACCTCGCATCCTCTAGCTGCAATAGGCTTTCCAAAAGCTCCTCCTTTGGCCTTGTAAATTGGCAACTCAACATTCATAATTTTATTCATCAAATCAAAGTTTCCACAACAAATAGTCTCGAGACACTCAATAACTCCATCTGACACATCATGATCTAATTCGATATTCGGATCCTTATAAAAATAATAAGGATTCAATAAATAAGCCATCAAATGCAATGGGGTGTCAAGTCTACCATTTATCTTTCCGTCCATTATCTCCAAAATAGGGTCATAGTTTTTGGAATAACTAAAAAGAGCAATTTTAATTTCTTCCTTCGCATGAAGAATCTCCCCATGTAAAAAACCCATTGCTGGCTTTTTATCTCCATCCACTAGACGAAGCACCTTAACCAAAGGTGCAAAAACTCTCAAGCAAGATCTAACACCATTCCAAAAGGCAATAGACATCACCGTGTTATAACTTGCTTGCCCTTTCACGGTCTTAGACCATTTGCATTTATCCCACTCAGAGCTACAAAACATTGCTTGCAATTCATTTTTCTTCTCAATCAAACTTTGCAAACTAAGGAAAGAAGAAGCAAATCTAGTGACTCCGGGCCTCACTATATCTCTCCTTTTTGTGTACAACCTCATCATTGCCAAAGTCTTATGATGTGCATAAATGAAGATGGTCAATGCTTTGGCTTGATCAATGATTTTCTTGAAATTTGGTCGTTTTGCAATACCCTCAAGAACTAGATTAACTGTGTGTGTAGCACAAGATGTCCAAAAAATATTTGGTCGTTTTGCCCTAAGTAACTTTGCCGCCCCCATATTATTAGATGCATTATCCGTCACAACTTGAACCACTTTCTCAGGGCCAAGTTGTTCAATGCATTGATCAACATACTCAAAAATGTGTTCACTCGTGTGTGCAACATCTGATGATTCTTTAGAAGATAGAAAAATTGTACCTCCCTTAGAATTGACACACAAGTTCATGATGCTTCTTCTCTTTCTATCACTCCAAGCATCGGTCATTAAAGAGCAACCATTCATTTCCCATTCTGCTTCATGTGGCTTCACTTTCTCTTTAATTCTATCAACCGCCTTTTTCAATAAAGGCTCTCTTAATTCATATTGGCTTGGAGGCTTCCACTTTGGTCCAAATTGACCAACTGCCTCAGTGAAAAGCCTAAAGCTCTCTAGGTCACAAGCATTGAAAGGTATGCCAGCTTCATACACCCAATCGGCAAAATAATTTTTCACCGTCTTTGACCTCTCTTTCCAAAGTGCATCTTGTATGTTTTGCTCTCGCGATGTCTTTGCAACATTCAATGAAGCTTCAGGATTGATTTGTGCGGCAAACTTGTCAATTGGACCAAGAGAACGGGGTGGTTTTGAGCCTAAACAATCTCTCAATTCATCTTCATCTTTATCTAACCCCATAATATCAACACTTTCGATCACCTCATCTTGTTGGATTTTGAAATTCATTTTTTTGGATTTAACCTCGTTAATAGCATTTCGACACTTAGCTTTATCATCCTCGGAAGCATTGGGACAAGGCGTAACATTTCCCTTGATGTGTCCAATATGCTCTTTGATTCTACGAACACCTCCCGACATATTCTTGTTACATAATTTACATCTAACTTTGTCCAAGTTAGTCGGATTAATTAGTATGCCATATTCCCAACCAACATCATTTGATTTACGTTTGATTGCAGAGTCTGAAGATGGCTGAGTCTCACTGGGTAAACTAGCAGAAGCACATGAAGATGCCATTTATCTACACAATAAAAAAAAATGATAAATAGAGAATCAATATAAAATTTACATTGTTAGACACAGACTATTAGTTGAAACTTGAAAGCCCCAAATTTTATTCAAGAGAGACTGAGAGAGAGAGAAGATTACAGAGCTGAGACTAACAAAAATAACTAAATCAAATCCAGTAGCTATTCAAGCTTTGGAATCAAACTAAATTTGATTATTCAAGTGTACCATTAAGGAAATGTAATGATATTAACAAAAAATAACTAAATCAAATCCAGTAGCTAATCAAGAAGGTATAGTCGAATGTGGTTCCACCAACATTAATGCATTGGCAGAGTGAGGAAATACAAATCATTGGCCTGCTTCAAGTATTTGGGACAAAGGCCGACTTATGTACTGTGTATTTTGGTGCAAATAGTATTATCAAAATGGCAAAATTTATGACTTTTTATCAAAAAGAAAATTATTACACACAAAAAAATTACAGTTACTTACTAGTTACTATACGTGTATTCAAGAAAGAGAGAGAAAAAGAGTCTGAGAGAGAGAGAAGATTACAGAGCTGAGCTTACATTGACGGTGGAGAATGGCGGAGAGAGAATAGCGGACTGGCGGAGACTGGAGAGACTGAGAGAGAGAAGATTACAGAGCTGAGCTTACGGTGACGGTGGACACGGCGGAGACGGTGGAGAACGGCGGAGAGAGAACGGCGGACTGGCGGAGAGAGTCTCGTCGTCGTCTGACCTAGGTCAATACGGGGAGAGAGAGAATTGTTTGTAGTGTTTGTGTGCTTTGTGGACTGAACAGAAGTTATTGGATAATGGATAGTGGTTATTAAAATAAAAAGATAAAAATTAAATTAAAATATAAAAAAGCCAAGCCCGCCCAAGCCCGCCCAATTCCGCCTAGACCGCCTAGTCGCCTAGACCGCCTAGAACCGCCTAGCCCCGCCTAGCCCCGCCTAGCCCGCCTAGCGCCTAATTGCCCGCCTAGCCTTAAATCGCGGCGCCCGGCCGCCGCCTAGCGCCTAGGCGCCGCCTAGGCGGCCGCCTAGGCCGATTTTTAGAACACTGACGTGCACTACTGAATGTCATAGTTGTCAAAGGCGACCGCCCGCCTCGCCTTTTTGGCGCCTTGGGGGGTCGGTCGCCTTTGTGTAGCCAGGCATGCGGATGTGCGCCTTTCTTCACAAGGCGTACACCTTGCTCACATTTTTGCCGCCCTCCTCTCGCCTCTCGCCTTTTTTTCATTTCTTTTCTCGATAATGTTTAAGGTTTCAAGTTTATTTTATATATATATATATATATATATATATATATATATATATATATATACTCCCTCTGTCCCGCCCGAAAGGGCACAAATTTCCTTTTTGGGCATCCCATTTGATAGGGCACAACCCAAAAATGAAAAGTTTTTTATTACTTCTTTATTTATGGGACCCACTTGTCATACTCTCACAATAAATATCCACTAACTATTCCCTACCCCACTTTCTCTTTCCTACATCACCTTTCACTCACAACATTTATTCCACAATACACTTTTTCTCTTTCCTACATCACTTTTCTTAATTCCCGTGCAAGACACAAACTTTGCCCTCTCAGGCAGGACGGAGGGAGTATATATATATATATATATATATATATATATATATACATACATATATAGTAATTTTTTGTTATATTTCCACCTTGCTTGCCTTTTTTCCGCCCGCCTCTCGCCTTTCCTAAGGCACATTTCGCCTTTTCTAGGCACATTTCTCCCGCCTTTCGTCTTTGACAACTATGCTCTATGTAAATGTATAATATTTTTTACATTACGGAGTAAATGTTTTACACTACATTTGCTACAAAATGTTTTACATTGCATTTACTACAAAATGTTTTACATTTACTACACAATGTTTTACATTTCTTACATTTTGTAGTAGAATTCTTACATTACGTAGTAGATGTTTTACGCATGCACTACTTAATATTTTACATTTCATTCAGTAGTGCATGTTTTACATTGTGTAGTAGAATTTTTACATTACCGGTCGGGATTTCATGGCAGCAGCGCTGCAGCAAAATGTGACTGGAGCGGTTCCAAATCTGATTTTCATTAACTTTTACCACAAGTACACGCACTTTAATAGTCCTCAGACAGCTAAGTGAGTGATTTTTCTTTTTCTCTCTTATTGTGTGATGATTAATTTATTAACCTAAACAGGGTGCAAACAGATTTTTTGTGTTAAAACTTGGTGGAGAACCTTTTTTCGATTGCAGATAAGATAAATATCTCTATGAAATTTATATTCTGCAGTTCTGTTTATTACAATAGCAATCTTGTTTAATGTTTCTCCATTAAGTGTTGTCAAAACTAGTTGGGCCATCAACATCCCGTTCAGACTTCAGCCGTATATTTGATTTTATGCTTATTAGGGGCTTCAAGTTTCTATGATGAATGATGTAGCCAGTGAAACACTTTACTTGGCTGGCTGCCTTGATGATATTAAGCATAAACAAGCGATTATCTTTTGCTTCGTTTATTTGAAGCTTTGCATCCGTATTACCAGACCTATAATCTTGTTTTCTTGCATTTTCTTCTCTGTCTGAATTTTTCCTACTAACTGTGTTATAGTCGGCCTTCCATGATTTTTTTTGTTATGGTTATAATTTACTCTCTCTCTCTCTCTCTCTCTCTCTCTCCCCGAAGCTTTTACGTACCTTATCTCATTCAATAATGTTGTGGACTGCTTGAAAAATTAATTGGAATATTTATTTTTGGTTTATTTAGATGGAGCTGTGCATTATGTTGTTGGAGTGCTGCAGTCAAGAGAGAACTTATCTGCGTTATTATGGTCTGTTGGGTCAGCGTTTCTGCATGATCAACAAAGTTTATCAAGAAAACTTTGATAAATGTTTTGTGCAGCAGTATTCCATGATTCATAGGCTCGAGACAAATAAGCTGCGAAATGTTGCAAAGTTTTTTGCCCATTTGCTAGGCACGGATGCTCTTCCTTGGCATGTGTTAGCATATATACGGCTGACAGAGGAGGATACAACTTCCTCGTCCCGTATCTTCATCAAGATCCTCTTTCAGGTAATTGAACAAATAGTCTTCTCGTGTCCTCTCCATCTAACTACTCCTTCCGTCCCACAATGTTTGTCCTAAATGTTAGTCCCATTTTCTTTATTGAAGGATTATAACCAAAGAATTTCCAAAACTACCCTATGATAAAAGGGTTAATTGCAAAATAGGGCCCAATATTGGCATGGTTTTCTAATCCAGGGCCCCATGATTCAATTTCATTGATTTAGGGCCTAATATGGTTAATAATTATCAATTTGGGGTCTATTGACAGAAATCCTTAAAAGCTCTTTACATTTAGGGCCCAATATTGTCAATAATTGTCAATATAGGGACCAAAATATGGTTAATTATTTTCAATTTGGGGCCTAATCTAGGAGGTTTTAACGATTTTCGATAATAGCCCCCAAATTGACAATTATTGACCACATTGGACCCTAAATCGATGAAATTGAAATATAGGGCCCTGCAATGGGAAAATCATGCCAATATTGGGCCCTATTTTGCAATTTACCCATGATAAAATTAGGAAAAACAACTCACTGTGGCATTTACTCAGAGTAATTAGTGGAGCTCATTAAGGATAGCATTGGAAGTGAAAAAGTGTTATTAAAATCTTTGAATAGTCAAATGAGATTATCATTATGGGACGGAGTGAGTATATGTGTTTGTCTGTGTGTTTTAGCAAAGGTATTCATTCAGCTCACTGATTTTATATTATCTGTGTGAGCAGGAGCTGTCCGAGCACCTTGGAATCAAGCTTTTGAATGAACGTCTCAGCGACCCAACAATGCAGGGCTCATTTGAATCAATTTTTCCAAGGGACAATCCGAAGAACACACGATTTTCTATCAACTTCTTCACATCTATAGGTCTCGGAGGCATCACTGAAAACCTTAGAGAGTACTTAAAGAACATGCCCCGTCTGATCATGCAACAAAAGCCAGCTTCAGGTTCTGATGATGATTCAGATGAATCCAGTTCTAGCTCTGATTCAGGATCTGGATCATCAAGCTCTGAAGAAAGTAGTAGTGAAAGTGAAAGCGAAAATGAAAAACGACGAAGGAAACGTGGGAGGCGTTGAGGAGCATCATTGACAGGTTCCATTTCAGATTGACATGTATCATTAATTTTGTTAGAAACAGTTAAATTTTAGTGAGTAAAACTTGGGTTTTTAGAGTTGAGGCCTGAAGGCTTTGTTGTTGTTTTTTTTTTTTTTTTTTTTTTACCTGTGGGTTTTGTAAGCTAAATTTAAAAGTACTTGTAGCAGTAGTGCATCTTTCAAATGATCATGAAAAGAATGTACTGTGTTTCAATTGTTTTTGATGATCCACATCATTCCTCTTCTGAGCCACAAACGGAAAACGAGGGACTTGTAATACAAAAGTCACAAAAAAAACTTATGTCAAACTCTTTAAGGAATGCTATATTGTGTTTGTACATTACTTGTATTGTGGTAAAATTCAAGTATTATGCGACACTTGTTCATTAAAGGTGGAGAAATAAAAGGAAGTGCGATTTATTAAGACAAGGAGTATGATTATTCCATAGGTTGTCTGAATTGGAACACTATGTTCGGTACACATTCTTATAGCCTAAAGATTGACGAAAATAACCATATTTCTTCCAACGCTCAACTATCTTTATTCAAATATGGCAAATACTAAATACAGAGATAAGTAATTTTCAGGGAAGCAAGTAAATGACCAAAATAGCCCTTTATATACCTATTTTTTTTTCCCTCACTCAATTTTCCCTCTTCTCTCTCTAATCGCTCAACGCACCGTCTCCCTCACCCATCCCTCCGGCCAGAGCAACCATTCCAACGCCGTTCTCACACCGCCGCTCCACCGCTACCTCATCCCTCTTTCCAGTCGCCGCTACCGCCACTGCCATCGCCGATTGACGACGACGATTCAAAACCCCCAAACGCCATTTTCAAAACCCTGATTTTTCCCATTCCCCTTTTCCCCAAACGCCATTTTCAAAACCCTCAAAGCATTTCAGCTCGATGGTTAGACTAAAAATTCCGAAGGTCCCTGCCGAAGCTGGCGCCGCCGCTACCGCCACTGCCATCGCCGTCGGAGCTTCTTCTAGCACCGTGCCCGTAAAGAAGGTAATGTGTTGTTTTATGGGAATGTGTTGTTTTCATTTGTAAAGTTTATTGTTGTACTAACAATAAAATGGTTCAATTGTTCTATGGGAATGTGTTGTTTTCATTTGTAAAGTTTATATTGGAATCAATTCTGCCTCGTGTTGATCTTGTTTATTGTTCGTTGATCAGAAAGCATCTCGTATGAACTCACACGAGATGTGTCTCGTGTGAAATCATACGAGATGCGTCTCGTGTGAGTTCACACGAGATGTGTCTCGTGTGAGTTCATACGAGATTCCCAGTGTCCACTGTTTTTCTTTACATTGTTCATATTTGCCAGATGCTAAATAGCTAATTTATTGTCTCTTATTTATTTTTTGTAGGCACGTGAGCGTATGATCGCGTCCAATAGAAAGAGGAAGGCTGAACAGCATCCGGAGAGAAAAGAAAAGCAAAGCAAGTCTAAGAATGATAAGAAAGCCACAGATGAGGAGGAGCAGGAGGAGAGGGAAGAGGAGGCGGTAGTATCTGATGACATTCAGGAGGAGGAGGGGGATAGTGAGGAGGAGGAGGGGGGAAGGAGGAGGAGGAGGGGGATAGTGAGGATGGGGAGGAGGAGGAGGAGCAGGAGGAGGAGGAGGAGGAGGAGGAGGAGATAGCTGTTAGACCATTGAGGCATGGGAGGAGGCGGGGTCAGATTGTGGCTAGAGGGCATGGACGGAGGAGGAGACAGGATGCGGGTGAGGAGGAGGCACCATCATGGCAGATTCAGAGTAACCCAGTTGGCGGCTCAGAGGTTGTTTCACTTTTATACGGGTTTGGTGATCACAGAGCCCGGGAGATTTGGAGGGACGCCACTAGTGAGTCAGTGGTGACTTTCCATACGAGACTGCTGCATCTGCACAAGTAAGATAATCATTAATGTGAAACTATTAAAATCTTGAAATTATTTGGCACACACTCTAAATATTCCATTAATTATCAACCCATGTTTTTCTTGATCTCGAGTATTGATTATATTTTTTGTTTAGAATAAACAGGTTCAAGCGTGATGAATTGGAGGCAATGATTACCCAATACCACCACCACCGAGCACTTGGAGGAAACACTGTGATCCAAGCGCAAGTCAACTGAGGATAGCAGCATTCAATGAACTCTATGATCAGGATAACGATGCAAGAAGAGAAAGATTACGTAGGGGATAGTATATGTGTAATGGTTTTTGAATTATCAAGTTTGTATGAATGTTTGGATATTTTGATGTTTGAATTATATGCATAAGCCTTATTAACACTTTTATTTCGTATACAATTTGGCGATAGTATATGTGTAATGGTCTATTGGTCCCTCCCACTGTTTTGTGGAGATGTGCTATCATATTAAGAATCAAATTTCAGTTCTAGTTCTCTTTCTTGTTGCTTTTGCTGTTGCTGTTGTGAAAATGCAAGTTCAGACACTATTTCGTGTAAGTATACACGAGATATCATCTATAATCTCATATATATGTACACGAGACATCTCGTGTGCGTACACGAGTCATCACGTGTACATATACAAGAGATGTAATCTATAATCTCGTGTATATGTACACGAGACATCTCGTGTGCGTACACTAGTCATCACGTGTACATATACACGAGATTATAGATTACATTTCGTGTATAATTACACGAGACGGACAAGGACAGCATTGGAATATTTCGTTCCCTGTATATAACGTTATCTGTATATAACTATATCCTTCAAATATATTATCAAAGTGGGAAAAGTGATAAAATATTGCTCTCCTCGTCATATTTCAAATCATAAAATGTTATCGTAAAAAATTAAGGAGAAAACCCAATATTAATATATTAATATGGTGGGAGTAGGGATTATTAGTGAGTAGTGAATAGTAAGTGGGTTAGATGATAAAATTAAATCACACTAATTAAAAAATATTAAAAATTTTCATCTTTTCATTTTATAATTTTTTATAAGAACAAAAAAAAAAAAAAAAAAAAAAACAGTTTGTACTTGAGGGGGAAACGGATGGAGTATGTCTCCTCACACACTACTCACAAATTCATTCCTGCAACACGAAATGAGCATGTGAGATTTCTAGAGGTGAAAGATATCGTACAACTCGTCGGAGGCAGAAGAAGAATTGCTCCACAAGTTGGAGCTAGAAGAATTTTGCCTCCAGAAACGGTGGTGATTGCCGGAGTAGATGTCGATTCCCCGCGGTTTAGAGCTTCACATATGAAACCCCACTCAGTGCCTCGAATCCTCCGAACTTGTTCAATTGGTCCCTTCTGGTACATTTACTCACCGATTCTTGACTACTCTTTTCTTTTGTTAATCCAATTTAATTTGGATTCGAAACCCATTTGGATATGAACTTGCTTGATCATGGTGGATTCAAATTTTGGTTCCTTGCTTGAATATTCTTGATTGCTGTTTGATTAGTTACTTTAATATTTGTTTTTGAGCAAGTGAACAAACATCCTTTTGTTGTTTAATTCTGAAAAATGCCGGTAGAGAAACCCTTTTCTTGTCAAAACTACTTTTTTTTTTTTTTACTCTAATTCTGTTTTCAGTATTGAAAATGTTGATTGTTATTATGTGCATTTTGCTTCTTAAGACCGATAATGGAAAAAAGGGGACCCCATTTTGTATGAACTCATTTATATAATGATTTAGAGAATTGTTATATAGGCTGTAAAGTTGTTGAGTAAACACCCGTAGTTTTATTTCTTTCAAAATTTGCCATTCAATGAAATGTATATGTTAACCCTAACATTTATATACTTGTTTTCTTCCTCTATTTCATTCCATTCCTCCATAATTTCCAGCAACCCAACTCCATAAATTCCGGACAAATTCATCTTCTTCCCAAAATAAATTTCCTCTTCTTTCAAAGACAAACAACTCTCTATTGTTTCTCTGTAAATCTGGTGACTTCAATTCACTATTTCAAGTTCTGATAGTAAGAATGCGTCTGAATGCACTCCGTCCTCCACAAACCCTTGCAACCTCCGCCCACCACCGCCATCTTCAAAACTTGAGGTCGGCCACACCCGGCTGAAAATTTAAAAAATTCGGCTACACCCGGCCGAAAAATTTAAAATATTTGCCCACACCCGTCCGAACCATTTTTTTTATATATTTTTTTTATTTTTCAACTCTGGTTGGCCGAAAATTTTCAAAAAATCGTTCACACCCGGTCAAATTCTAGGGTTTCACACCTTTCTTGGATTATTCTTGATTTATGATTACCTAGAAGCTGATTGGAGTGAAAAGAGAGTTGAAATGGGTGTTCCGAGCATTTAGAGAGAGAAAATGGGAGGGAGGAGGGAGTATGTGGGATATTGGGGTGGGTGAGTGTGTTTAATGGTTTAAAATGGCAAAAATGTTGGAATGGGGGTTTATTTTTATTTGTTTGGGGTGGGTTTAATAATACGGGTTTACTTAACATTTTTACGGGCCTATATAACAATTCTCAATGATTTATTGGTTTCATACTTGATTCATTCATGAGAGTTGTTATGCACACATGCAAAATCATTGAGTATACCAGTGGTCCAACTTATTTCAAAAATGCCATCCAAGAAAATATCCAAATTAACCCTTACACATTATCTATCACCACACTCTCTCCTCAAAACCCCCAATTCATCTTCTCCCACCACCCTTATTCCAGCCTCCACTATTTCCGGCACTGAGCACACCTCTTGGTATGATACCTTCAAAGAAACTGAAATGGGCATGATTGAAAGAAGAGTTTGAATTGTAGTATGTACAGGAAGCTTGAGGGTTGTTGACTTGAGGGATTGTCTTCTCGCAGGTAGAGCAAACACTGTAATGGAGGTCGGTGTTCTCAATGGCTACCACTGTGGCACTGTGCACGTTAACGTTGTCGGCTTCTTTCCTTTCCATGGAGTTTGACAATTTGAAACCAACTTGAAAAATATTCCAAATAAATCTGAAAAGAAGTTCCATTTAAATGTTTCGGTCATACCTGGTCCAAACAATTAAACATGCTCCGCTCCGGTTTACCAAACTTTATAACAAGTTCGGCACTGGTTCGCTGAACTTTTGAAATTAATTCTGCCGCCGGTGAACCTTTGAAAATAAAAAAAGTGAAGATTTCCGGCCGAGTATGACCAAATATTCTTGGATAGTTGGATAAATCGGCTAGCAAGGTCGAACAAGGTGAGAAAGTTCGATCCATGCTAACCGGAAACCATAATCGTCAGACTTTTTTTTCACTCATATTTTGAACAAAGCAGACTCACAATTTGTCGCATCAAATTGCCCCAAACATAAGAGGATTAAGAGGAATTGGAGAGAATTGCAAGATGGAATGGAAAAACTAGGTTGAAATGGGGGGGGGGAGGGGAGTAGAGAACCGTGTTTGTGTTTGGGTGGGTGTGGGGTGTTTGTTTTAGGATTCAAAGGGTAAAAGGGGAAGAATGATGGGTATATGTTGAGTGTATATTTTTGGGGTGGGTTTATCGTTACGGGTATACTCATACGGGTGTGTATAGAAAGTCTCAATATTCTGTTGATTTCTTGTTTTAGCATTGCACATTTTAACTTTAGATTTTTTTTGGTAGCAGTAATTTGCTATTATGGTGTTTATACATGTTATTTTCCTAATTTGACTGTCGAGGATTGGTTTTTTGTTTTTTTTTTTTGTTGTGGTACAAGGAGATTTTTACGAGGTGTCAGTTTTTTGCTTAATCATATGAAGGGTCTGTGCCTTGGTGGTGTCATTATTCTAGTTTTGCTGTTTTAAGAGCGTGATTGTTTGCCAATTTGATCTTATTCTTGCATAGGGGACGATTGCAACTTCTTCAATATTGAACCATGGGTAATTGTATCATGAATACGTGTAAGCGTGTTCCCCTTTATACCGCATTTAATTTGTACCCAAAAAAATATACCGCATTTAGTTAAGAGTATTTTGCTTCACATATGGTAAGCCAAGGCAAAAGAAACTCCAATTTCTTACCATGTATGTATGAATGACTTAATGTCTCAATTTGACTACTTCTTAAATAGATATACTATGTATCATAAATGTATGAATAAATTAATTTTGTACTATATTGATTCGTGAAAAAGAAAATGGGACAATATTTAGGGATAGAGGGAATTGTGATTGACAAATAGTCATTTATTTTGTAGAGAATAGCATTACAAAGTTCAACATTTAAAACAAACTCCGGCAAAAGACAATTTTGGACCATACACCCTCTTTAACAATGGATCTCTATCTTCATAGAAAGTTTTTCTTAAAATAAATAAATAAATTAAGATGAAGAGGGCTGGGGCTTCGGAGAGCTGGTACATGGCCAGTTTGGAACAATGCAACGGCAAGTATATGCAGGGTCACTTGGTGGGATATGAGATTCAATACACTCTCCGGAATAACCACTGAAATATTCTTTGCATAGCATATTGCAAGTTTCATTAGAACATGGATCGGAATATATTTACTCATAGTGGGTCTTGCATTCCTTCCCTGTGGATAGATGGACCATGTTAGCATGAACATTAAATTATATTAATTAGCCAGACGGTTTTATGGAAGACAATAAATTAAATGAATTCACCAATCATTTTCATGTCATATATTATAACCCTGAGACATTAACTCTAGGTATTAAGAAATAATAAAAAGGAGAGAGTTATACCCCAAGAAATTGGTGAGGAAATACATAAAAGCAAGAAGACAAAGGCGCTGGAGGCATACGACATCTTCATGAGCAGTTTCAACCTGATCTTTGATTTGCTTTTAGTTAAATTAAGGGATTCAAGCATATATATATATATATATGCTTGCTCTGCACCATGTGTTCTTATAGCACAGCTGTGAGATCAACATATGGATACATTACAAATATTGGAGAGCATAGAAATAAACTAATAAAAAAGATTTTTTTCCTTTCAAACTGTTGGTACGTCTCTTACATTATTTTTAGTCAACTTGATGATCAGTTAGAGAAACATTTTTAATCATACTCCCTTATTAATTGCTCCTCGCATATTAAGTATTTCTAATTATTCACATATATTTCCTCTCTCATCCATTACTCTTCCGAAAAGTAACATTTTCTTAGCTAATACTACCTCTGTCCCATAACTATTGTCCCATTTTTTAGGGATTGATTTGATTGGATTTTGGCCAAATATTTAGGAAAAACTAATAATAAATGGAACTTGCATCCTTCGTAAGGTATTTAGGGATTACTATTACTTAATCTGCGTCAATGATGCCTAAAGGGAACTGTTGCCTAACGGAGAAGAAATGGGAAACTGCAACAGATTCATATGAAAGTGGATGAACATTCTATGTAAATTGATCAGGGGATTTGTTCCCTAAAATATATTATCAGTTAGTTTTATCTGGGTGTTTGTTGGAATGAGCTAGTTGAGAAACCATTCAAGATCTTATAGTTTATGTCTGTCTGACATAACTCCTTTACTTTGGAATGAAAAAGAGTACCATATCAAGTGTCACAAAAGATGTTAAATGAATATCTTACTCCCTCCGTCCCTAAAGCTATTAATATCGACCATATCACAAAAGGGTCCTAATTTGGACTATAGATTTTAAGTTTCGTTTTTATGAGATAAAAAATTTAGAGATGAGGCTAATATGGTGTAGGTTGAGATTCAAACGCAACCTGTTGCTGAATATATCTATATATTACTCCTTTATTTTGATTGTAGGACAGGATTCCTCGGGTGAAGAACTGAAGATTGAGGAATCACATAAGATTGGTAACATTTAGTTTTCAAAATAACACCTTTTGGAAAAATATTTTCCAAAATATCATACTTATAATTTTTTTTTTGCCTAAAATAACCGAATTTGAAAGAAACGCGGTTGGCAACCGCGATTTCTAAATTTCTTTAATTAAAGAAAACGCAATTGCTAACCGCGTTTCTTCAAAGAAACGCGGTTACGCGGTTGAAAACTGCGTTTTTTTTTTACAAACTTGGTTATTTTGGGCAATACTTACTTTTACTATGACATTTTAGAAAATACTTTCCGAAAGGGTGTTATTTTGAGAAAAAAATATTGGTAACAGTCAAGCACCTCATCAGATGTTACTGCTGGTAAGGTGTTTGACTTTCTAGCATATTTTTCATCATTAAAGTTCTTGGCTTCCGCATAACATTTATACATAAACATTCTTCCAGCTTTATTGACATGTGAGCAAGATAGGTTATTTCTCCAGAGAAAAACTTCAAACAGTTGTTCTCATGACATTGGTTGTTGGTAAGGTTATACTTATACTATAGAAGGATTTAAAAGTGATACCCACAACACGAGCTTGTAGCTTTTGAACATATATTTGAAACTCTTGGTGATATCACAATCTCATATGTCGCACAGTTTGTTCAAATGTAAGCGCAAAATCTGAAACTGAAAGACCAACAAGTGAAAGAACACTAAGATTTTGATGTTTCAGTCAAAGGTTGGGAATCTCAAGGATGGTAAGAAAGCTGAATATATATATATATATATACTCCCTCCGTCCCGGCCGACTTAGGACTTTTTGCCATTTTGGGCGTCCCACCCGACTTAGGACGGCCCAAAATGGAAACCTTAAATCACTATTCTCTCCACTCATTCTCTCTCCTACATTATTTTAATACTCACAACACCATTATAATTTACTATTCACTCCACTCATTCTCTCTCCTATTTTTAAATTACACTCACAACATTTACCTTTTCCTTAATCCCCGTGTCATTTCAAAAAATCCTAAGTCGGCCGGGACGGAGGGAGTATATATATATATAGGAGTCTATTCAAATGAGAACCTAATTTAAATGAGAACCATAAGAACCATTTACAGCCATTAGATTAAGATAATTGAGTGGTTTAGATTATATTGGATTAAGAGGAGAACCGGTGGCAATTTTGTAATTATGTTGAACATCAAGGGCAAAATATTCATATCATAAACGGTTTAAATATAAAGAGTTCGTGAAAGAGGGGAGTTGTTGTTCCTCTTTCCTCTGCTTGTGTTTCTGATGAAAGGTAATATAAAACACAAAAGAGTTGAAAATAACAGACATTAAAATAGGAGAATAAAACATTGTGTGCACTATCTAGTTACTTCTTCAGTTGTCTCAACGTCGCATCTTCTGGCATTGTGTCTATCAAACATTCTTCTGATTAAACACAAATAAGAGTTAGTAGGAGTCATTATAACAACAGGTACACTACCTAAATAGCTAGTGTACAATAGCTAGTTATCTAGTGTACACTAGATGTGTTGATAATGCACACTAGATATGTTGCTAGTGTAACTTAGTGTACATTAGCTAGTGCGAGCTACGCGAGGCATCGTGCCTGAGGCTACGCTTGAGCATCGGCGATGGGCTTTGTTAATGTACACTAGCTAGTTATCTAGTGTACATAGCTAGTGCGCAATCGCTTATTTGACAGGGATAATTGTTGTGAATACTAGCTAGTTATCTAGTGTACACTATTTGTGTTGCTAGTGCAAACTAGATGTGTTTCTAGTGTCTGATAGGTACTAGGTATTTAAGCGGTGTCTGCTAGTTATTTAGATAGTGTGCCTAATTCTATTTGTTGAAAAAATAAATTACTAAACCATAAAACTTTTATAAAACGAATAGTTGATAAACCTAACCTTGTACATTGAGCTCGTCAATTTTGTTTTCATTGTTTGAGGATGCCATTGAAGATGATATTTGTAGAAATGGTGGTCGAAAATTGATTGATTTTCGCCGAAAAATGAGAGATTGTGTAGACGGAGAGAGAAATTATGTTGAAAACCCTAGAATTCTCCCAACGCGACGTGACGTGAAAACCCTAGAATTCTCCGGCGACAATTCCTTCTACGACGACGGTTAACAACATAATTTCTCTCTCCGTCTACACAATCTCTCATTTTTCGGCGAAAATCAATCAATTTCTGACCACCATTTCTACAAATATCATCTTCAATGGCATCCTCAAACAATGAAAACAAAATTGATGAGCTCAATGTACAAGGTTAGGTTTATCAACTATTCGTTTTACAAAAGTTTTATGGTTTAGTAATTTATTTTTTCAACAAATAGAATTAGGCACACTATCTAAATAACTAGTGTACACCAGTTAAATACCTAGTGTACCTAGTGTACACTAGAAACACATCTAGTTTGCACTAGCAACACAGCTAGTGTACACTAGATAACTAGCTAGTATTCACAACAATTATCCTGTCAAATAAGCGATTTGACTAGTGTACATTAACAAAGCCCATCGCCGATGCCTTGGCGTAGCCAAGGCACGATGCCTTGGCGTAGCCTTGGCACTAGCTAATATACACTAAGTTACACTAGCAACATATCTAGTGTGCATTAGCAACACATCTAGTATAACTAGCTAGTGTACACTAGCTATTTAGGTAGTGTACCTGTTGTTATAATGACTCCTACTAACTCTTGTTTGTGTTTAATCAGAAGAATGTTTGATAGACACAATGCCAGAAGATGCGACGTTGAGACAACTGAAGAAGTAACTAGATAGTGCACACAATGTTTTATTCTCCTATTTTAATGTCTGTTATTTTCAACTCTTTTGTGTTTTATATTACCTTTCATCAGAAACACAAGCAGAGGAAAGAGGAACAACAACTCCCCTCTTTCACGAACTCTTTATATTTAAACCGTTTATGATATGAATATTTTGCCCTTGATGTTCAACATAATTACAAAATTGCCACCGGTTCTCCTCTTAATCTAATATAATCTAAACCACTCAATTATCTTAATCTAATGGCTGTAAATGGTTCTTATGGTTCTCATTTAAATTAGGTTCTCATTTGAATAGACTCCTATATATATATATATATATATATATATATATATATATATATATATATATCCTTCTATCTTTCTCTTCCTCCCTTTGCGTACGTCACTTTCTTCTCTTGCTCTCTCCACAGGTAGTTTGATCTCATTGAGTTGCTTTAGTTGACAAATGTTCAACATCAGTGCAAGATGAAGTTGCAGACTTTTTCCAAGAGAAACAGCCTTGCTTCACCCTCATACACTAATACATCAGAGGGCCCACCTCATGCCCTTTGCTTCAAGTCTTCAGTTGCTATTAATGGACATTCTTTTGATTGTCCAGAGTTCTATAAAACTTAGAAGGAAGCAGAGCAAGCTGCGGCCCAAGTTGCTTTGTGTTCATTGTTCTAGGTGCCTTCCAACAGGTTTTACAAGTATTTCTTACAAGAACTGGCTCAGAATGAATGCTTATCTTACCAGCATACAAAACAACCAAAACAAGGCAATATTCTTTTCCACTGTGGAAATAGAAGGCGAGAAATATGAGAAAGTTGCAAAATCCAAGAAGCAAGCGGAGTTCAATGCTTCAAAGGCTGCCTACATTGCTCTAACGAAGCGTAAGTTTGTAACTGTATAGTACACTTCTTTGAGCTCCTTCATTCAGGTATGTCAAGTGGGGTTGGTGATTTTTCTTCTCCTGTCTCCGAAGAAGAATATGAATCTATCAATACTGATCTCTCCTCAAAGTCACTCACCGCTGTAGATCCACATGGAAACTATCCATCTGTATATATGCTGAAAGGAAGAATTGAACTCGTGACCTTAAGTTAGGTCAGAACCATTTACTTCTGAGTTGAAATATGACTACTCTGAAACTTAGCTATTTTTAAACAAGTCCAGCTGCTCTATTGCTTACTTTTAAAAACTGGTATTACCATTAGGCATTAGCTCACATGCAGGCCTCAGTTACTTTCTTGGCCATTAGTTCCATTTTTTTACATATTTGATTTCGGTAGCCCCAATTTTATTTACCGAATTCACAAAGCTTTCCTGTAGATTCTGAAATTATGACTGACTAATATCGTCCGTATTTTAAGATACTCCTTGTGCTGCTGTGTTTTCAGTAACTGGTGAGAAGTCTCCAACTGTTTTCACCCTCCTTCTAGGTTCTAAGAGCTTTATTTATCTATGATGCACTGACTCTTTGGTTTACACCCCGGTCTTGTGTCGACAACTTGATTACGCAGTCTCCGACACGGGTATGGCGGGGAAAACCAAAATATCCGAGCATCACAATTATTAGCCCTTGATTACGACATAAAATGGCAATATTTAGGATGACCCTTTTGCTTTTTTCTTGACCTCTGATAATATCGTAAGATTGTAATGATACACGCTTTCAAATATTTAACTTTAGTTTAGAGCAACAAAATAAATACACAAGTTCAACTGAAAGAGAACTTGATCGATCTTTTGTCATTGAAATTTTTCATGTATGCTTAATCCTCAATAGTACAAATTTTCTAAAATATAATGATTATGATTACACTGCAGTACGATTTTCTAAACGTAAGAGTTTTTTGAGTTAGTACCATATATATATATATATATATATATATTTATATATCAAATGCATTTTCAGCACTAAATTCACGTTTCTGTGAGCCTGATTATTCATGTATCTTGACTAGGTAATTACATGTAAGGAAGATGTCTGTTTGATTTTACACAATAAAGTTACAACTCTGCAATTTCTTCCGTCTCCCACGATTTAAAATAATTTGTGACATAGATGCCAAGTATAAGAACCATAAGAACAACCACAAGGACGTTCATCACTTTCCTCGGTTTCTTCAGCTTTGTTGCCAGTCCACCAACAGATCGCCTGTAATTATCTAAGGTCTTTTTGCCTCCGTCATCAGCTTCTCCATCTTTTTTCATGACACTATCTACAGCATCACTAACTCGCTTCTCACTGGTATTTCCTGCCATCTTTGCATCTCCACCTGCTATATCACTTTTCTCCATCTTCGTAGCCACTAAGTGATCGAGAACATTTTTGGAATCCTTAGAGTTCAGCTTTTGGTCGGTTTCTTCACCCAGGGTCTTGTTGGGAACTGCTTTGTTCATATCTATTTCTTGCTTAACCTTCTCATTCAGCTGTTCAAGTGGTTTTGCAAATTTCTCAGCTTGTTCTTGAATTTTCCTTTCAGGTTGTGGCTCATCCACAGGCTTTTGCGGCATTGCAGGTTCAACGGGTGGATTTGGTGCTGTTTTTTGATTGCCTGGTGGAGTTATTAATTTGGGTTGTCTAATGAAAAGAATGCTTCCCTCAAATTTAGCTGTAATTTTGTTGGCCTCCACATTCGTGGAAAGGGGAAATTCCTTTCGGAAGCGGCTCAATACATTCTGCTGTTCAAGTCTGCATTCTCCACTGATAATCAGGTTCCTTGTTCTTGTTAATTGAACCCTCAATTGCTCCTTTTTAAAACCTGCACATAATAGTTGTTACACACAAAATGCACCCACACACCCACACACAAAAGACCCGGGAATGATCACAGTAATGATCTTTAATAGAGAAAGGAACAAGAAATGAACCGGGTAGATAGAGGAGGATAGTATCGCAATCTTCCTCCTGAATAGTTTCAACAGATGGTTGAAATTCCTGAACAGTTGGCAATACCGACTCCATCTTCACTTTGTTTCTTGTTTGCTTCGATTTATATGATTAGTGTTGTATATTGTGAATGAGAAAGAAAGGTGAGATTTCTAATATATATACACATGTAGTTATATACAAATGTATATATGTTTCCAAAGGTTTTTGGTTTTCTTTCCGGTTAGATATACCTTCATGTCCATCTCTTCCTTGTGCTGGATACTGCAGATTTTAGCCTTTTTCTTGAGGTCACTTCCATGAATCAAAAACTGGAAGGTTCTTTGTTTCAATATCACTCTTTCTATTTTGGAATATATCTGGTTTTCTTTTCTTGCTATGCTTGTTGGAATTTGGAACTGCTGCTTCGCTACAACCAATGATGAATATGAAGGTCACGCCCCTTGTTGGTAGATTAAGGAGGAATATTAATTTGAGCCCTATGCGGGACTTATGTCGAATCTAATCAAGGTCCACCTATAATCTACCAACAGGGAGCACAACTCTAATCCCATTAGTCAGCTGCAGCAGCAGTCCTTTGTCCACATTTGTTGTTATAACTTGGTCAACCTGTCAATTTCTCTCTTTGTTTTTCACTTCATCTCTTGAATTTTCCCTTGTTAGTCTGAATTTGGATTTTGGTCTTCTTGAAAGGTGTCTCGAGCACATATACATGTCTGAGAGAATGTGACCTGCAAATAGAGCATGTGTTCTCTATGCTATTGTGTAATTATATATAAACTCCCTCCCTCCCACTACAACCGTCCCAGACCAGTTACTGTTTGCACGAGAATTAAGAAAAGGTGTAATGGAGTAGGTGTTGTTAGTATGAAAAGTGAGGTAGGAGAGATAAAGTGGGGTAAGAAATAATAATTGAATTGTTGTCGTGAGTATTATACGTGGATTCCATTAATATAAAAGTAATAAAACATTTCAATTTTAGGAAGTGCGTATTTTGTAATGGGACGCCCAATGAGTAAAGTGTGTAGTTTGTAGTGGGACGGAGGGAGTACATAGGACCATTGTTGTTGCCTCCCGTGAATACGGTGGTGGAATGAGGCTCCATTTAAGGTGATTCACATCACCGTGGGGCATCAAAACTCGATGTGATACGGCGTGTCAACCCTCAGATATAGTAGCACATACTCCACATTCTTACATAGTCTGCATTACTTGGAGAACTAGAAATGTAGAGCCGAGAACTCGATCTAACACTTGCTTTTGCTCAAAGTCATTTCCTTTAGTTCCCCAAAAGCCCCTTATTAGTTTTACTATAATTGTAAATACCAAAAATACCCATAGCCCAAAAACCCTAAAAACTTCCTTCCCTCCCTCATTCACAATGCCATCCTCCCCCTCTCTTCTTCCCCTCTTCTCCCGGCTCATCCCTCCGTTCACTAGAGTGGTGGTTGAGTGAGTCGAGAGCAGATGGGATGCTGACGAGATTTACACCATCACCACCAGATCCGACTGCACCACATGGTCAAACTTTAGCGAACTTGTTGTTGCAAGTGGAGGGGCAGTCAAGTCTGCATTAGTTATCTGTTTATTTGGAATAAGTTGCTACAACTATGGGATCTCGTGAACAACTCGCAATAGCAGAATTCTTTGAATCACTGTTGATTTTTTCCAAGTGATATTTGATTTCGTTGTAGTTTTCATCCTCCCGAATCATTTTCGGCTCTTTCCAAAGGCTTCATTCTATTTTTTCTGATGATGGTTTTGAAAAATGAATTTCATGGAGTGATTTAGAAAACCTGTGGCCGGAGAATCTCTCAAGACTTTCATCGAATAACGACGGAATCACTCGATCCCCGGGATAACTTTCTATCTATTTCTATAAATAGATATATCTAGGGAGAATTCACTTTAAAGCGAAAAGCGAAGTGAATATATACACGTCTCGCTATTTTATTTCACAATGAAATCAATTTAAAACAGAGCTAAAGTGAGTCCGAGGAAATGGATGCGAAAGGTGTGAAAAAGGAATGCAGTCACAACATACTAATTAAGTGCCTAATTGGTATGCTTCCTTCGTCCCAAAATGATCTTACATTCTTTTTTTTTTTTTTTTTTTTTTTGTTATCGATAAGAAGGTTCTATGGACAATACTTTCAGGTTAACGAAATTAGTGAAACTGTGTGTGCAGAGCATTGAAGCTGGCCGGTGATTCTTGATCATGAATGTCTGGAGAAGTTTTTATGCTCCCTACGTCCCATTATATTATAAAAGATACAAATTGGGGTTATACATAAAATCAAGGAAGTTTATAGTCCAGTAAGTAATAAGCAAGTGTTGTAAGTATGAAAAGCGAGGTGAGAGAGAGAATGTGGGGTCGAAAATAGTAAATAAATAAATAATGTGAGTATGATGAGTGGGTCACAAGAGTAAACAATTATTAAAAACTTTTCTTTTTGTGTCTGTGTCTTTTGAAATTGGGCATAAAAATGAGGTTTTTGTGCCTTTACTTTAATAATGACACGGAGGGAGTATTTAAAACAATTACTAAAAAGGCCAATCAGACTTTTAAACCCTTGTACTATTATGAAGCTGCGGTTTTAACCATCGTTGTTTTTTTTGGCAATTTTAACCACCCTTCTAATATTATGCAGTCATATTAACCTTATTCCCAAACTCCATTAAAAAAATCTAACTTTCGTTAAATAATTTAACAAAACATAACAAGATTATAACCTATATGATGACTTGGTAATAATTTTATGCATGTATCGCGGACATATATTTACGTCTGAGGGAAAAAAAGCCCTAAAAACGATAAGAGCGCAACAGAGAGTGAGAAACTTAGGGTTTTTTTTTTTTTTAACGGAGTAAATATATGTCCGCGATACATGCATAAAATTATAACCAAGTCATCATCTAGGTTATAATCTTATTATGTTTCGTTAAATTATTTAACGAAAGTTAGATATTTTTAACGAAGTTTGGGAATAAGGTTAATATGACTGCGTAATATTAGAAGGGTGGTTAAAATTGCCAAAAAAAAACAACGATGGTTAAAACCGCAGCTTCATAATAGTACAAGGGTTTAAAAGTCTGATTGGCCTACTAAAAACTATTCTTTTTGGGCCTTTGTCTTTTGAAATGGGGCATCAAAAATGGGGGTTTTGTAGCTTTTCTAATGGGACGGAGGGAGTATTTAAAATGTTGTTGCTGAGACTACCATTTGTTGGCTATATTTTTTGGAATGATATTTGTGCATTGTTCTTCTTCACTCTTTTTTTTTTTTTTGGAAAATAGACATTGAGGACATATTTAAAAAAAATAAACATTGAGGACAAATTTGCATCTTATCCCCAGGTATTGGGCCTAAATATGATATTTCCCCCAAAGATTAACACAAAATACCTAGAAAAATACTAAAGAAAACATCGAGATAGAGGAAAAACATTTTTGAGTCTTAGCTAAACTAGTTAGTAACCCGTCAATACTTGACAGACATATTTGATTCAATTAATTATGAAATATGTTTTTAAACATGAAATTTAAATATCTAAATTAATTGAAAAATATCATAAATACTTAGGAATTATGGATAACATGCTAATATGTCTTAAAGATAGTTTTTCACAATTATGTCCTTTAATACTAACAAATTATTAGTTTTTCACAAATAATTTGGTAATACAAATTATTCGTCAAATTTTATCCAATTTAACTAATTTTTAAATACATAATCAAAATTAAATAACCATTTCAATGCAATTTTTTTTAAAAAAAAATGCATTACTGACGTATATATATTATTTCGCTTGATTTTCGAGCTTGTTTTAGGCTACAAAGCTTGTTTCAAAAATCTTAAATGTAACCTGAAAATGGATTAAATAAAAATTAATTCCTATCATTTGTGATTTCACTACCTATTGTGAGAAATGTGCATTTTTTAAAATACTAAATTGGGTTATCTATTTTTATATGGACTAAATTCAAAAATCTTAATCACAGGATTGCTGACTTGCAATACATAATGTTAGTTCATTACTCTATTCATTTCAAAATAATAGTTTTATTTGACTATTTAAAAAATTTAACAAATTTATCCCCATTTCTATTAATTTTAATGATGTTTACTTATCACTTCATTAGCCTCTTTCATGCCTGGTTGACCCTTATTATCTCATCTCTTTCTCTTCTTATTCAACTTATTCAATTGAATGAAACTTCAAAAGTCTTAATCTACTAATTTGGAAAATGAAATTATCTTTTTTTAAGACATAAAAATGGTAAATGAAAATATGTTTATCTTCATGAGGAGGAGTATCAAAGTTAAAAGAAAACTTTATTCTTGAGCATTAAAAAATAAGAGATCAAACTGAGAAGTTTTTTGAAAGTGCGCTTTCAGCAAAAATATCAAGATAATATAGCATGATCAAACCGTAATTGCTTTATTTCCATTGTTAGAAAAGCTAATCATATGGTAGAAGTCATTTACCTTTCATTATAACACATTTTTTTTATTAAACTATGATCATCATCAACTCAATCAATCTGATTCAACCTTTTAATAAATTATTATTTCTGTCACGACCCTAAACCTAGGCACAATATTGGTCACACGTGAAGCACGTGAGGTTGGGTATGCCTTGCATATCATCCTTAGTTTGCTAGCATTTGATTGCTTACGTGTTCATTTGAGCCATTTTGTTGAACTATGTGACTTTGAGATGTTATAACTTGATTTAATGCTATAATGTCTAAATAAAGAAAAGTGGTGTAGTTCATTGGTAACACTTGAATTCTAATTTGAAGTGCTATAAAAAGTTATAAGGAGCTTGCGTGTAAAAAGAAAGCTTAAGGAAGTTGTTTTGTTAATTTTCAACTTTGAGGAGCTTGTTTGTAAATGTGTTATATATATATCTTGTGGAAAGCTTCTTCAAGAAGCTCACTACGTTTCCTCAGTCTTCTTAAACCTTCCACCAGCCAAGAAGCTTCTCCAAACCCTTGTTTATCAACCAAAATTCATAGGAATTCAGTCCTTGATCTGTGGTCATTCCAACTTGGAAATCTTGCTTAGGGAAGTGAATTGAGCATCAAGAAGTGACTTTCTTTCCCTTTTATTTAGATAACTTGAGGTAAGTTGTTGTGTTTCTTTTCTTATAAATGTCCATACCCAGTGAATTGATGGTTATGTGATGTTATTATGATTGTGTGAGTGGTTGTTGACAAGTTTGTAGCTTGTAACTTCAAGAACCATGAACTGAGCAGTGGTAGTTGATAAAGAGGTAAAAAGTTGATATCTTGGCTTGGGTTGGGATTGAATCATGTTATATATGTGTTATGGGACTGTAAGGGAGTATATTAGAGTCCCCAAACCAAGTTTATTCCTGCTGAAAACTGGCTTGAAGTAGCTGAGAGCAAAGGCGGCAGAACTGGGTTGTTGTTGTTGTGTATTGCTGATGTTCTTGCTGTTGTTGGCTGAAAACCGTGGGTTCAGGGGAGGGGAACGACTCGTGCTCATGAGCACGAGTCGTGACCATACTGAGGAGCCGTGAGGCACCAGTCGTGGCCTTGGAATCAGTCGTACAGGGCCTGGAAACGACTCGTGACCTTCAGCACGAGTCGTGCTCAAAACTGCCTTGAGTGAGCACCTTTGCAAGCTTTTAAACCTAGGTTAATGAGTATAGATTTCATAACTCTTTAACTACACTTGTAGTACAACTTTAGTACAACATTGTAGCACTTGGAATTGTCCAAAAAGGTTTTGGCAAGAGTTTTAAAAATTGATCCAAAGTTGCTTGAAAGGCAGTGTTATTGCTGAATGGTTATAATCTGTAGTTTTGGTCCATTTTCTAGGCTTTGCAAACCTAGGCTAAACATCTCGGATTGGAATAATTTTTGATCCTGTATTTAGTACAACTATAGTACTACATTAAGGAATTTGAAATGGGCCAATTGGATAATGGGAAGTGCTTTAAAAATGGTCGTGAACTTGCTTGAAAGGCAGTTTTTGACCATTGAACCAAATGTTATAAAACTTGGTTTTTTTGAACTTGAACCCTAAAGGGAAGTTGTTCAATATTGTATAGAGATTGTGTAGGGCTGGTTATATGTTGTTTTATCCCTACATGGTGACTTGTGCAAGGTCCTTGGCTTATATAGTGCCATAAATAAGAAGTTGCACTACTGTGTTTGTTAGACAGGAGTTGAACACCCTGTTTCTACTTTTCATAGTATGAATTGATTACGTAAGACTTATGTGATATACTTGGTGACATAAGTGCTTACCTGTTTATAGTTGATTGTGTGCAAAGTGTTCAAATACTTGTTGCACTGTTTCTTTGGTTGAACATGAGTATTTAATACCATGGCATTGTATTGTATTGTTATTCAATAGTGTTGAAATATATGTGCACTATTGTTATTGATTTAACATGAGTTATAGTTCCATGTTATATATATTGATGTCCCATAGGGTGGACTTATGTTCAAGTAAGCCGTTATGTACTTGACTATGATGGTATCGCTGAATATTGTGGAGGTATATGGGATCCCAACACTTGTGAGAAGATATTTCATAAGTTGTTTCGATTGCCTTATACACGTGACCTCTCCCCGTCGTGGCCACGTGCAGGGCGCGCAGCTTCTATGGATATGTGCGTGCAACATGCCATATGAATGCCGATAACTTATATGGATCTCTGTTGAGGTCGTATAAGACGTGAATAAGCACTAGCATTTCACGAGAGCGGAGTATCCCTCCCACCGTTGTACGACATATGATTCGGGATGTGGAATGGTAAGGGAAAGGTAACGTAATGTGTTTAATGTTTCCCAATGTGTTATCGAGCAACTTGATTGTATGTTGCATAGTATATGACTTGCTGGTCAAAAGGAAAAGGTAACGTAATGTGGTTACTGTTTTCCAATGTGAGCAACCTATTTATGTGTTGCATATTGTATGGCATATTGTTGCATACATAATGACTTGCTGAGATTTTATCTCACCCCTTCTCCCTTTACTGTTTTAGATCCCGCTGAGACAGGTGGACCGGACCAGTGAGGCCGGGGAAGAGTTTGGACTCCTTTTGGGTTGTCAGGGTACGAGTTCTTTGGGAGTTGGGGCTGTTCTTAGTTGTTATTCTTTTGGGGATTGTACTGTATATAAAGTTTTACAACATGTTTCATTTGTATCGTGTTGTAAGTAACTTAAACTTGGTTTGTTTTTGGTTGGCTTGTGTATAGCCTTTTCAGTTGCGTATTTTGTAAAACCAGGATGTGTTTGGTTTGAAATAGGTTCCCATATCACCTCCGTGTAGAGAGGTTATTTTGAAATGGTTTTAAAAATGTGTTGTGTACTTTGGGACTAAGGCTTTGTTGTTGTTGTTGTTGTTGTTGTTGTATATTTTGGGACCCTCCATCCTGTGACACGATTTATAGGTCCGGGAGTTGGGAGGCACCCACAATTTCTCTTTTTCTCATACCGAACCTACAATCCCAACACCAATCCCTACGCAACTCTTTTATTTTTATCTCTCATCTACAACCCAACACAACCTAACTAAATTAAAAAAAAATGGTGATTTTTTTAATTAAAATAAAAATTAAATAAATATATAGTTACCTTAAAATTACGTCTAAAAATATTATCAATACTTTCATCAACCTAATGGAACAGTGACATGTGGCCAAAGGAAGTGGGATCATGGGTTGTCGTGCAATTTGGCAACCTCCATTTTCATTTTTTTTTTCTCACTTCCGTTTTGTCTTTTAGCCCCCAAATGAAACCAAAAATAAATTTATAATGTGTAATCCAAAAATAAGTTTCAAAATTTTATTTTTACAACAATTCTATTTCATTAAAATTTTCTTTATACACTATCTTAATACTTTAGTCGGAATAAATAAATAAATTCTATGTGACTTTTTTAAATGAAAACTTTTATTTAGAACCATGGGATAATTATTTGTGGGCTTGATTGTTTTTCTAAACAAAAGTCAAGTCGGTATGTGAAATTTATATTCCCTTGTGAGTGTGAGTGTGAGCGTGAGTGGAAAATTATAAAGAAAGGTGAAAAAGTGATGAATTGTGAGTGAAGACGATCGAATAGGAGAGAAAAAGTGAAGTAAATGTGTAATTGTTGTGATTATACAAGTGAGTCTCATTTTCATTTTGAGACTTTGTTAATTAGTTTGGAACGACTAAATGAATCTTTTTGCATATTACTATGAAACAAATGGAGTCTGATATATATGCAACCACCGGCCTCACCTATATAACCTCGTACTATGACCCATGTTTGAAATGATTAATCTTGATAAAAACAATGATTATTTTAATTGCATCTTTGTTCGTGAATTTACAAGATTTTGATTATCTTGAACAAAATAAAATAAAATATATTATTGAAACACAAGAATACTCTCAAGAAAACATACTTTTTCTTTAAATTGTTGATCTGTGTGCAATCAAAGAGTTAAATATATTTTCATCCTCGCATTTTACCGATTAATATGAATTGTTATTGATGATGCCAAAAATGTCGGATTAGTCCAAATGTAGTGGTTCGGATATATCCTGTATACTTGAATAGCCTGGAAAAGATGAACAAACACGTAAACTAAGCCGGGGCTTCACTGGCGAAGGCCCTCTGGCGTAAGAGTAAGTATTGATATTTTATTATAGGGTTCGATCCCCCCAGAAGTTAGAGGGAAGGATTTCTCTCCCTAGGATTTATCTCCTAGGCGCTTCTGTGCGTGCATGTGTGTGTGTGTGTGAGTAGTGAAAAAAAAAATAATGTTAAAAAAAAAAGAAAAGAATACACTTCTAATTCTATTACAAGAAAGACATCATGGAATTAGGGTATGAGTAGGATTTAACTCATTATCTCTTCTAACTTCCTATATAAGACAAGATACTATATAATACACCTATAAATACAAGCAATAAATCACAATTTTCTGGTAACGCATTCTTTCCTAGGCGCTTCTGTGCGTGCATGTGTGTGTGTGTGTGTGAGTAGTAAAAAAAAATTAAGTTTTAAAAAATAAGTGTATTCTGTACGTTTGTCGAGGAGACATGCTCTTTGACATAGCGTGCTAGCCGACATAGCACTATGTCGGGCAGGAGGAATGATCAAGGGTATGGAAGCCCATTCCCCTTGTCACAAACGTAGATTTACTGTTGTAGACATGGTAATGGTCGACTTAGGCGTATGTGAAATTACCCGATCCGAAAAGGCGCCCGTGCGCGTCGGACTGCTTTCCTCTTTTGAGAGGTGAAAATGTTTTAAAGATTGGACATATGTTTTTTTTTTTGAAAAGAGTCGTCACGCCGTTTTGTGAGCCCAAAACATTGACAAAATGCTTTTGATGTGAGATTTTGAGTTCATAGGTCACATTACGACTCGGGAAGAGATTTTTGTTCTCACCCGAAATGCCTCATTTCCATGAGACTTTCTAAACCTTTTTGAAAGTTGTGTGTGTGTGTGTGTTCAAAATCAAGTGGCCTCGTAGTTTAAAAGAAAAGAAAAAACTGTGCAGTTTCTTAGAGAAAACTGTTTATTTTGATAAGGGGGGGGGGAGGTTTAAAACAAATCTGAAAATGTAGAAAACTGGAAAACTGAACAAATATTACAGGCTGCAAATTGATCCGTACGGACTAGTGTCCCTTTACAAGGAGGTTCGTACGGATTATTAAGTGCAGTAAATTGTTTTTGCATCTCATTTAATTCTTGATGTTACATCGATTACACTTGAGAAAGAAAGGTGGCAGCTTCTGGATTGTCCTGAAAATTGGTTGTAAAACCAAAAAAATAGGGAAATGTCCAATTTTAGGGTTGTTATCTCCAAGTCTTAGGGTAGTACAACAATGGTGGTTTCAAGCTTTTCTTGAGACAATGGAGATTGTTTGCCCCAAGTAAAAAAATGAGAATCTTTTAAAGGTTTAAACTTGAACTTTTGTCACATTTTAAGAAGAAAGTGAAAGAAATGAAGTTACATCAACATTGTAATCATAATCCATAGAATCATATCTTTCACATGAGTGATGAGTTCATCCTTGATGATTAGGGTTACTTGTATCATTGTAAATGAGAAAAGAAAATGGATCAAAAAGATGATCTTAGAAAGTAAAATACATTTGAACGTAAATAAAGAAAAGACAATATATGTAATATGAACAAACCACTATCAGTATTATACCTCCATTATTAAGCACATTGTGCATGTAAAATCTTGTAGGATCATTTAGATGGTTTGGGTCTACAATGTATAAAACAAGTAAAGACTAAATTATAAATGATATATTTAACAACAATGATTCATAATACATTAAAAGACTTGAAAATGAAAGATTAAATCATTATTTAGGATTTGGAAGGAGATCTCACCAATATTGATTCTTTTCTATCTTCATAGGGTTTGATTTTGTGGGAAAAGTATGGAATTTGCTTAGGGTGATTAAGAAGGAGAGAATTCTGCTCTCACTTAAGCAAAATGTCCCCTAATGCTCACTCATCTCAGATTTTTCTTATCTTGTGTTGTTCTTGTATTTTTGGTTGTGGGGAAAGTATGTGATTTGTTTAGGGTGATTTAAGAATGAGAGAATTATGCTCTCAATTAGGAATAATATTCCCTAATGCTCACTTTTATCAGATTTTTCTTATCATTGTGTTGTTTTGTGTTTTGTCTATGTCCCAAATGAAGGAGCAAGAGGCCTGTATTTATAGCCTCTGGAAATGACAAGTAGGTCCGCACGGCAGACTCTTCCTTTTGCAAGGTGGTCCGTGCGAACCTAAGTGCAGTGTTAGTATTTTTTGACTTTTTGTTATTCCTGATAAGTCATTTTGATGTTTTTAATGTACAAAAGGTCCTTCCTTGCTTTTTTGGTCAATTTGGCTCTTGGAAAGTCACAGGTCTTTGTGATTACGGATAAGTGAACCCTCGGTGTCCTTCCCGCATGCTCAGATGGAGATCGATCCGAATTGGAATACTTACAGTATGCCTTGGTCGACATAGCTTTAGTTTCCAGGTCGTCCCAGTCATAAGACTATTTCCCTATTATGTATAGGTCGACATGGTGTCTTATGATGAGGAGAGTAAGACGAGCATACGTAGGAAAACCCATTTCTTATATCGTATTATGGACTTGTGTATACTTTCCATTGGGCCTTGCCCGTTTTATGGTTTATGGGTGTACTCGGTTTATAAAGTTCAGTGACCCCAACTTCCTAGCTCGGCTATGCCGAGGAAGTGTACCTCGTCCTCGACTTATTGATACGAAGAGGCTTTCTCGAATTACGAGGTGTCTAATCATTTTATCCGCCAGATTTTAGACATTGATGTAGACGCTCATCATTGACGCGACATTCGCCTAGGGAACACGCACCAACATTAAATTCGGGCAGTGGGATACGTGCAACCCGTTTTTGTCAATCCATACCCGTTTGGATCTAGGTATAAAGGGATAAACCCTTCTCATTTTCAATCTTTCATCGCCCTTTTTATTTGAGAAGAATCCATAAGGTGCAAACTTCCAGAGAGTTCTTGAAATTTGTTGCTTGATTTCTGGAGATCTGAGTCCTAATCATTCCTTCCTTCCTTTCACATTTTCATCGCCAAATATGTAATTTCTCCCTCAAACAACTTTGTTTTTCTACATTTTGCGTTTTGCATTTGGCTGGGTTTTTAGAATCCGCCATTGTTATCCCTTGGAGCTTTTTTTGAGCTTCTCATTCGTCGAACCTTCTGGTTGCTCGTCATGGCTAGGACGTAGAAAAGTAATCCCAAACGCCCTGTGCTGTTACCACACCCAAAACATTCGGATCTACAAAAGGATTGATGGCCCATGATTGATGGTGAATTTAAATGAGATTGGGGAAATTTTGACCAAGTACCAAACTAATAAAACCAATGTTGCTCATAGTCGGTATATGATTGATCGTCTTAATATCGATTCCCCCAATATCATATTGTTTCGAGGATGGACATAGATTATAGACCATATCAACTTGTACTATTTGAATGCTTGGCATTTGGAGCATCCACCACTAGGTGAGGTTCCCTCCTCGACATTGAATGGTAAGACGGGTAGGGATACCTCCCCGTACTCGTCATTAATTCTATCCTTATCCGGTTCTGATACCACTCCAAATTGACTTATAAACGCGACAACAAGGAAATATATAACTTGAACACTGCAATAGAAAAGATAAGCAAAGCTTGCAAGGACTAGTGCCAATCTAAACAAAATTCACAGCATAGTATTTCTCGCAGCTGTTGCATTTGTAGAAAGTTGTCGTAGGGGAAAGTGTAGTCCAATCAATTTAGAATTTTGTCTTTGTTTGTTTGGGGGCTTTAGGCCAATTCTACATTCATGCCATGCCTACTCTCGTAGACATCACCCACCATTAACCTTTATTCTCTTAGGGGGCGTTTGGTTCATAGGAAAGTGGGGGAAAGGAATGGAAAATTTCATCTTTTCCATTTCATTCCCATGTTTGGTTCAATCATTTAAAAAAAAAAAATTCCATTGAAATGTATAATTCCTTCAAATAAAGAAATTCAACTTTCCATCATAAAATTGATGAAATCTTCAATTCCTTTGGCAATGGAAATTTTTTTTTTTTTTTGACCAAAATACCCCCAAACCCTACCCAGCCCCTACGCCCCACCCCCACGCCCCCACCCTACCCCCACCCCCCACCCCCAACGAATTTTTTTTTCTGCCTACCCTCCCCCCCCCACCCCCCCACCCCCACAAATTTTTTTTTATTTTTTTTTCTCGCCTACCCTCCCCCACCCCCATGAGTTTTTTTTTTCTGCCTACCCTCCCCCCCCACCCACCCCCCCACCCCCACGAAATTTTTTTTTTACTCATTTTGCATACCCCCTACCTACCCCCCCACCCCCTCCCAATTTTTTTTAAAGGGTAAATTGGTCATTTTATATGCTTTCATTCCATTCCTATAATTTGTATTTTCAAACCAAACATGATTTGCCAAGGAATTGAATGACAATTCAATTCCATTCCGTGCCAACCAAACGGAGGGGGTTGACCAGTTTTTTTCCATTCCAATTCCTTAAGGAATTCAATTCCATTGACAATTCCATTCCTTCACTTTTTTTCCACCGAACCAAACGCCACCTTAGAGAATCCTGTGAAATTACTAATAAGACATGTCTTTTTCGTTATTTTTCTAACAAAATTATAAAGGACGACTAATGGATCAATTAGGACTCAAAAGTGAAAATATGTTTCTAAACATATTAAATCTTTTGGCCTAACACATCTTTCACATATTTGGTGTCTTTTGAAATAAAAAATGTCATTTTCATATCAATTTTACTATTCAAATTACAATATCAAGTTGCCTATTTTCAATATTAATTTCTCATTCACCCAAAATTGATTTTGAAAAAATAAATATATCATATTAATCTAATTCAAATAATGTAAATTGAATATTTCTTTTAGAACATGGGCGTAGCAAACTCGAGTCCACCCGATCCTGACATTAGGGGGATTTGTTATTCAAAATATATTACTTTGCGGAAAAGTGCAATAAATCTCAAGATGCCGAATCGATCACGACTATTTGCAACAAACCGCCGTATCGAATCTCCAGCGAGCGATTTGATCCACTTACGTTCTTTCATCTCGTGATTTAAATTTTGAATAATAAAATTATCTCACTCTTCCATTTAATAAGAGACCGTTTAATAAGAGACGTGAATGAATCAGAACCATTCATTTTATCATTTTATTCGGAATCACAACCTCACTATTCACTAATGAGCAAAAAATGCTCTTGTCAAACTAACAAGAACCAACTGCACTAATTTTGGGTAAAAACAAATTTTGAGGGCAATAGTGACTAAAAACCAAAACCTTCCTGAAATAATCAAAGAAGTAAATAGAACATGTTATGCTAAGAACCCCATCCAATTGATATCATCAATGATTCCTCCAAATAATCTTTGAAACACAAAACAAAAGCACATATATCATCACATGCAATGTTCTACCAAAAAACACACATTGAATGAAAGTTTCACTATCATTTCTATCATAAATTACCATACATCTCATTCACCCAAAATTCACGATTCAAAGATCCCCTTTCATTTCTGAAGTGCTACTTTGTAATTGTGTATGTTTGATTTCTACGTTACAAAATTGTTGATTTCTTGACGGAATGGAATATATTTGCCCTGCACATGTGTGCGCCAATATAAGTGATTGATTGACACGTTTTAACTTTTAGACCACCTATATCAATTCAGTTTACCTTGATTTTTCTTTACCCTTGTAAGTGGGGATTTAGGAAGAAGATATTTTTTGCGATACAGGCCAAATTCCATAAGTATAAAATACATTACAAAGGTCTAAAAAATTGGACAGAATTAAAAGTAATAGCTCTAGTTAGACCATGTACAATAGAGTGTTGAAAAATGGTGGAGGGTGTTGAAATCATTGGAAGGGGTGTTGTAAAAATTGGGTGTTGAAAAATTACACCATGTTGATAAAAATGGAGGGGGCCGGCTGGCTGATGATCCACGCGGCGGCTTGTCATTGGAGCGATATGACGCGTGCAGTACTAGCGTCGACAGAGGCGCAGTACTAGCGTCGACAGAGGCGCGTGTACGCAAGCGGAAATCGTTTTTTTTTTACCTCAATTATTTTACAATAAATTAATTTTTTAAAAAAAAATTTACACCAAAATTCATAATTTTTTTCTCTATAAATAGAGACTTGTTTCATTTGATTTGGATACAGAAAAAAAAAACCCTCTTTTTCAATAAAAGTTTCTTAATTATCCTTTGCTAATTTTCCTATTAAATTTGTCAATATATTTAATTTTAGTGAAATGGATCCCAATAATAATAATTTTTATACCAAAATTCATAATTTTTTTTTTCTCTATAAATAGAGACTTGTTTCATTGTGTCGTATGCTTATTTGTCTTTAATTACTTGTGTCGCGAGCTAAGCTTATTGCAACTTTTATTTGTTTTAATAATAATTATCGTCATTTCTCGTATTTATTTAATTGCAATTACAGAAAATTAATTAAGTGTGAAGTAATTTTTTTAATTATAAATAATAATAATAATAATAATAATAATAATAATAATAATAATAATAATAATAATAATAATAATAATAATAATAATAATAATAATAATAATTTTACTAATCATAAAAATAAAAAATATAAAATAAAATAAAAGTGGTGGGATATAGAATGATGAGTTGGAAGAGTGTTGAATTTTTATAAACAAAATCATTGTAGGGTGTAAAAGTTGAATAGGTGTTGAAATCATTGTAGATGGTCTTAGCTAGAAAAATATTAAATATTATTTTTCTTGTGAAAATAAGCAGCATCTACAAAAGTATAACTTGCAAACATATGAATATGAATGATAATTGCTTTTTTTTATTATTATTACTTCAAACGTTCTAAAAGAAATATTCAATTTGCCCCCATAAAATAATCTCATCTCAAAAAACACTAATTATAAAGTAAGGTTCAAGACATACAAATAAATTGAAAAATTTCCTTTTAATTAAAAGCAAAATTAATATTATTTTGAATATTTATTTGGGAATTGAGAGAGTATGTAATTTCTCGTCTCCTTTTATTTTTACTTCTTAATCTCAAAACTTTATTCTTCGATATTCACCACTAATTTTTATGAGAAAAAAAAACAAATACTATCTCTATCTCATAATAAATATTGCATTTCATCTGTCAACATTTATAATGAATCTGCTTTACTTGGTTGCATATTTTTTGTACAATGATAAAATTGCACAAAAAGTATTTCCCTTTTTTTAGAAACTAGTGAGTAACCCGTCGAAATTCGACGGGCATATTAAAGTTTATTATTACTTATTGTTATAATCTGTAATTTCATTAGGTCATATTGTTTTTATTTATTTAAATGAAATTACAGAGTACTCCCTCCGTCCCGGTAGAAGCGTCACCCTTTTAGGGGTGGCGCGCAAATTAAGAAAAAATGTGGAAAGAAAAAATGTTGTGAGTGTAATTTAAAAATAGGAGAGAGAATTAGTGGAGGAAATAGTGAATTTTAAAAGTGTTGTGAGTGTAGAGGAGAGAGAATTAGTGGAGGAAATAGTGGATGGGATAATAAAATATTAATAAAAGTTTCCTTTTTAGGAAAGGGTGACGCTATAAACGGGACGCCATTTTGGGTAAAAAGTGACGCTTCGGCCGGGACGGAGGGAGTATATGGGATGGAGAGAGTATACCTCGTATTCATGTTGTCGTTTAGGATGCAAATGATGCTTATACCATGTTTTTCCTAATTGTTTTGGCTTAGACCAGGGTGGTCATCATGCATAAGTAACTGCAGCAACCAGGGCCGGTTCTCATAATTTAGAGGCCCTGTGCAAAGTTCAAAATGAGGCCCCAAAAACACATACAAAAATAAAATGCAAGAAAATATGTTATAATAGCAATATTTTAAAATTATGTTCTTACAATTGTTCGAGCATTAGGCAAATTGTTCATATTAGAATCTAAATTAGCATCACTAACAATAAAGTTAACATCAAGATCATCACTAACATTGACATCCAAATTATCATTAACATCAAGATCATCATTAACATTAACATCAAAATCATCATCAACAACATTAGCATCAAAATCATCATTAACATTAACATTAGCAATATCAATATTCTGTTTTTTATTTTCAGAAGAAATATGTGAATTTTTTATCATAAATTTATCAAGGGCTCCCTTTTGTGGTTGATTGAAAACTTCAATTCTTTTTTACTTTTTACGTTTTCACATCCGGAATCTTGTTTTCTAATTCTAGAACTTATATCTTAAAATTATAAAGTATGAAAAGAACAAAAGAACCTGGCAAAGAGATGAATCATGAATCTGCGACGGAGTAGTTTGAAGTCGGATTTTCTCTATTGCAGATGAAAGTGAATTTTGCTATTGTAGTTGCGAAAGAAAGTTTTGATATTCTTAGGGATGGCAACGGGTCGGGTTCGGATCGGATCAGGCCTGATCCGAACCCGATCCGAACACTACAAAACCTTTGCCGAACCCGATCCGATCCGAAGTTATCTGATCCGAGATCCGATCCGAGGCCCGATCCGATCCGAAGCCTTGTTCCGAAGCCCAGATCCGATCCGAAGCCCCGATCCGATCCGAACTCTAGAAAAGCTGTAATCAAAAAAATAAAATGCCAAATTCATTCCCTTACTGATTTTCTCTAGAACAAGACATTCAAGTTTTACTACAATTCCAAAACAATCAAAACAAACACAAACCAAAAATAGTTTCCACACATATTACATTCCAACAAATGTTAATTACTAATACATCCTAATCTTTAAACCCATTTGGCTGTCGACCTTTGTCCTTCCAACCTTCGCTTGGGACTACCACCTGAAAGGATATCATTTTACATTAATAACGCAAGTGGTATAAAAACAGTTTAAAAGATGCCTTCACATAGGCTAAGTAAAAAATACACTTCAAGAACATCAGGGGGACATCTGTTTCAGCAGTAGCAGTGACACTGGAGTGTAGCAAAGGGATACCATGTGAGAATGTTTATATGGAGGATGTTGACTTGGAACTATCAGGAGGAGATCATCAGAAGCTCCCTGTTAACAAAAGTTTCAAATACCAGGACAAAACTAGCTATGAGCAATGTTGATTCATTGCATTTTTTCCACAAAGCCAATATGCTATCAGATGACAGAGATGCATAAAAAATATACACTTCATTTTTTGATGTAACTTTAACACAAGAAAATATCAAAAAGTTCAGGCATGAGATCTTGTCGTGTCTTAGACAACCACCCTGAACAGATCGAAAGTGCATCATAGTAAATAAGTGAGAACAGCAGAAGAACAAGAAGCACATTCATTACATCCTAACAAATGCCCAATCCAGAGTGGATATGAACCTTTCAGCAGGTAAAAACAACAGAAAAAAACAAGCACATTCACTATACAGCCTAACAAAATAAACTCTGGCACAACCTAATCATACAAAACCTAGTTCAAATAAAGAGTGCATAAATAAATAATTCTAGCACCAAATAATACTCAAAAGAAGAATCACTTGCACTTAATAAAATAAGGGCAAAATTCGATTTGAAACTTTGAGATTCTAAGATCCACAAAAATCACAACTTTCTAAGCATAAAATCACTGCAATTAATTTTGATGTTTTGGACAAGAATTCAAATTTTCAAATAAACGGAGAGTTCAACAACAAAATCAAACAATCAACGTTTTTGAGTAGTTGAGTCAATAAACCCTAAATAGAACACAATCTTATACAAACTAAATCGATTATACCTGAATGTTTTCACTACAGTAAACAGAAAGGAGATTCGGCGAGGAAATGCGCCGTTGTCGCCGTAGGCCCGTAGCAGAGGAGAGAAGAGCGGGAGAGAGAGGAAGGAGGAGATTCATCGAGGCGCCGTGCAGGAGAGAGAGAGAGGAGCGACCGAGCGGGGAGGGAGAGAAAGGGCGTCGCAGAGAAGAGAGAGAAACAAATAGCTGATTTAAATCTATCAAAAACCCTAAATTTTCTTATATATATATATATATGGTATTTGTAATTTCTTAAAATATAAGGGGCTAAAGTATAAATTCAAACTTAGGTATATGCATTCGGGTCGGGTCGGGTCGATTAGCCATGTGCATTCGGGTCGGATCGGGTCGGGTTCGGATCGGTCAGAATGTACTGCCGAACCCGATCCGAACCCGATCGGATCATAAAAAATTAAAATCATATCCGATTTTTTCGGATCGGATCGCCTTCGGTACGGATCGGGTTCGGTTAAATTGCCATCCCTAGATATTCTATTGAGAACTTGGAAAAGAGAATTTGTAGTTGTAAAAAAAAAGACGTTGGAGAGGAGAAGAATACAGCGACTGTTGATGAAGCCGAATAGAGGAGGAAGACGAGGAGCCGCGTTAAATGCCGTGAAATTAATAATTAATTCTATCAAAAAATCTGTTAAGATGTAAATAAAGAAATAGATTTCTATTAAAATACTATATAATATGGTTTTTACTATACTACCTAATTTGACTCAAATTACCTAATTGGATGATTTTTATTTTTTTCAAATATAATACATATATATAATGGATTTTTTTTAAATGGTGCCCCTCAAAATTATGAGGCCCGGAGCGAGCGCTCACCCCACTCCTCCTTAGAGCCGGCCCTGGCAGCAACAGCTTGTTCATTACAATATACTAAATGCTTTCAGCAAATAGAAGAAAAAGAGGAGATGAAAACTGTAACGACCCTAAACCTAGGCACTAATTTAGCATCATATTGTGTGCTTTTAACATTATTGCTAATAGTATGTGTTCATTTTTATATACTTGATTTTTTATATTAGGATAAAATGATAAGGAAATAAATAATGTTCTAGGGGAAAAATAATAATTAGAAATAAATAAAGTAATAGAATGGAGTGGTAATAAAATGGACAAATAAAATGTTGTGAGTTGGGAGGATATTTTAAATGATTGAAAGAGTTATTTTGAAAAGTTAGGGAGGGGAGGACCAATTCCCCTAGTTTCCTCTCCTTTTCCCCCTAAGTCAATGAAACCCCATGCCTCCCATACTTCCCCCTCACTCTCCCCATACTCCCTTTATACCTTCCATACTCCATCCTTCTCATCCTCCTTCATTTGCTCTCTTACAATCTCCATGGAAACCCCATTGAAACCACCTCTTCTCAAGCTCCTACAAAGGGCAATCCTTCTTCATTTTTCAATCCAAGAGTACATTTGTGATGGGTGCATCTAGGAGAGTTGATCAAGCCAAGAAGATCCTTAATCCACCTCTTAATTCCTAAGGTGAGTTATTATGACCTTCCCTTCATTAAATGCTCATGAACTCTTAATGATTGTTCTTGTTAATATGATGGTTGTTTAATGTTTTGGAACTATTCTTGGAGTTGAGAAAGTTGGAAATTTACATAAAATGAAGTTAAGGTTCATAAAAGTGGATTTGGGGTGTAAGAAATGGGTGAAGTTAGTTTTAGAAGATTTAACTTGAAATGTGTTAGTAAAATGGGTTAGGGTCATGAGAAAGGTTGTTGTTCATGAAAGTAGTAAATTAATAGAAGTAAAGGAATTAAATGGATTAAATGGAAATCTTGAAAATTGGTAGTAGATTGGGTGGAAAATCAAGTGAAAATGATCTAGGTGTGGGACTTGATACCTTGGAGATTTATTGAGTTGCAAGTAAGTAACAAAGTTAGAAATTTCCTTTAGGTTTATAACTTAGAATGCACTTGGTGGAAAATTTGGATTCTTGGGGAATTGTGATTGTTGCTGCTGTTGTTACCTGTTCTGGGCCGAGGCACGAGTCGTGCCCCTTGGCACGAGTCGTGCCCTTGGCCCAAATCGTGACCACGAGTCGTTCTTTGGAGTTCCAATCGTTCTGAGTGACTTAAGGGAGTGAGCACGAGTCGTGCCCAGAGGCACGAGTCGTGCCATGTGGAGGTCACGAGTCGTGACTTGAACAAAAGGAAGTCGTGCCTTGGTTAAGGACGCCAGAATCAGAGAGGGGTCAAATGGGCACGAGTCGTGCCCTGGGGCACGAGTCGTGCCCTGGCCTGGTTTCTCACATCAATTTTAAAGCTGTTCAAACCCAATCAAACTCGAACCAAAATGAAATCTCTTTAACCTAGATTAAAGTAGAATACTTTGGCTATACAATGACATCTTAAGTGATCAAAATGGAATTGTGGAAGTACCTTAATTATTGCTTGGAAAACGCTAGTTAACCTAGTTTGGTAACTGGACAATTATGATCCCAACTTGGTAGATTCAACTTAGACCTTTAAAGAGGCCATGTATTGTTGTATAATGACCTTGTAGGATGGATTGATGATATTTCCTTGCCTTACTTGAGTTCTTATACAATGTTATATTATGCATAGTGTATTGATTTAAATGTGGCACTATGATATTGGTTGGACATGAGTATATTTTACCATGTTGCTATATTGTTATCCCTTTTTGTGGATTTTATTCAAGTATCTATTATGTGCTTGATAATGTGTGAGTCAGCTGACATTTGGGGGTATAACATAATACGATCAATTATGGAAGTGTGACCTAATGTGATCGGATTATGTTATATCTGTGGCCGTCCCCTCCTGTGGCCACAGGATGGGGTATAGCATCTGTATTGAGCCAAAAGCCTTACAGAGTTGCTACTGTCTTATTTGGTTCCCTGAAAAACGGGTCTTATAAGACGTGAGTATTGCTTAAGCGGCTCGGCTGTAAGATTGGAGTATTATTATACCCAATGTTGTACGACTAATGTTCAGACGGGAAAAGGTAAACCAAGGTAATGTAAGGTGTTTACAGCTTTTCCAATGTGTTGTATGCAATTTGTTATATGTTGCATCTGATATGGCATATTGCTGCATTCATAATAGCTTGCTGAGATTTATTCTCACCCCTCTCCCTTTAATGTTTTTAGATTTCCGAGACGGGAGGACCGGCCAAGTAAGGGCGGTGAGGAGTTTGGAAGTAATATTTTGGGACTTGTCGGGGTATGATTAGGTTGGCGTAGAAAGGGTATTTTGGTATAATTCATTTAATGAGTTGTATTTATAAACTTTAATTTTATGTTATAACCAATGTCTTTTTGTAACTAAAATAGTTTCTTACTTTCAAAGTTAGTCAACTATTCCTCCATTGTGAATAGGTGTAGAGTCATTTTGAAATGATTATAGCAATTATATTTATGTTTGCAAGTTAAATAAAAATTTTAAAAGTTTAGGAAAAATAGGGTTGGTTTGAGGACGCTCCAGCTCGGGACACGTGTAGGTTCCGGGTCGGGGTCTTCACAGTTGGTATCAGAGCTCGGTTAGAGTTCTCGGGTAGAGTCTAGCTGAGTGAGAGTGTGCGATAACTTACGTCGAGAGTTTAATGCAGGAATTTATTCAAAGACAGAAAATGATATTGACTAACCAAGGAATCAAGGAAAGGTGAGTTATGGAGAGATAGATTCCTCCACAACCATTTGAGGTATATTACCTGTCTCCGGAGTTAGGGGTCATACTTTTATAAATCCCCGTTCATTCGTTCTCATGTGGCATTACATTTCATCTTTACTTGCATAAATGGCCCGAGAGTTGCCTTATGTACTGGGAGTTCTACTCCGATGGGAGGGTACCTCGAATCATCCTTGATTATCATAGTAGTTGTGATTAAGTGGGCATGGATTGCCGGTGGATATGGTAGATATACCAATCCGTGAATTCTTGTTATATTGACCTAAATTGACTGAGTAGTTGTTGTATTTGGGGAGAACTGTCGCAAGAAGCAAGTCTCCTTATCTATGTTGGATTTGCCTCCGTGTGTGGTTGAGGCGGATAAGTCATTAATTGCTATTATGTCATATATGCGTAAATGTCAAAAGTAGGGCCTAAGGAATGTGAAGGTCATTTGGATTATGTTTTATATTTGAGTAAAAGACAATTGAATTATCTCATGTACCGGTGGTAAATGAATTAGTGAACTCTTAGTCTAGAGTTGGTCTATGGCCTAATTAAGAGTGGTTTATGGTTGTATAGCTTGTGTGAATATTTATACATTGGTGTCTCGTGGTAGAGACTAGATATATGAGACTAGTATTGAAAATAATAGTCTAAGCGGGATTATATGGTTTATAAGATATCGCGAGTACGAATCCTTATAGAACTGACCTATATTTGCCTTATGTGTTATAAGTATATTTTCTAAGAAGAGATTGATTGTATTTTTGCTACTAAATCGAATAGAAAATCAGATATTCTTGGAGGTAATATCACCCTATAAGTTGACTAGGTGGTGCTTCCTATGTGAGTTTCGGGTTTCCATCAGGTATCATGCCAGGATATTGAGGCTTTGAGTTGATATAAAGTACTATTTTGGTATTCGGATTCCTAGATAGAAGACTCTAATGGGGATGATGAATTAATAATTCAACTTGTGAAATTATTTGATAAAGAAGATAATTAGCTTAGCGAATCTCCGTAGGGATAAATTAGTACTATTTTAGAAAAGATGATACTTGGTGGTTATCTATAGTTTAGAGAGATTTCAAATTAGTAACTGTGAAGAATAAGTATTCGTTATAACTTGTTGATAAATTGTATGACTGATTTTAGAAACTAATAGGATACTCAATGGTTATTAGTTGAATTTTCGGAGTGTTACAATTTCAGGTGAATATTTGCTTAAAGGATATACTTAAGACCACATTTATATTTAGTATGACCGTTTTGATTTGTGGATTGTGTATTAGTTATGGAGATGTAAATGGGATAAATGTGAAGATGTATAATAGATGTAGTTATTGGTGACTTATAGGATCAACTTCAGGAATTGGTAAAATAGGTATATGGCTTGTTTTGAGAGACGATTATTATTAGTTGAGAAAAATAAAATGAGGATAAATCTTATTTGAAGGCAGGATACTTTAGGATGAGTACACCGTATATGTTGACTTAGTTGCGTGACTCATATGAGGGATTAGTGTGATGCTTGGGAGATATTGGCATTATGCGGATTTTGAGTTTGTTGATGGTTATCGAGAGGTAAGTTAGTTTACACTGTTAATGTTTAATTGCAATTTGGGGATGATTGATCTATGTGGGTTCCAATTATTTTTTTATTTTTTTTTGAGATCATGGTAATTGATCGGAAACTTGAGGTATGCAATATGTTGTTACTAAGTACAATACCAATATCAAAGGTAAGGAATAGATGACTCACATTAAATAAAAGTGTTGAATCTTCAACTTGAGGAATTAATGAATTGAGGATGATTTATCTAGTTTATTATCTTAATGAATGTTTCAGTGTTATTTATCGAAGAAAGTAATAGTATTGCGAGATTGTGTTTTCTTATAGAGAATTTAACTAAGTATAAATATTATGAGTGGTGGCTACACTATAAATAGAGGTCAAACAAGAATATTATGATAGGATTGTTTTAAATGTGCTTTAAAACTTTGAATTGTATATTGAACTTCGGTATGAGCAATTGTGCCTTTCGGGGATATTTGATTTAATAAGGTCAGTAAACCGTTTTTGTGTACATTAAAATCTGTGAGTAATTTAACTATCTATCACTGGTATGGGACAGTTGTAGATAATTAAATCACTCGAGTTAATTTTGTTAGCTTATCAATCTTTTGAAAATTTCTTAAAATTGTGAGTGGTTTAGTTAATTAAAACTGGTATGGGACAGTTTTAAATAAATAAACCATTCGAGTCTCATTGGATCTCTTTTTATCTAACCTTTGAAATTCTGAAAGATGTTGTAATTTTTAGAAAGACTTGATATTCTAAAGATATAATTTGTACAGAAGCAAGTAGAAAGGCAACCTAGTTCCTCTATAATGATTAATTGTATTAAAGTTTTGATCCGAGAAATGATTTGATAAATTGTGGGGTTATTAATGTGGAGGTCGCAGTAGACTCGGTTTTGTATTGGAGTTGGATCGGCTCCGTTGTGGGCGGCCAACCATTTGATTTGAATATTGATCTGTCACTAGACCTGAACATACTTGGAACATTGAATTGTGAAATATGGTCAATTAATATTCCGTTCGTGAATTAGGGTCTTATTAGCATGTCCATAATTATTATTTCATGGGCAATTGTTTAATGTTGTATCATGAGAACTGCGGATAAGATAATTGAATTAACGCGTTCAAGTGAGTCAAGACATAAAGTGGTTTAGTCATAAATGTGAAAATAAAATTTTGATGTTGGAAGATTTATTAGAACATTTAGAGTTCTAGATTGAACTTGAGAGTATTATCACGATGGATTTTGTGTTTGAGTTACCTTGGAAGTAAAAAGAGTATGTTGTTTTGTTTATAGAAAGTTGATTTGTAGTTCCTACTCTGTATATAAGAATATAGTGATGAGATTCTTTGACCAAGTCCTCATATATGTTAGGAGACACTACCAGAAAAACAGGTTTTAGCGACGGAAATTTCCGTCGCTAAATCCAAATTTCCGTCACTAAAATTAAACAGCGACGGAAAAATTCCGTCGCTGGTCCGTCGCTACCAGCCCGTCGCAGTGCTCCGACGGCTCAATTTCCGTCGGTATATTTTGATTTTACCGACGGAATTAATTCCGTCGCTGATTTCTTGACATCGGCAGCGGAAATTTCCGCCGAAATTAATTTAATTTAATTAATTTTTATTTCAGCGACGGAAATTTCCGTCGCTGAAATAAAAATTAATTAAATTAAATTAATTTCAGCGGCGGAAATTTCCGTTCTTTGGAATAAAAATTAATTAAAATAAATTTATTTGACGGAATATTCCGTCATTGAAATAAATTTATTTTAATTAATTTTTATTCCAAAGAACGGAAATTTCCGCCGCTTAAAAAAAAAAAATTAATTAAATTAAATTAATTTCAGCGACGGAATATTCCGTCGCTGGAATAAAAATTAAATTAAATAAAATTAATTCAGCGACGGAAATTTCCGTCGCTGTGTTAATTAATATTAATTTAATTTTTATTTCAGCGGCGGAATATTCCGTCACTGATATAATATATTTTAATTTTATTTTTATTTCAGCGACGGAATATTCCGTCGCTGATATTATTTATTTTTTATTAAAATTTTATTTCAGCGGCGGAATATTCCGTCGCTAATAATTCAATAAATAAAAAAAATCAAAAATGTCAAAATTAATTTTTTTTTTTTTTTTTCAATATTGAATAATCATTTTCATTGTTATTAAAATGTGAGTGCCTTGTTTTTAAAATAAAACTCTTTAAAAAGCTCCAAATATTTTGTTTTGTGGAAAAACTCCACTTTGGAACCTTTTTTATATTCAATGTCTATTTATTTTTTCCAGAAGTATCATCAATATTTTACCTACTCATACATCACATTGAGGGAAATAGTCAAATAGGCACCACCAAGTTTAAGATGTAGACTGGCAAGCAATTTACTGCATATGGTTGTCCAATGAAATCTGCTGACATTTTTCAACCTAAATTTATTTATTTGTTTGCTAACCTACACAACCAACCAACCAACCAAAACAAAAATCTAATTGCCATAATCAATTCCCTCTTACTCATTGAGGAGGAAATATAGTGACATGGTAGGAAAATGAAATTTCAAGAATTTATGGAATGAATTTTGAACATTAAAAAAACTGGAAGAGGATCAGTAACAAAGATTTTTATACAATAATTGGCTTGATTTCAACAATAGAAATGAAAAAAAGCTCAACAATTGAAATAGTTTGTGTGTGAGAGAGAGTGTGTGTGTGTGTGTGAGAGAGAGAGAGGAAGACCGCAACCGGTTTTGGGGAAGACTTCAACTGGTGAGGAATCAGTTGTCGTGCTTGGCGTTGTTGGGGGCGGCGAACGGATCGTCGCCGGAGAAAGGGAATGACGGTGACCTTGGCCGGAGAAGAAGAGCTTTGGTTTGGGTCGTGGTTTTGGATACGGAGAGTGAGGGTGTTGATTTGGGGCTTGGCCGGAGAAGGAGATTGGGATTGGAAGTAGGGAAATCGATGACGGTGAACGGGAGAAGGAGAATGGTGATTTTGGGGTAGAGAAACAGAGGGGTGAGGAAGGATTCACCGGCCAATGGGTTTTAGAGATGAATGAAGGACGGGTTGGGTCTTGGGAGATCGATGATGGCAATCGGAGAAGGAGGGTGGCCTTGGGTCACCGGTGAGGGACGATTGTAGTGGTCGAAGAAGACGACGATTGGGAGGGCTCTGTAATTTGCGGCTAGAGAGAGAGAGTGTGTGTGAGAGAGAGTGTGTGTATGTGTCAGGGAAGAGGAAGTGTGTGTGTGTGTGTGTGTGTGTGAGAGAGAGAGAGTGTTTATATATATATATATATATATATATATATATATATATATATATATATATAAGGATTAATTTGTTTGTTAAAATGTGAGTAAGGAATTTGGACCATTGATTTAATATGAATGGATGGTTGAGATGGTGATCCAAGTGAAATAGTTTGTTAAAATGTGAGCCATTGGATTCAACTTAAATGTGTTAATATGAATGGATGGTTGAGATTGTGATCCAAGTGAAATAGATTGTTAAAATGTGAGCCATTAGATTCAACTTAAATGTGTTATTATAAATGGCTTAGATGGAGATCCATGTGAAAAATATGACTTAATAATAAATGATGTAATAATGATAATTAGTTTTTTTTGAAAAAAAATTTAATTCATTTAAAATCTAAATGGAATTATTTAATAATAATAATTGTATAATAAATGTAAATGCTTAGTACTACAATAATAATTAGTAATAACATAATAATAATTGAGTTAAAAATATATGTCATTATTTAGGATTTTTAGGGTTTTATGTGTCCCGATCTTGTGAAAATGGTATACGGCTACCTCGTTTATTTTTTTTTAATTTTTTTCTACATTCTAAATGACATTTAAAGTGTTTTTCATCTTTATGACTTTCCTCAAAATCCAAATGGAAATTGAGTTAAAAATATGTGCCATTATTTAGGGTTTTAAGGAATGTGTCCCGATCTTGTGAAAATGGTATACGGCTACCTCGTTTATTTTTTTTTATTTTTTTCTACATTCTAAATGACATTTAAAGTGTTTTTCATCTTATGACTTTCCTCAAAATCCAAATGGAAATTGAGTTACAAATATGTGTCATTATTTAGGGTTTCAAGGAATGTGTCCCGATCTTGTGAAAATGGTATACGGCTACCTCGTTTATTTTTTTTTAATTTTTTTCTACATTATAAATGAAATTTAAAGTGTTTTTCATCTTATGACTTTCCTCAAAATCCAAATGGAAATTGAGTTACAAATATGTGCCATTATTTAGGGTTTTTAGGGTTTTTTGTGTCCCGATCTTGTGAAAATGGTATACGGCTACCTCATTTATTTTTTTTTAATTTATTTCTACATTCTAAATGACATTTAAAGTGTTTTTCATCTTTATGACTTTCCTCAAAATCCAAATGGAAATTGAGTTACAAATATGTGTCATTATTTAGGGTTTCAAGGAATGTGTCCCGATCTTGTGAAAATGGTATACGGCTACCTCGTTTATTTTTTTAATTTTTTTTTCTACATTATAAATGAAATTTAAAGTGTTTTTCATCTTATGACTTTCCTCAAAATCCAAATGGAAATTGAGTTACAAATATGTGCCATTATTTAGGGTTTTAGGGTTTTTTGTGTCCCGATCTTGTGAAAATGGTATACGGCTACCTCATTTATTTTTTTTTAATTTATTTCTACATTCTAAATGACATTTAAAGTGTTTTTCATCTTATGACTTTCCTCAAAATCCAAATGGAAATTGAGTTACAAATATGTGCCATTATTTAGGGTTTTAAGGAATGTATCCCGATCTTGTGAAAATGGTATACGGCTATCTCGTTTATTTTTTTTTTATTTTTTTCTACATTCTAAATGACATTTAAAGTGTTTTTCATCTTATGACTTTCCTCAAAATCCAAATGGAAATTGAGTTACAAATATGTGCCATTATTTAGGGTTTTTAGGGTTTTTTGTGTCCCGATCTTGTGAAAATGGTATACGGCTACCTCATTTATTTTTTTTTTTAATTTTTTTCTACATTCTAAATGACATTTAAAGTGTTTTTCATCTTATGACTTTCCTCAAAATCCAAATGGAAATTGAGTTACAAATATGTGTCATTATTTATGGTTTCAAGGAATGTGTCCCGATCTTGTGAAAATGGTATACGGCTACCTCGTTTATTTTTTTTTTATGTTTTTATACATTATAAATGAAATTTAAAGTGTTTTTCATCTTATGACTTTCCTCAAAATCCAAATGGAAATTGAGTTACAAATATGTGCCATTATTTAGGGTTTTTAGGGTTTTTTGTGTCCCGATCTTGTGAAAATGGTATACGGCTACCTCATTTATTTTTTTTTAATTTTTTTCTACATTCTAAATGACATTTAAAGTGTTTTTCATCTTATGACTTTCCTCAAAATCCAAATGGAAATTGAGTTACAAATATGTGCCATTATTTAGGGTTTTTAGGGTTTTTTGTGTCCCGATCTTGTGAAAATGGTATACGGCTACCTCATTTATTTTTTTTTAATTTTTTTCTACATTCTAAATGACATTTAAAGTGTTTTTCATCTTTATGACTTTCCTCAAAATCCAAATGGAAATTGAGTTACAAATATGTGCCATTATTTAGGGTTTTAAGGAATGTATCCCGATCTTGTGAAAATGGTATACGGCTATCTCGTTTTTTTTTTTTTTTTTTTTCTACATTCTAAATGACATTTAAAGTGTTTTTCATCTTATGACTTTCCTCAAAATCCAAATGGAAATTGAGTTACAAATATGTGCCATTATTTAGGGTTTCAAGTAATGTGTCCCGATCTTGTGAAAATGGTATACGGCTACCTCGTTTATTTTTTTTTAATTTTTTTCTACATTATAAATGAAATTTAAAGTGTTTTTCATCTTATGACTTTCCTCAAAATCCAAATGAAAATTGAGTTACAAATATGTGCCATTATTTAGGGTTTTTAGGGTTTTTTGTGTCCCGATCTTGTGAAAATGGTATACGGCTACCTCATTTATTTTTTTTTAATTTTTTTCTACATTCTAAATGACATTTAAAGTGTTTTTCATCTTATGACTTTCCTCAAAATCCAAATGGAAATTGAGTTACAAATATGTGTCATTATTTAGGGTTTCAAGGAATGTGTCCCGATCTTGTGAAAATGGTATACGGCTACCTCGTTTATTTTTTTTTAATTTTTTTCTACATTATAAATGAAATTTAAAGTGTTTTTCATCTTATGACTTTCCTCAAAATCCAAATGGAAATTGAGTTACAAATATGTGCCATTATTTAGGGTTTTTAGGGTTTTTTGTGTCCCGATCTTGTGAAAATGGTATACGGCTACCTCATTTATTTATTTTTAATTTTTTTCTACATTCTAAATGACATTTAAAGTGTTTTTCATCTTATGACTTTCCTCAAAATCCAAATGGAAATTGAGTTACAAATATGTGCCATTATTTAGGGTTTTTAGGGTTCTTTGTGTCCCGATCTTGTGAAAATGGTATACGGCTACCTCATTTATTTTTTTTTAATTTTTTTCTACATTCTAAATGAAATTTAAAGTGTTTTTCATCTTTATGACTTTCCTCAAAATCCAAATGGAAATTGAGTTACAAATATGTGCCATTATTTAGGGTTTTTAGGGTTTTTTGTGTCCCGATCTTGTGAAAATGGTATACGGCTACCTCATTTATTTTTTTTTAATTTTTTTCTACATTCTAAATGACATTTAAAGTGTTTTTCATCTTATGACTTTCCTCAAAATCCAAATGGAAATTGAGTTACAAATATGTGCCATTATTTAGGGTTTTTAGGGTTTTTTGTGTCCCGATCTTGTGAAAATGGTATACGGATACCTCATTTATTTATTTTTAATTTTTTTCTACATTCTAAATGACATTTAAAGTGTTTTTCATCTTTATGACTTTCCTCAAAATCCAAATGGAAATTGAGTTACAAATATGTGCCATTATTTAGGATTTTAAGGAATGTATCCCGATCTTGTGAAAATGGTATACGGCTATCTCGTTTATTTTTTTTTAATTTTTTTCTACATTCTAAATGACATTTAAAGTGTTTTTCATCTTATGACTTTCCTCAAAATCCAAATGGAAATTGAGTTACAAATATGTGTCATTATTTAGGGTTTCAAGGAATGTGTCCCGATCTTGTGAAAATGGTATACGGCTACCTCGTTTATTTTTTTTTAAATTTTTTCTACATTATAAATGAAATTTAAAGTGTTTTTCATCTTATGACTTTCCTCAAAATCCAAATGGAAATTGAGTTACAAATATGTGCCATTATTTAGGGTTATTAGGGTTTTTTGTGTCCCGATCTTGTGAAAATGGTATACGGCTACCTCATTTATTTTTTTTTAATTTTTTTCTACATTCTAAATGACATTTAAAGTGTTTTTCATCTTATGACTTTCCTCAAAATCCAAATGGAAATTGAGTTACAAATATGTGTCATTATTTAGGGTTTCAAGGAATGTGTCCCGATCTTGTGAAAATGGTATACGGCTACCTCGTTTATTTTTTTTTAATTTTTTTCTACATTATAAATGAAATTTAAAGTGTTTTTCATCTTTATGACTTTCCTCAAAATCCAAATGGAAATTGAGTTACAAATATGTGCCATTATTTAGGGTTTTTAGGGTTTTTTGTGTCCCGATCTTGTGAAAATGGTATACGGCTACCTCATTTATTTTTTTTTAATTTTTTTCTACATTCTAAATGACATTTAAAGTGTTTTTCATCTTATGACTTTCCTCAAAATCCAAATGGAAATTGAGTTACAAATATGTGTCATTATTTAGGGTTTTTAGTGGTTTTTTGTGTCCCGATCTTGTGAAAATGGTATACCGGCTACCTCATTTATTTATTTTTTAATTTTTTTCTACATTCTAAATGACATTTAAAGTGTTTTTCATCTTATGACTTTCCTCAAAATCCAAATGGAAATTGAGTTACAAATATGTGTCATTATTTAGTGGTTTCAAGGAATGTGTCCCGATCTTGTGAAAATGGTATAAGGCTACCTCGTTTATTTTTTTTTATTTTTTCTACATTATAAATGAAATTTAAAGTGTTTTTCATCTTATGACTTTCCTCAAAATCCAAATGGAAATTGAGTTACAAATATGTGCTATCATTTGAGTGTTATTGTGGTTTTTTGTGGTCCCGATCTTGTGAAAATGGTATACGGCTACCTCATTTATTTTTTTAATTTTTTCTTACATTCTAAATGACATTTAAAGTGTTTTTCATCTTAGAAAAAGTTTATCAAAATCCAAGATGGAAAAAAGTTACTAAACAAATGAAGTCATTATTTAGGTCAAGGAAAGCGGTCCCGATCTTGTGATCTTGTGAAGATGGTATACGGCTACTCCTATATTTATTTTTTAATTTTTTTTGAATTTTTTTCTACATTATAAATGAAATTTAAAGTGGTTTTTCATCTTATGACTTATATCAAAACTAAACAAATGAAATATTGAAGAAAAGTTACACAAAGAGGATTGGCTTACCATATATTTAGGGTTTTTTATTTTTTGTGTTTATCTTGTAGAAAATGGTATACGGCTACCTCATTTATTTATTTTTAATTTTTTCTCTACATTCTAAATGTTATATAAAGTGTTTTTCAAAGATATGACTTTCCTCAAAAACTAAATGGAAATTGAAGGCATATAGAAGAAATGTGCCAAAATTTAGGGTTTTTAGGGTTTTTTGTGTCCCATCTTGTGAAACGGACTTACCTCATTTAGTTTATTTTTTTAATTTTTTTCTAAATTTTTTATCTACTTAGAAAATAATATTTTTAAGCCTTCGTTAATCTTAGTGGTTTTCTTTAGAAAAAGTTATATAAAAAAGATAGTTAAAAAAACGTGTAAACAAATGAAGGCATCTTCAAAACTAAAGTCAAAAGACTCGGGAAACGGACTATCCTACAATTTATTTTTCGCTGATTTGTTTAAATTTTTTATTGACTAGAAAATAATATTTTAGCCTTTGTTAACTCAGTGGTTTTTCATCTTATGAAAAGGTTATATAAAATCCAAGATGGAAAAAAACTAAACAAATGAAGTGCCACCATATAGGGTTCTCGGATTTTTTGTGTTCGAAAAGTCAAAATGGACTACCCTATATTTATTTTTTAATTTTTTTAAATTTTTTCTACATTGACTAGAAAATAATATTTTAGCCTTTGTTAATTAGTGTTTTTCATCTTTATTAAAAGTTATATAAAAAAAGATATGGAAAAAAAACTAAACAAATGAAGTGCCATTACCATATAGGGTTTTAGAAAATCTTGTCAAAAGAGGGAATGAACTACCTGACTATACTTTATTTTTTTTAATTTTTTTCTAAATTTTTATTGACTAGAAAATAATATTTTAGCCTTTGTTAATTAGTGGTTTTTTTTAGAAAAAGTTATATAAAAAAAGGAATAGGGACAAAAAACTAAAACAAATGAAGGTATATAGAAGAAAAGTCAAAAGAGGGTACGGACTATCTTATATATTTATTTTTTAATTTTTTCTAAATTTTTTATGACTAGAAAATAATATTTTAGCCTTTGTTAATTAGTGGTTTTTTTTAGAAAAAGTTATATAAAAAAAGATAGAAAAAAACTAAACAAATGAAGGTATATAGAAGAAAAGTCAAAAGAGGGACGGACTACCCTATATTTATTTTTTAATTTTTTTTAAATTTTTTATTAACTAGAAAATAATATTTTAGCCTTTGTTAATTATTGGTTTTTTAGAAAAAGTTATATAAAAAAAGATAGAAAAAAACTAAACAAATGAAGGTATATAGAAGAAAAGTCAAAAGAGGGACGGACTACCCTATATTTATTTTTTTATTTTTTTTAAATTTTTTATTGACTAGAAAATAATATTTTAGCCTTTGTTAATTAGTGGTTTTTTTTAGAAAAAGTTATATAAAAAAAGATAGAAAAAAACTAAACAAATGAAGGCATATAGAAGAAAAGTCAAAAGAGGACGGACTACCCTATATTTATTTTTTAATTTTTTTTAAATTTTTTATTAATTAGAAAATAATATTTTAGCCTTTGTTAATTAGTGGTTTTTTTAGAAAAAGTTATATAAAAAAAGATAGAAAAAAACTAAACAAATGAAGGCATATAGAAGAAAAGTCAAAAGAGGGACGGACTACCCTATATTTATTTTTTTATTTTTTTAAATTTTTTATTGACTAGAAAATAATATTTTAGCCTTTGTTAATTAGTGGTTTTTTTTAGAAAAAGTTATATAAAAAAGATAGAAAAAAACTAAACAAATGAAGGCATATAGAAGAAAAGTCAAAAGAGGGACGGACTACCCTATATTTATTTTTTAATTTTTTTTAAATTTTTTATTAACTAGAAAATAATATTTTAGCCTTTGTTAATTAGTGGTTTTTTTTAGAAAAAGTTATATAAAAAAAGATAGAAAAAAACTAAACAAATGAAGGCATATAGAAGAAAAGTCAAAAGAGGGACGGACTACCCTATATTTATTTTTTAATTTTTTTAAATTTTTTATTAACTAGAAAATAATATTTTAGCCTTTGTTAATTAGTGGTTTTTTTTAGAAAAAGTTATATAAAAAAAAAGATAGAAAAAAACTAAACAAATGAAGGCATATAAGAAGAAAAGTCAAAAGAGGGACGGACTACCCTATATTTATTTTTTAATTTTTTTAAATTTTTTATTGACTAGAAAATAATATTTTAGCCTTTGTTAATTAGTGGTTTTTTTTAGAAAAGTTATATAAAAAAGATAGAAAAATCTAAACAAATGAAGGCATATAGAAGAAAAGTCAAAAGAGGGACGGACTACCCTATATTTATTTTTTAATTTTTTTTAAATTTTTTATTAACTAGAAAATAATATTTTAGCCTTTGTTAATTAGTGGTTTTTTTTAGAAAAAGTTATATAAAAAAGATAGAAAAAAACTAAACAAATGAAGGCATATAGAAGAAAAGTCAAAAGAGGGACGGACTACCCTATATTTATTTTTTAATTTTTTTTTAAATTTTTTATTAACTAGAAAATAATATTTTAGCCTTTGTTAATTAGTGGTTTTTTTAGAAAAAGTTATATAAAAAAAGATAGAAAAAAACTAAACAATTGAAGGTATATAGAAGAAAAGTCAAAAGAGGGACGGACTACCCTATATTTATTTTTTTATTTTTTTAAATTTTTTATTGACTAGAAAATAATATTTTAGCCTTTGTTAATTAGTGTTTTTTTAGAAAAAGTTATATAAAAAAAGATAGAAAAAAACTAAACAAATGAAGGCATATAGAAGAAAAGTCAAAAGAGGGACGGACTACCCTATATTTATTTTTTAATTTTTTTTAAATTTTTTATTGACTAGAAAATAATATTTTAGCCTTTGTTAATTAGTGGTTTTTTTTAGAAAAAGTTATAGAAAAAAGATAGAAAAAAACTAAACAAATGAAGGTATATAGAAGAAAAGTCAAAAGAGGGACGGACTACCTTATATTTATTTTTTAATTTTTTTTTAAATTTTTATTAACTAGAAAATAATATTTTAGCCTTTGTTAATTAGTGGTTTTTTTAGAAAAAGTTATAGAAAAAAAAAACTAAACAAATGAAGGTATATAGAAGAAAAGTCAAAAGAGGGACGGACTACCCTATATTTATTTTTTAATTTTTTTAAATTTTTTATTGACTAGAAAATAATATTTTAGCCTTTGTTAATTAGTGTTTTTTAGAAAAAGTTATATAAAAAAAGATAGAAAAAAAACTAAACAAATGAAAGTATATAGAAGAAAAATTAAAAAAAAAATCAGCGACGGAATTATTCCGTCGCTGATAATTATCAGCGACGGAATAATTCCGTCGCTGATAAATTAAAAAAAAATAAAAATATATAAATTATCAGCGACGGAATTATTCCGTCATTGATAATCTAATTTTTTTTTTTAAAAAATAAATTATCAGCGACGGAATAATTTCGTCGCTGTTAACGTAAAAAAAATAAAAAATAAATAAATTATCAGCGACGGAATTATTCCGTCGCTGATATTTTATTTAGCGACGGAACTAATTTCCGCCGCTGAAATCTCCGTCGCTAAAACGAATATTCGTCGAATATTCGTTTTAGCGACGCAGCGGCGGAATTTAATTCCGTCGCTAAATTTGGCGCCAAATTTATTCCGTTAGCTAAATCATAATTTCCGTCGCTAAATAGCGACGGAATGCTTCCGTCATTGTTTATTCCGTCACTAAAACACCGGTTCGGTAGTGAGATAGTTTGATTTTATAAACCCCATAGTAGTAGTAAAAGGATTGGATAGACATCATTTGGGGAAGTCCTTTTGGAATGTATGAATACTATTAAGTTTAACCTGGTGAAAATTTGAGGAATCGTTACTTATTGTTGAGGATATGCTACGGGCATGTACAATGGATGTTAGTAGTCGATAAGAAGTATGGTTACCGAGTGGTTGGGTGCGTATAATAGCGATTATCATTCTAGCATTGAGATAAAATCTTATGAGGTGTGGTTCGGGAAGAAAATATCGATCTCTAATTTGTTGGGGTGAGGTGAGTGAAGCAAGGCCTAAGGTAAATTGGCGCCAAAGTTTATTAAGCTATTTGAAGTTTTAGAAAGGGTTGGTGATTTGACTTAGAGACGGGCTTGGAGCAGCTTATAGAGTATTTGAAATTTTAAAAGTAATATCGTAATGTAATTGGTGACATAAGTTAGAATACTTTTATTTAGTTATATTTTATTGAGGTCGTGAAACTTCGGGCTAGTGATATCTGTTTGGTATTCTTGGAACATTAAGTTGTAATATCGTATTATTAATGAAATTAGGAATTTTGGGAAAGAATCATAACATTGAAGAGACTATTTTGGGAATTGAAGTCTGGGGTATATATAAGTAACCGAGGCGGGTTGAATATTTAGGTAAGTGGCAGTCAAATTCGGGACGAATTTTCTTTAAGGGGGAGTGAGTGTAACGACCCTAAACCTAGGCACTAATTTAGCATCATATTGTGTGCTTTTAACATTATTGCTAATAGTATGTGTTCATTTTTATATACTTGATTTTTTTATATTAGGATAAAATGATAAGGAAATAAATAATGTTCTAGGGGAAAAATAATAATTAGAAATAAATAAAGTAATAGAATGGAGTGGTAATAAAATGGACAAATAAAATGTTGTGAGTTGGGAGGATATTTTAAATGGTTGAAAGAGTTATTTTGAAAAGTTAGGGAGGGGGGGACCAATTCCCCTAATTTCCTCTCCTTTTTCCCCCTAAGTCAATGAAACCCCACGCCTCCCATACTTCCTCACTCTCCCATACTCCCTTTATACCTTCCATACTCCATCCTTCTCATCCTCCTTCATTTGCTCTCTTACAATCTCCATGGAAACCCCATTGAAACCACCTCTTCTCAAGCTCCTACAAAGGACAATCCTTCTTCATTTTTCAATCCAAGAGTACATTTGTGATGGGTGCATCTAGGAGAGTTGATCAAGCCAAGAAGATCTTTGATCCACTTCATAATTGCTAAGTGAGTTATTATGACCTTCCCTTCATTAAATGCTCATGAACTCTTAATGATTGTTCTTGTTAATATGATGGTTGTCTAATGTTTTGGAACTATTCTTGGAGTTGAGAAAGTTGGAAATTTACATAAAATGAAGTTAAGGTTCATAAAAGTGGATTTGGGGTGTAAGAAATGGGTGAAGTTAGTTTTAGAAGATTTAACTCGAAATGTGTTAGTAAAATGGGTTAGGGTCATGAGAAAGGTTGTTGTTCATGAAAGTAGTAAATTAATAGAAGTAAAGGAATTAAATGGATTAAATGGAAATCTTGAAAATTGGTAGTAGATTGGGTGGAAAATCAAGTGAAAATGATCTAGGTGTGGGACTTGATACCTTGGAGATTTATTGAGTTGCAAGTAAGTAACAAAGTTAGAAATTTCATTTAGGTTTATAACTTAGAATGCACTTGGTGGAAAAATTGGATTCTTGGGGAATCAGGAATTGTCACGCCGTTGTTACCTGCTTCGGCCGAGGCACGAAGTCGTGCTCCCTTGGCACGTAGTCGTGCCCTTCGCCCAAATCGTGACTCACGAGTCAAGTTCTTTCTGGAGTTCCAATCGTTGGAGCGACTTAAGCGGAGTGAGCACGAGCTGCGTCGTGCAAAGGCACGAGGGATCAGGGCGTGCCATGTGGAGAGTCACGAGTCGTGACTTGACACAAAAGGAAGTCGTACCTTCATTAAGTGACGCCGTAGATCGCAGAGGGGTCAAAATAAATGTTTCTTTTAAATTTTTTTGATTTAATTTTTTTTCAGTAATTCATTATGTATTTTTACAAATGTAAAATTTTGAAAATGAATTAAAAGAGATGTTTATTATTTTTTCTAGATTAAAATTAAAATTTTTAAAATAATTATTAAATTTTGAAAAAATCATTCATTTTAGGATGGATATAATAATACAATTTTCAAAAAAAAAAAAAAAAAATTAAATTTAATCCAATCAAAGAATAAAATAAACCAATCTATTAATCTAAAATCTAATATGGGGGATAAATGATAAGAGAAAATCAATGCATGCTACCAGAGACAATGTTTCTACTTTCTACCCCCATCACATTCTTTCGAAAACCGCCGTAGTTTGAATTTATTACGTTTAAAAATATTTTGCTTGGATTTAAAAGCTAAAATTTGTGTTTAAATCAAAATCTAAAATAAAAACTCTCTTCATTGAATGTGACACATGGCGGCTAATAATTGGTAGAAGCATAGAGCCTGACTTTGAAATTCCACGTGGCGAGCCGTATTGGTCTTGAAATGTTTCTGCTTTTATATATTATATAGATTGAATGACCATTATTGTCTCAAAATAAATGTTCTTTTAAATTTTTTTGATTTAATTTTTTTTCATAATTCATTATATTTTTACAAATGTAAAATTTAGAAAATGAATTAAAAGAATGTTTATTATTTTTTCTAGATTAAAATTAATTTTTTTTTAAATAATTATTAAATTTTGAAAAAAATCATTCATTTTAGGATGGAGAGAATAATACAATTTAAAAAAAAAATTAAATTTAATCCAATAAAATAAAATAAACCAATCTAATATGGGGGATAATGATAAGAGAAATGAGTGCATGCTCCAAGATAATGTTTCTACTTTCTACCACCATCACATTCTTTTAGAACCGCTGTAGTAACTTGAATTTATTACGTTTTTAAAAATATTTTGTTTGGATTTAAAAGCTAAAATTTGTGTTTAAATCAAAATCTAAAATAAAACTCTTCATTGAATGTGACACATGGCGGCTAATAATTGGTGAACATAGAGCTGACTTGGAATACCACGTGGTGTAGGTGTACGGTCCTTGAAATGTTTCTGCTTTTATATATTATATAGATTGAATGACCATTATTGTCTTCAAAATGAAATGCTCTATTTAAATTTTTTGATTTAATTTTTTTTCATAATTCATTATATTTTTACAAATGTAAAATTTTGAAAATGAATTAAAAGAATGTTTATTATTTTTTCTATATTAAAATTAAATTTTTTTAAAATGATTATTAAATTTTTTGAAAAAAATCATTCATTTTAGGATGGAGAGAATAATACAATTTAAAAAAAATTAAATTTAATCCAATAAAATAAAATAAACCAATCTAATAATCTAAAATCTAATATGGGGGATAATGATAAGAGAAATCTGGCATAGTACCTCCAAGACAATGTTTCTACTTTCTACCACCATCACATTCTTCAGAAACCGCCGTAGTTTGAATTTATTAACAATTTTAAAAATATTTTGTTTGGATTTAAAAGCTAAAATTTGTGTTTAAATCAAAATCTAAAAATTAAAACTCTTTATTGAATGTGACACATGGCGGCTAATAATTGGTGAACATGTAGCCGACTTTGGAATCTCCACGTGGGCGAGCTATTATGGTCTTGAAATGTTTCCGCTTTTATATATTATATAGATTGAATGACCATTATTGTCTCAAAATAAATGTTCTTTTTAAATTTTTTTGATTTAATTTTTTTTCATAATTCATTATATTTTTACAAATGTAAAATTTTGAAAATGAATTAAAAGAATGTTTATTATTTTTTCTAGATTAAAATTAGTTTTTTTAAAATAATTATTAAATTTTGAAAAAAAGAGATCATTCATTTTAGATGGAGAGAATAATACAATTTAAAAAAAAAAAATTTAATCCAATAAAATAAAATAAACCAATCTAATAATCTAAAATCTAATATGGGGGATAATGATAAGAGAAATCAATGCATGCTCCAAGACGGTGTTTACTTTCTACCACCATCACATTACTTTCGTAACCGCCGTAGTTTGAATTTATTACGTTTAAAAATATTTTGTTTGAATTTAAAAGCTAAAATTTGTGTTTAAATCAAAATCTAAAATAAAACTCTTCATCAATGTGACACATGGTGGCTAATAATTGGTGAACATAGAGTCGATTTGGAATTCCACGTGGCGAGTCAGACGGTCTCAAATGCTTCGCTGTTACATTTTATACATAGACTTGGACTACCATTATCATGTCTCAAAAATAAATGTTCTTTTAAATTTTTTTGATTTAATTTTTTTTCATAATTCATTATATTTTTTACAAATGTAAAATTTTGAAAATGAATTAAAAGTAATAAGCTTATTATTTTTTCTAGATTAAAATTAAAATTTTTTAAAATAATTATTAAATTTTGAAAAAAATCATTCATTTTAGGATGGATATAATAACATGAATTTAAAAAAAAAAAAAATTAAATTTAATCCAATAAAATAAAA
>JAFEMH010004319.1:0-216039 GCA_022495995.1 Adenophora triphylla var. japonica | reverse complement strand
GATGAATTTAGATATTATTCCTAAACATGCTATTGATAAGAATTCTAAATGTCATGTATGTGTTGAAGCTAAATCTACAAAAGGTCCGTTTAAGTCGGTTGTGAGAAATTAAATCCTAGATTTAGTTCATACCGATATTTGTGAATTTAATGGCGTGTTGACCAAAGACAAAAAGAAATACTTTCTCACCTTTATTGATGATGCTAGTAAATCTTTATGTCTATTTGCTTAGTTCTAAGGATGAAGCATTAGATAAATTCATTATATTTAAGAACGAAGCGAAACACGGCAAGAAACTTAAATGGTTAAGGTCGATAGAGGAGGTGAATATGAGTCTAACCCCTTCATGTATTATTGCCAAGAAAACGGAATAGTACATGAAGAGACTCCTCCCTACGCCCCTCAATCAAATGGTGTTGGCTTTGAACGTAAGAATAGAACCCTTGCGATATGATTAACGGTTTACTTATAAGTTACGGATTGCCCAAATATATGTGGGGAGAGGCTTTGAATACGGCTTTGCCATATTACGAATAGAGTCCCTCCTAAACATAGAAAGGAAAGCCCGTTTGAACTTTGGAGAGGTCGACAGGCTAGCTTGAAACACTTAAAAGTGTGGGGGTGCCTTGCAAAGGTACTTGTACCCGCACATAAAGGAAAAAGCTTGGACCTAAAGCGTTGATGCTATCTTTATAGGTTATTGAAACAAGTTATGCATTGAGATTTCTTATTATCAAATCTGAAATTTTTGGCATAGATGTGAACTCTATAGTTGATTTACGTGATTCAACATTTTTTGAAGATTTGTTTCCTATGAAGGACGGACTTCCTAAGAATCTAACCCAACCACTAATTCCATTCCCGCTCAGAAGTAGAGGAGATGACAAATGTGGGGGTTGATTCCAGTGCAACTCATTCTGACGATGAGATTGAACCAAGAAGGAGTAAAAGGGCAAGGACCACCAAGGACTTTGGAAATGATTTTATCACTTACAATGTCGAGGGTGATCCTCTAACCTTCAAAGCCGCTATGGCTACTTCGATGCCAAGCGGTGGAAGAATCTTTAAGAGTGAGATGGATTCTATTGTCTCTAATGGGACATGGGAATTGGTCGATCTCCCTCCCGGTTGTAGCACGATAGGATGTAAGTGGGTCTTCAAAAGGAAACTGAAACCGGATGGAACCGTTGACAAGTTTAAGGCTAGGTTAGTGGCTAAGGGATTCAAGCAAATGGAAGGAATAGACTATTTCGATACCTATTCGCCAGTTGCTAGAATGACTACAATCCGAATGCTTATCGCATTGGCCTCTGTATATGATCTTCCTATCCATCGGATGGACGTTAAGACCGCTTTCTTGCATGGCGATCTAGAGGAAGAAATTTATATGGATCAACACGAAGGTTTTGAGGCCCCTGGCAATGAGAGAAAGGTTTGTAAACTTGTTAAGTCCTTGTATGGACTTAAACAAGCCCCTAAGCAATGGCATGAGAAATTTGATAAAATTATCTCATCGTTTGGCTTTGTTAATAATGAGTTTGATAAGTGTGTTTATAGCAAGAGTATTGGTGATAGTAGTATTTTCTTATGTACGTATGTCGATGATATACATTGTTTGGAACGGATATGAGGATAATTGATACTACTAAGGCATTCTTGAAAGGTAAGTTTGAGATGAAAGATATGGGAGTAGCAAGTGTGATTCTTGGCCTTAAGTTGACTCGTTCAACTAGTGGCATAACCATATCGCAATCTCATTATACTGAAAGTGTAATTGAGAAATTTGGTTATAAGAATTGCAAAGTGGCTAAGACTCTATATGACCCTTCATCTGCTCTTACTAAGAATGAAAGTGGAGTACCGATGGCTCAGTTGAGATATTCTCAAATAATTGGAAGTTTGATGTATCTTGCCAATTGTACTAGACCGGATATATCCTATTCGGTTACTAGGTTGGCTAGATATACTCAATGTCCAAATAAAGCACATTGGGAAGCTCTTGATAGAGTTCTCGAAGTACTTGAAGGGAACGGTTTCCCTTGGGAAGTTTGCATTACGGTAGATACCCTTGTTCTTGAAGGGTATAGTGATGCAAGCTGGATTGCCTTTAACTTTCAGGGAGTTATGGCTGTACGGGGTATGTTTTCACCTTAGGCGGAGGCTGCCGGTCGCTTGGAGGTCGACCAAACAAACTCTGTTGTCTAGGTCTACATTTGAGGCCGAATTAGTTGCCCTTGACACTCTTGGATTGGAAGGCGAATGGCTTCGAGGACTTATGTACGAGTTGCCCGTGGTCGATAAGCCCATGCACATTATCTCGTACATTGTGACAACAACGCCACAATTGAGAAGCGAAAAGTGTCAAGTACAATCAGCTAAAACTAGGAGACACATCCAAATTAGATTAAAATCTATAAGGGATCTAGTGTCTCGGAAGGTGATAAAGTTGATTATGTTGGTACCAAAGATAACACGGTGATCCTTTAACCCAAAGGGCTAGAATTTGCTCTAGTTCAAAAATCTAGGTTGGGGATGGGGATCAACCCCGCTCGACTCAAACCTTGACAGGCAACCCAATCTACACAGTGGAGATCCCACAAAGGAGATTCAATGTGGTAATAACAAGGCTGTGGGGTGAGTCGGAGCACTAATAAATAGATTGACATGTTACATGTACGAGTCTATCCACTGAATAGCCTAGAGGTGCTGCATTCTTTGCTAATTTAGTAAAAGTTTGGAACTTTGAATGGGATCAAGTCTTTTAGACAAGATGTTAGCGGTACATCTTACGAGATGCTTGACTAAGTGAGTGTTGTTGTTGGCCGCGACTAGAGGAATTTGGGTTATTCCTTGAAAGCACTCATGATAGAGGATCGGACGTATGGCTTATAAGCGTCAGTGTTCGATAAAGGGCCTATCATAGCTTTTATCGTGTTTGTTACCGGCCAAAGGCCTCTACATCCAAAGGCATCGAGATTCGAGACACCGTTCATCGGTCTGTGGAGGTTTGCGTTGGATAACATAGGTAGTGGTTCAAGCCGGAAGGTACCATTATTGAAAGCATGGCAATGGACAATACTGGCACACGTCATATTTCTATGAACTTGTGGGGGATTGTTGGAATTTTTGTATATGTGGTATGAAGTTCATAGGCTATGACATGGAAGTGTCTTGGCTTGAAGGCGAATTGGCAAGAGGAGAAAAATTCACGTCGGAATTTCGGCAAGGAGGGCGGCCGCGCTTAGGCCTTGCGCGGTCGCGCTTAAGGGCCGAATGTTCACCTTGATTTGCCGGAGTCGAAGCGCGGTCGCGCCACTCCTCAAGGGCGGCCGCGCTTGTGACGGTATTTGTCCTTCCTGGGCCGATTTTTCTGTGAGTTTTTTGGGTTTAATTAATTCCAAAAACCTAATTTATCACATATATATAAAGATTACTTCCCCCAGCCGTTTTTTATACAGTGAATACAAGGAGAGAACACAATTCTCTTGGCTTTAATTCATTGCTAAATTACTCCCGTTCATAGAGATTAGTTTGTGAGATTCAAGGCGACTGAGATAGACCATGGGTGATTACCTACATGTCTATGTGTGTGGTACGTAATCCGTGATCGTTTTATCCTCGGAGAAATTTGCACTGTACACGAGTTGCACCAATTGGGGGCAATATTTTCTCTTAGACCTTGTGATCTTCCTAAGGCGACTCGATCAAATCACGATAAGTTTTCTAACCGTTTGATTTCTTGTTTCTGTTTGTTTTCCTGATCCTGTTCCTTGGCTTTCGATTTTGCTATTGGCTTAATTGGTACGTTTGACTTGATCAATAAAATCCCCTACTGTTGATTAAATTGTTGTTTAATCTGTGGTGCTTATTAATTTAATTTACAACAATCACTTTGTTTTTTAAAAGGTAACATTATAGTACTACCTCTGAAAAGTTGGAAAATTTTAAATTTAGCCATAAAATAATTAGACAATATCAGTTGTGACCCCCTTTTATCAAGAAAAAATAACACTAAATTATTGTTTTAACCTCCTTTCTAATTAAATTCTTATTTATTTATGTAACAATTAATATCTAAAATGATTTCAACCCCCTCAAAACAAAATTATGGTTTAGACATTAGATGTTGTCACCACCATCACCATACCTCTTTCCCCATTTCTCTCATGCACAAAGAACATTATTACCGCTACGGTCGAACCCTTTCAACGATTTGGGTCTGAGTTTCTTGGGTGTAGAGATTTTTAGACCCAGCAAACACTCATTTCCCATTGTCACCCTCATTTCTTCCTTGTAGGGCTCGTTTGGTAGTAAGACAGAAATAAGATTAGCTATTTATCTTCATATTAATAACACCACTCCTTCCCATAGGATAAATAATAAGGCCGGGATAAACCCCTTATTAGCTATATCCTTCTAATTAATTCAAATATTTAAAATCATACCAAATAACTCTATTTAGTATTATTTATGTTATCCAGTCTTATATCAGGTTACCAAGGTTACCAAACGGCCCTTAGTGGCTTCCACTTTTTCCCCAACATAGCCGATCTCCACCCCGCGTGTGTTCATGCTCGAATGTGTGTGCGTGTTCGTGCGTAAATGTTAAATATGATTAAGAAAGAATCAACCGATAAAATGGTGGTTTGAAGATTTTTTTTGGGGGGGAGGGGGTGGGTGGAAGGTATAAAGAGGTCAGATTTGGAAGGGGGAGGATGGGTGACCGGCTAGAGGGTGATGTGTCTTAGAAAGGGAGGGGGGAGGGAGGAAGGTGACGGTTGTGATAGCTTATGTGTTACTGGGAAGTGAAGAATTGAGTTATATATAGAGAAAAAATGTTGTGATTGTAGGTCGCACTATTTATTAAGGGTTAATGACCATTTAGGGCTTAAGGTCGTATAGCAGTCTTCACGGGGGCATGTGGTGGTTTCCTTGTCAATTTAGGGTCTGTCATTAAAAAAGTTAGTCAGTTAAGGGCTATTTGACGGAATTCGTTGAAAAACTTGTTAAAGTCTCATGTGCCTCGCACATGCTTAACAGATTTGACCAAACTGAAGTTAAATTTCATATTCAGAGAGTTAAATGTAATTTCATAAAATAAAAGGACTAAAAATAATTTTTCTAAAAATATTAAATAATCACATTTTAAAACAAAAAGAATAAAAAATTATAAAAAATATTATAAATTTATATTTTATATTTTTTTAAAACCCCCCACCCAACCCCGCCCCACCCAACTCCGCCCCCCAATCCCGTCGGGCCAAAAAAAATTTAAACATTCTAAATTTCTTTTTAACCACCCCAGCCCCAGCCCTACCCCTACCCCCCTGCCCCCTCACGCCCCACCCCCCCCCCACCCCCGGCCAGGTCAAAAAAACAATTTAAACATTTTAAATTTATTTTTAACAACCCCAGCCCCAGCCATACCCCCCCCCCGGGTCAAAAAAAAAAATTAAACATTTTAAATTTATTTTTAACCATACCCCCTACCCCCACCCCCGGCCCACCCCCACCCATACCCCCTGCCCAACCCCCCCCCCTCTCGGGTCAATTTTTTTTTTTTTAACATTTTAAATTTATTTTAATATTTATGATAGAAAAAAAAAATATTTGAATCAAAAGTAATATTTTGGGATAAAAAATGTGATACTGTGTTTTGGTTATTAATTTTTGAGTCGTAAGCAATATTTATTTTTGAGACGAGTAATACTTGTTACAACCCATTTAACATACGGGTTCTATGAAGCGGGTCAACTCGGATAACCCGATAAATTTAAAATGTTAAAAAAAAAATTTACCCGAAAGGGGGGGAGGGGTGGGGCAGAGGGGGTAGGGGTATGGGTGGGGGTAGAGATGGGGCTGGGGTGGTTAAAATAAATTTAAAATGTTTAAATTTTTTTTGACCTGACCGGGGGGGGGTAGGGTTGGGGCTGGGGTGGTTAAAAATAAATTTAGAATGTTTAAATTTTTTTTTACCCGACGGGTGGGGGGTGGGGGGTGGGTGGGGCGGGGTTGGGGGTGTTAAAAAAATATAAATTTATAATTTTTTTATAATTTTTTATTCATTTTGTTTTAAAATGTGATTATTTAATATTTTAAAAAAATTATTTTTAGTCCTTTTATTTTATGAAATTACATTTAACTCCCTGAATATGAAATTTAACTTCAGTTTGGTCCAATCTGTTAAGCATGTGCGAGGCACATTAGACTTTAACAAGTTTTTCAACGAATTCCGTCAAATAGCCTTTATCTGGCTAACTTTTTTAATGACATGCCCTAAATTGACAAGGAAACCACCACAGCCCCCCTCCCCCCGCGAAAACTGTTATACGATCTTAGGCCCTAAATGGTCATTAACCCATTTATTAATTAAGTATTTAATTAATTAATGTCAACTCAGGTTGTGAACAAAATTTTGGAAACTTATTTTGTGCCTAACATTTCTAGAGGGAAGAAAGAAAGGTTGAAGATCCGGTAAATACTTCCGGTTCTATTCTAGAAGAGAATTTTAATTTTGTCTCAAAATACTTGCAGTTTTGAAATTTTTCATAAAATTTTGCCTAAACTGCCCTTATTTATGATTAGCTAGTTGTCTTTGTAAAAGAACTAGTACATGCCCGTGTCCAAGGACACGGGTATTTTTTTTTTTTTTTAATTTTTTTTTAATTTAAAAAAAAATAAAAATTTAAGGACAAAATGGGAAAGGAACAAATGTATGAGGGCAAAATGGGAAAAAACCCATTTGAAACTATTCATCACTTCCCTCATTTATACTATAGATATAATTGCCTAGGTACTCAAAATATTAAAAGGGTAATTTGGTGTATTTGATACGTATTAATTGTTTTTATCAATATGTGTGAAAAGTACTAGAAATACAAATATTTTGAGACGGAAGGAGTATTGTTTAGGCCATAATTAATTAAGTTGTTATTAATTTATGTTCTGATGAGCCTTGACTTTTCGTATATACAAACATAGTATTTGTTGGGCCCTACATTTTCAGTCAACTTGTTTTCAACTTGCACATAAACATCTTGGTACTAACAACTTGAGTTGTCCTACTACATCTTGATCATCTTGCAGGTTGAATTATTGTTACGTTAAACCCTACTTTTCAGGGAACGTGTCAATAAAATAGAAGATTAATTCAATGACGTTTCTTCATTAAAGTCTTCAGCAACGGACCATTATCTCCTCCATCAACAAAGTGGCGAGAATATCTCAACAAGATCAACCTATTTTCCGAGATTCTAGGCCTGTTATTCTCCTTGAATTTTAGCCGTTATTTGAGGTATAAAAAGGGATAAACACCTGTATTTTGCACACACGTTCTCACTAGCTTAAGCTCCCTTGCATACGCTCTTAGCTCTGTACTCAAACTCGATCTTTAATATACCTTTTGGTCAAGGCAGGTTCCTAAATCTCCCGGGGTTTTGTGCCGGCGAACAAGTTGTTCAAGGGCTTTCCCTAGTCAACAAATTCCTCGTGTTCATTTCTATTCTATCCAATAATCATTGTACCCAGATTCTTATCTCTTTTGTCATTTTTCTCGTCATTGATGTTACTTGTTGAAAATTGACCAAAACAATTTGGCGCCGTCTGTGGGAATACTTTGATTATTTGCGTAGAAATGACCAATCCGTCGTCCGGCAATCAAGGTGAGAGGAGTCAGTCGCTTCCTAGTTCCGGCATCCAAGGCAATCCATCTTCGAATTCAGAAGCTGTCAATTTGGAGCTAATGTCCAACATGGTCGATATGTTGAAGAAAGTGAATGACCGGTTGGATGCTCAGGAGCATACAAACACCATGATATTCAATGCCATTGATGCCATGCATAAAGGAAAGCAAACTGAAACTCAAGTGTCCACTCCATTTTCACCTTTGTACCCTAGATCTTTGTTTGGTGCAAGTACAGGACCGAGTCATTTTGGAGATATCCCTATGTCCAGTACCTTGCCAACAGAAAGCACAATCGTGACGTCCATCCCAATCACGCAACCAAGATTCAGCCTTCCAGCTAGCCCACCCGTGTTGTCATCTTGCTACACCTATGCCACACCCTCGATGGGACAAACAGGGAGTTTCTTTAATGCTTTTGATACTTCTGCATCTCAGTTTAATAATACTCCTCTTTTCACAGAGAATCAACTTGTTAAGGAAATGCAGACCATAAAAGAGTTGCTTCGAAGTGTACCTGGAGTCAACTTGCCTTATCACTAAGTTTCTCCAACTTGCTATAACGAATCTCGTTTTGTTCCAGCAATAGCTAATGTGGAGATCCCAAAGAAGTTCTCAGTCCCTCATATGAAGAAGTACGACGGGAGCACCGATCCAGCAGAGCATGTGTTCTTTGTATCGAGGAATCGATGGATATCATAAGTATCCCCCCTGTTTTTAAAGAAGCATGTTTTTGCAGGGGTTTTGGCTCGACTTTGTCAGGACCAGCCTTAAAATGGCTAACAGGACTCCCTCTAAATTCTATTTCTTCTTATGCTCAACTTGTCAACATGTTTACTAATCAATTTTCGTGCAACAGGGCATTTGACAAGTTGACTAGCGACCTTTACAGAATTGTGCAACAACCTAACGAAAGTCTTAAAGAATATTTGCACAGGTTTAACAAGGAGGCAGTGACTATACCCAACTTGGATATGTCCACAGCTACGGAGGCATTCCGTATAGGCTTGAAGAAGAGCTCTCTATTTTATAATGAGTTGGTGATGACTCCTGCGAAACAACTTGAAGAAATCAGAACCAGAGCCTTGCGTTTCATCAGATTGGAAGATGATAGCCTGGCAATGGAGAAGTCAACTGGGAGGACCCCTACTCCTCTATTTGAGCCCTCGGACAGAAAAACGGATTCCCATCATTATAAGTCTAACAGGGGCAAACCCCCTGCTAAATCTGAATCTTCTAAAGTTCATTTTGTAGATGATGACCAAGATGGGGATGATAATGACTATACTAAAATTTCTGATTACTGCTTCTCTGTGGACATTGCAGGAGTCCTTTGCGCCATGGGAAATCTTGGAGATAAAGCAAGATGGCCTAAGAAAAGTGACCAGCCCTCAACTTGGAAGGATAAGTCCAAATGGTGCGCGTTTCATGAAGATTTTGGGCATACCACTGAAAATTGTTTTGCCTTGAGGAAGGAGATCGCTCATTTATTGTCAAAGGGTCTTCTTAAGGATTTGTTGGGTAAGAAGAGGGTCAGAAATGAGTCCAAAGAGCCTGATTCGGGAGCTTGATCCGGACCCGAGAAAGTTGCACCTCCTCCCGCCACCAAGGTAGTAAATGTTATTTCAGGTGGATCCCATATTTGTGGTACAACCTATTCTGCTGCCAAGCGTCATGCCAAGAGTTCTAAGGAGGATCAGTCAGAACTGCCCTCAAGGTGTCGCGACTTCACAGATGGTCAAGTTATCTCCTTCGAAGATGAGGATAAGGACAACACGTTGGACCCCCATCATGATGGTCTAGTTGTTCAGGTGCAGATTGCTAATTGTGTGGTCAAGAGAATTCTGATTGACGGCGGCAGCTCAGTCAACATAATCTTTACTCATGCTCTGGAAGAGATGGGCATTCCTTTGTCCGAAGTTGTGAAGAATTCGTCCGTACTGGTAGGGTTCAGTGGTGAAGTGAAGCAAACAGTCGGAGAAATCAAGTTACCTATCTACTTGGAGGGTATGAATTCTATGGAAAGGTTATGTGTGATTGAATGCTCATCCTCGTACAATGTCATTTTGGAAAGACCTTGGATCCACAACATGAAGGCCGTACCGTCAACTTATCACCAGTGCGTCAAATTTCCAACACCTTGGGTGTAGCCAAGTTGAAGGGAAATCAACAGACTTCTAAAGAGTGCTACAAGGTTAATATGAAAGCAAGTTCAGTTCCTCGTCAAGCATAGCAATTAAAGAAAAAGGCCCAGGATGTTCTTGAAGCAGTGGAGCATGAGACGAAAAGTATTTCTGTTGATGAGTCAAACCCTGGGGCCCAAGTGCAAGTTGGTGCAGATCTTCCATCAGAAATTGAGGAGGAGCTGATTGAGTTCTTGAAAAGTCAGAAATGTTGTTTCGCGTGGAAGCATGAGGACATGACAGGGATAAGCAAGGACATCATTACTCACAAGTTGAACATTGATCCAGCCATCCGTCCTGTCCACCAGAGAAGAAGAAAGTTTGCCCAGGAGCGAAACCAGATCATAAAGGATGAAGTTGAGAGGCTTTTGAAGTCCAAGATGATCAGGGAAGTTCAATATCCAAGATGGTTAGCTAATGTTGTGGTGGTAGAGAAGAGGAACGGCAAGTGGCGAGTATGCGTGGACTTCACAGATTTGAACAAGGCACACTTGAAAGATCCATTCCCTCTTCCTCATATTGATTCTCTAGTTGATGAGACAGCTGGTCACGATATCTTGACATTCATGGATGCATCCTCAGGATATCAGCAAATTCAAATGGAGCCCTCGGACCAAGAGGACACGGCATTCATGACTCCAGAAGGTATATATTGTTATATTGCTATGCCATTTGGTCTTAACAATGCAGGGGCAACTTATCGGAAATTTGGTGAACAAGATGTTCAAAGATCAACTTGGCAAGACAATGTAAATCTACATAGATGATATGGTAGTAAAGTCCAAGCATATTGAAGATCACGTGGAACATCTTGCTGAGGCGTTCAACATCTTGAAAGCTTTCAACATGAAACTTAATCCAGCAAAGTGCAATTTTGGTGTTAAAGCAGGAAAGTTCTTGGGCTATATGGTGACCAAAAGAGGAATTGAAGCCAGTCCCGAACAGATCAAAGCTATTCTCAACTTGGAATCCCCCAAGAATATTAAAGACGTCCAAAGGTTAACAGGTAGAGTAGCTGCCCTAAATAGATTTATATCTAAATCATCTGATAAGTGAAGGTTATTCTACGAAGTGTTGAGAAAGAATAAACTCTTCCAATGGACTGATCAACATGAGGCAGCTTTTAAACAACTTAAAGAATACTTGATGATGTCACCCCTACTTGCCAAACCAGAACGTTGTGAGCACCTTTATTTATATTTAGCTGTATCCGAGAATACAGTTAGTGCAGTGTTGGTGAAAGAGATCCAAGGTGAACAGCATCCTGTTTATTATATAAGTAAGTCTTTACTAGATGCGGAAACAAGGTATTCTCATCTTGAAAAGTTAATTTTAGCCTTAACCACCGCTGCTACAAAACTGCATCATTATTTTGAAACACATTCTATAATTGTTAGAACTAACTATCCTGTGAGAAATGTGTTGAGAACTCCAGAGATGTTAGGCAGATTGGCCAAATGGTCGGTCAAGTTGAGCACGTATGACATTTCATATGAGCCAAGAACAGCTATCAAATCCCAGGCTCTAGCCGATTTTGTAGCAGACTTTAGTCCAAGTTTGCAGCCCGAGGTCGAACTGGAAGTACAACAGCTTGAAGGTAAAACAATTCCTAGATTTTGGACACTGTTTACAGATGGAGCTTCAAATTCCAAAGGAATTGGCTTGGGAATAGTTCTGAAATCCCCTCAAGGTGATATCATACCTCAAGCTGTATCTTGTGAATTCAGTGCGACAAATAATGAAGCTGAGTACGAAGCTTTAATCATGGGTTTGACTACAGCTCTAAATTTAAATATTACTCATATAAATGTGTATGTTGATTCTCAATTGCTCGCTAACCATTTCAATGGCAGTTATATGGCGAAGCATTCCAAGATGACTCTGTATCTCCAACATGTTAAAGCTTTGGCTTCAAAATTCCTATCATTTTCTTTGGAACAGGTCCCTAGAGAAGAGAATACAGAAGCGAACGCATTGGCCAACTTGGGTTCAACTTGCAAGTTTATGTTGCATACTAATATTCCCATTATTTATGTTAAATACCCGGCAATAGACCAAGTAGAGGAAACTCAAGAAGTTACTCAATCTAATGGGGCACAAGATACAAGTTCATCTTGGACCCAACCTATAATTGAGTTCCTTCCACTTGGAACTATTCCACCTGATATTAGGAATGCTAGATCTTTTAAAATGCGTACTTCAACTTTTGTTTTAATAGATAATGTCTTGTTTAAGAAGTCTTTTGCAGGACACTATTTGAGATGTATTGACAATAAGCAAGTTGAGCTCGTGCTAAGTGAAATCCATGAAGGAGCATGTGGGAATCATTCTGGTGGGAAAGCATTGGCATCGAAGGCTCTCAGGCGGTTGTGCGCGGCCAACCATGCGTCAAGATGCCATGAGCTATGTGCAGAAATGCGATGCCTGCCAGAGACACATCAATGTCTTGCATCAACCTGCCGAACCTCTACACTCTATCGTCTCATCTTGGCCTTTCATGCAATGGGGCATGGATATTGTGGGCAAGTTGCCTAAGGCCCCTGGAGGCAAAGTGTTCATGTTGGCAATGACTGATTATTTCTCCAAGTGGCTTGAGGCAGAGGCCTATGTGCAAGTGAGAGACAAGGAGGTAGTTTCATTTTTAAAGAAGAATATTATTAGCAGGTTTAGCGTACCATCAGAGATCATATGTGATAATGGATCCCAATTCAAAAGTAAAAAGACTAGAGATTTTTGTGCTCGTTGGGGCATCAAGTTGATCATGTCTACCCCTGTCCACCCTCAAGCCAATGGTCAAGCCGAGTCAAGCAACAAGTTGATTATCAACAACTTGAAGAAACGCCTAGATCAAAAGAAAGGAAAATGGGCTGAAGAATTACCACTTGTACTTTGGGCAGACAGGACAACTACAAAAGGGGCCACAGGTAGAACTCCATATTCTTTGATATTTGGAGCAGAAGTTGTAATTCCAGTCGAGGTGACAATCCCAACAGCAAGGTATGGTTTATTAACTCAGAATGAAAATAATCTCTTGTTAACCCAAGATCTAGATACAATTGATGAGATCAGGGATTTAGCCAAGATAAGGATGGCTGCCTATCAACAGCGGATTGCTAGATCTTACAACAAGAATGTCAGAATAAGAAGATTCCAGGTTGGTGATTTAGTTTTGAGAAAAGTATTTCAAAATACAGAGAACTGAATGCATGTAAATTAGCTCCCAGTGGGAGGGGCCAGAAGTATCTTATTGACGAAGGCGAGCGAAAGGGGCATATTGGCTGTCAACCCCAAGTGGAGATAGGATCCCTAGGAGTTGGAATGCCATTCATTTAAAGCTCTATTTTATGTAAGTTAAGTTATTAACAACTAGACTTCTCAGGTACGATTTAATTTATATCAAGTTCATTCGCGTGTTTCAATTCTTAATTTTATTGGAAATCCTTACTAACTTAAGCATCGGAGGGGTGTTAGCTACGCTAACACCCAATCCTAACATAAATTTGTTTTGCAAGGTATACGACTTGAACAAACGGAGTAGGCTCAACATGTTAACACGCCAGTACGACTCCGACATGTTGAGACCTAAACTGGAGCAGGTCGAACATATTAACACGCCAGTACGGCTCCAACATGTTTGGGCCTGAGATAAAGAAGTTCAACATGTTAACACGCCAGTACGGCTCCAACATGTTGAAACTTTAGCTGGAGAGGGATGGAACATGTTGACACGCCAGGACGGCTGAGACTTGTTCTATTTCTTCAAATGATTTTACCTCTGATCAAAGGTACATTTTACTTATGGTTAAAAGATTTACATCTTTTCTAAAGAATTAAGGTTTTGACACCTTCGCCCGTGCGTACGATTTCACACTTATTCAAGTTGTGACTATTGGTTGTAACATTGACATGTTACCTACTGTTTATATCATCAACATTTTATCTACTGATCAAACAAGTATTTCTGAAAAGCCTAAAATACTTCTTTAAAACTTCAAAATGTTCTCAAAAGATTTCGCAACTAATGGATAAGTTGGATAAGCCAACAAATCCTTAAAAACCTATGAAAGCTTGGAGTACTAGACCAACCTAGTACCCCCAAATAAATTGTTTGGACTCTTATGAGCCATTACATAACCAAATAAACAGAAAAAGAAATTGTTTTTGTTGTCCCTCCTTCCAAACTACTTAAAAACTTTCAGATTGATCAAACATCTTGGCTTGCTGCCGCTGGTGGTACACTTGTCTCCTTCTCTTGATTATTTTCTTCAACATGGGTCACCACTATGGTACTCAAAGCCTTGTTAGCATCATCAACCAGTTTGTCAAGAGCTTCAAGGGCCGGTGAGTTCACTTCCTCCCCATCCACTGGTTCACCAATGAAATCTTCCAGAGTCCTTTTCTCCTCCTCCAAATCCCAACTTGGAGCTAGCCCATTCTTGAACTCTTCCATGAGTTGAATTCTGGCCTCCAACACTGCCTTGGTAGCATTAAACTTGAAATCCTCCTTTGCTGTTTCAAGTTCCTTCAAATGGGCTTCATTCTCCTTCACCTTCTCAGCACAAACAACTTCCACCTCCTCTCTTAAAGTCCCAATGTCTTTCTTCAATTTCTCCACCTCACCAGCATGTGATTTTGCTTCTTTCTTCAATCTCTCTACTTCCCCAGCACTTATGTTGGCCACCTTCTTTGATTCCTCGGCTTCATAACTACATCTAGCCTCCTTGATCTTCAAAGTGTTGACTTGGTCCATAATAGGACTCATAATCTCCGAAACCTGTGTAAAAGAAGTGTTAGTACTTTATAAATTTGGTATAAGGTTCAAAATCTCCTCGTTTTACCTTATCAACAAATTCTGTCATCACAGCACCAAACTTCTCTCTCGATTTCTCCATATCCAAAACATCACTTGCATCTGTGGCTTCAGCCTCCGCCAATTTCCTTTTCTTCGCTTCATCCTTCTTCTTGGATGCATTCGCTTCAGAACTGGATACCATAGACTTGGGAGTTGGGGGCTTGCTATCTTTCTTCACAGTTCTCTTTGCTTTAGCTTCAGCAAGAAGGTCCGCAACACTCACATTGGTCTTAGAACGAGTTGCTGCAATAAAGGGCATATAATTAGAACAACTTGAAGGTTTAGAACAAATTGAAGATAGGAAAAAAATTTAAGATATTAATCAAACCTGTGGACATCTTGATAGAGCCTGGCTGAGACTCTTCTGGTTTAACCTCTCCCTCCAAACCTTCAACCCTCTCTACAGAAAATAGGACAGGGAATGCTTTGAAAGACCTAACCAATGGATCCAACTCGTAAATCTTTTTCACGTTTTCTTCTGTCCCTTCTTGTTCTGGGAAAAGCACGCTCAATTTGGCAACTTCTACAAAGGAACATTCAAGTTGGTTAAGATTAAGTGTGCAAAGATTTTAAGAGTGTGTGAAATCAAAGGAAATTTCCCCTACCTTGGGACCTCCACTTCGAAATAACACCAGCCTCTTGTCCTAGGCTATCTTTCCTAGCAAAGAAAAATATGTTCCTCCATCCTCTATCGGCAAGATCATTGTTGAAATTCAAGATGGGATCGCCACCACTCTTAACTCTAAAACAAAACCTCCCAAGACCAAATCCCCTTATATCAGTCGTATAAGCCAACTCCTCCAGACCCACATTCAACCCAGTCTCCTCCTTCAACCTAACTAGGGTTTGTAAGCACCTCCAACCTTGAGGCATCATTTGGGCATAATTAAGTTTGGCAGAGGTGAAGAACCTAGAGATTAAGTCAGGAAAGGGGAATTTTAGGCCAATGACGAAGGGATATTACGGAAGCACACCCATTCGGGGAATAGCAGTCAGAGGTGAAGTCGGGGTGAGTGAAGAAAATAGTTTCGAAGGGGAATGCATGATTCTTTTTAATAATTTCCAAATCAGCCTCAGAAATCACACATTTTTCCTTATCGGGTTCTTTCAACAGGTTTTGGGTCACGAAGCCCTCAGGAAGACCTTCGTCGCTTTCGATTATACTTACCTTCTTTCTTCCCATTTTTACAACTTGAGAAAAATTATCAACGAGAAATTGAGAAAGGGGATGGAGGACTCACCAGAAATTTTACTTGTTTTTCTTCTTCTTGTGCTCCTCCTTGATTTCTCTCCAAAACCCTTTTTGTTAAAGAACTTCTGTGAAAAGGAGAGTTGGGGAAGAAGGATTCTAATTTATTGAAGAGAGATTGCAAGCGGTTGGAAGTCTAAAACATCATGACCTTTGCCTGGGAAATACTCAAAACCGTCCCATCAAACCTTTTCATTTAAAACCGCCGTATACTACATCCGTTTTTGGCAAACTTTTTAAATTTTTGTCTCTTTATATTCTTTATTTTAAAAATTCAAAAAGTTTGGGGGCAATTATTGGGCCCTACATTTTCAGTCAACTTGTTTTCAACTTGCACATAAACATCTTGGTACTAACTTGAGTTGTCCTACTACATCTTGATCATCTTGCAGGTTGAATTATTGTTACGTTAAACCCTACTTTTCAGGGAACGTGTCAATGAAATAGAAGATTAATTCAATGACGTTTCTTCATTAAAGTCTTCAGCAACGGACCATTATCTCCTCCATCAACAAAGTGGCGAGAATATCTCAACAAGATCAACCTATTTTCCGAGATTCTAGGCCTGTTATTCTCCTTGAATTTTAGCCGTTATTTGAGATATAAAAAGGGATAAACACCTGTATTTTGCACACACGTTCTCACTAGCTTAAGCTCCCTTGCATACGCTCTTAGCTCTGTACTCAAACTCGATCTTTAATATACCTTTTGGTCAAGGCAGGTTCCTAAACCTCCCGGGGTTTTTGTCTTGGGCGAACAAGTTGTTGAGGGCTTTCCCTAGTCAACAAATTCCTCGTGTTCATTTCTATTCTATCCAATAATCATTGTACCCAGATTCTTATCTCTTTTGTCATTTTTCTCGTCATTGATGTTACTTGTTGAAAATTGACCAAAACAGTATTATACATTAAATGCATGGTCTATACAATACACTCTCTAGAGTTCTCTCTCATATACAATTTACTCCCCCATATATGTATTAATTTTTACACCTGAGGGATATATCTGGGCAACCCTCCCCGCACCTTTAACGATGTTATTTCTTGCAGATATTCGACCTGCTAGACAATGGGAGCACTTTCTACATCTTTTGCCACCCTTATAGTGACTGGTTTTCATGGCGTAATCATGTTCATTCAAATATTTTATTTTTAATTGTCAATATGTTAAATTATGCATATGATATCATCAACAATTGTTCATAAAAATGTCGTACATTTGTTTTATGTTTAAGATAAATGTATTTTGAATAGTTAAATTTTATACAAAAATATTATATATTTAAAAAATAAATTTTTAACAAATATTGTCCGAATGACTCAATTTTAAAATTGAATTATTCAATCCTTTAAATTTAATAATATTTATTTAATTCCTTATAAAATTGCATTTGAAGTCCTAAATTAATCAATTAGGAACATGGGGCTCTTCTTAGGAACATTTTTTGTAGTTCAGGCTCAAATACGAAAATTCTCAAAAAAAAAAAAAAAAAAAAAAGAGTGAGTCACGTGAACACTTAAAGATAATATTTTTAAAAGAAATTGTCAAAACCCCTTCTTCTTTTTTAATGAATTACATGCATCCCGTATGAGTCATCCTCCCAACCAAGTTTCCAAACCTTTTCGGTCATGCCGCCCAATTTGATTTGAGTTCTTCTAAATTTTGTAATTTAGACATTAATTATTAATTTTGTAATTTTGTAATTTAAACATTAAACATTAATCATTAATTCATTTTATGATTAATGGTTGAAGGACTTTTCTATTGTGTGTCCAGTACACGCATGATAAGGAAATTCAGAATACAGGTCAAATTAATACTTGACACATATTACAAGAAAATCTTTTAAAGATTCTCTTGTAATGTGTGTCAAGTATTAATTTGACACACATTACAAGAGAATCTTTAAAAGATTTATTCAAAGGTTCTCTTGTAATGTGTGTCAAGTATTAATTTGACACACATTACAAGAGAATTTTTAATCCTTATCATGTGCCCATGGGCACACAATAGAAAAGTCCATGATTGAATTATGATTTCTTTACTTTTTAACAATAAATGGATTGATTTGACTCGCAACTTTTATAGATTCCATGTAAACGAGATTTGTTTCATCGGTTTCAATTTCTGGAGACATTTCAACGTCAATAAATTGTCGTGATACAAAAATTATTCGGTATCCAACATATTTTAGATTTTAAAGTCTTTGCCTTACTTCTGCTGTATTTTTTGTATTTTCTCATTTGTCGACAGTTTTTATCTTCTATTCTTTATCGAGAGTCTTTGTTTTCTCTCCGTATTGAGAGACTTTTTATTTTACGTGCATTTATTAGATGTTTGGTTGTGCATTTCTTGCATACCCAAATGCTTTAATTTGTCATGTCTTTAATACCAAAAAAAATTATTTGTGGATTTTCTGAAGGCAAATGTTAGACCGTGTTCAAGTGTAATTTGGAGATGCGTTTGAGCGTCACAAGTCACTGTTCGTAAGATATTTGAGTTGGAAATCAAGAGAGAGAGAGAGGGAAGAAATTTCTCTGTTCATTCAAATGCCGTCAATGGCTATATATATACTCTCTCATTCCCATTTCAAGCTTCACTTTTTGTCAAAATGGGTATCCCGTTAAAAGCTTCACCTTTCCTAAAATGGCAAAGAATCTTTACTATTCCACCCACTAATTCTCTCTCCTATTTCACTATTATACTCACAATACTTTTTAAATTTACTATTTTCTCCACTCATTCTCTCTCCTATTTTCAAATTACACTCACAACATTTTTTCTTTCCACCTATTTTCTTAATTTGCGTGATTTAAAAAAAGTGTGAACCTTGGGCCGGGATGGAGGGAGTATACAACCTTTTATCTAATTTTGATACAAATCAATCCCTATGATTTCACTAACTAATTGATACTCCCTCCGTCCCAGAAAATGCTTCACCATTTTAGGTTCGGCACGCAAATTAAGAAAATAGGTGGGAAGAAAAAATGTTGTGAGTATAATTTAAAAATAGGAGAGAGAATTAGTGGAGGAAATAGTAAATTTAAAAAGTGTTGTGAGTGTAATAGTGAATTAGGAGAGAGAATGAGTGAAGGAAATAGTTAGTGGGTATAATAAAATATTAATAAAATTTTTTCATTTTAGGAAAGGTGAAACTTCAAACGGGACGCCATTTTAGATAAAAGGTGAAGCATTTTCTGGGACGGAGGGAGTATACACTATCAATCCCTATAATGGCGCTAACTAATTGATATACATAAATAATGATAAGATATATATATAAAGAGAGAAGTTATTATATCCCGAGATTTAAGAGAGATCATGTAGAGCTCCTTTATGCGCGCTCCAGAGCTCCCCTTCATGCGTGCTCTGTGCGCGCTCCCCTCTGTGTTTCCTTCTTCCAGGCGCCCCCTATCATGAGCCCGACGCCCCTTCCATGCGCTCCTAGGGGCGTTCACATCCCTAGAGCGCTCCTCCAACACCCCCCTCAATTTGGAGCGTGAAGGTCACAAACGCCCAACTTTCCAAGTAAGATAGTGAATTTTCGAGTCACAAGCGCCTTTCTAGGTACGTCTGTTAACTTAGCAGAAGTGTGAACATATTTCGTAGAGATTAGGCCAGACTGAATGGCGTCACGAACAAGGTGACAATCAACCTCGATATGTTTAGTGCGCTTATGAAAAATAGGATTTTGTGCGATGTGAATAGCTGACTGACTATCACACAGGAGAGTCATAGGAGTTGAGAGAGTGATCCCAAAGGACAACAAGATACCACGCATCCATGTAAGTTCACACGTCGCGCTTTCCATAGAGCGATTCTCAGCTTCGGCTGAACATCGAACAATGGTGGTTTGCTTCACAGTCTTTCATGACACAGGATAACTACCCAAGAACACAAAGTACGCCGTCAAGGAGCGACGAGTAATAGGGCAGCTGGCCCAGTCAGAGTCATAATAGACATATGGTCGAAGATCCGAGTTGGCGCGCAATAGAATCCCCTAACCAGGAAGTCCTTTAAGATAGCGAACCACTCGTAAAGCCGCATGCCAAAGAGCAAGCTTTGATGTGTTTCATAAACTGTGCAAGGATATGAAACAGTAAGAGAGTTATGGTCTCAAATAGTGAGGTAGATTAAACGTCCAATGAGACGTCAATAACATTCAGGGTCACACGAGAGATCGTCGTCTGTCAGAGCCAATCGATGATTCTGCTCGATAGGAGTATTCACCGGACGTGCTACAAGAAGACTAGTTTCAGAGAGAATATCAAGAGCATATTTCCTTTAAGACAAGAAAAATCTCATTCGAGTGGCATGCAACCTCTATTCCCAATAAATAATTTAGGCGCTCAAGATCTTTCATTTTGAAACAACGACATAAATAATCTTTAAAGTCATTAATAGCAGCGGAATCATTACCCCCAATGACCAAATCGTCAACGTAAACTAATGTATGTATGCCGATGTCGTCCTTCTAATGAGAAAAGAGTGAATAGGCTGAGTACGATTTAACAAAACCGTAATTATTCAATGCAGCAAATAGCTTTGCAAACCAGCAACGAGGCGCCTAACGAAGACCACACAAGGACTTTCGGAGCTTACATACTTTGCTAGACATATGGGCTTGATACCCCAAGGGAAGCTTCATATATACCTCCTTACTCAGATCTCCATGTTAGATGGCGTTGTAAACGTCCATTTGATGAAGTTCCCAACCACGAGTCGCGGCAATAGCAAGAAACACTCGTAGTGTAACCGTTTTAACCGTTGGAGCAAAGGTTTCTGTGTAGTCTATGCCTTCCACTTGACGATTACCCAGAATTACCAGTCCTGCCTTATATCATTCCACCGATCCATCTGCCTTATATTTGATTTTACACACCTATTTTTTTCCAATAACCTTTTTACCAATAGCAGCATCCACCAGATCCCATATCCCATTCAAATCTAGAGCATCAAGCTAAGTATTCATGGATGCCCTCCACTCTTCTGACTTTATAGCCTCTGCAAAGTTTATAGGCTCAACATCTGTATCAATTGCGGCTAGAAAACAACAATGTGTAGAAGAAAATTTAGTGTGATTGACAATGTGTGATAAAGGATATCGAGTACCTGAAAAATTGTTTGGAGAGGGTGATTTGGACGAGGGGCTAGCTCGGATAATGTGTGTCTAAGATGTGCTCAAATCATACTCGAAGCTTGCATACTGTAGGAGGGAACCTTTGCCCATTTTCCTCAACCCAAATTATCAGATGCTTCCTCCGTGGTAGGTTCAAGCGATCCATTTGGAACAAACTCTGTGTTAGGCGTCTCAGTGGAAGGTACAAGCGCCTTATTAGTATGGTTATCATGCACAAGAGGTGCATCAGTAGTAGGCACAGACGCCTCGTCGGCGTGTTAAATCATTCTCGAGGCGCCTCAATGGGAATTTCAACCTCTGCGCCTCGCTCTACCAGTATCCCCAATAACCCTCTCATCAGGACTATAAAAAATGGAATCAGGACCAATAAACTCTTAATTTGGACTATCACTTTGACCATTGAAAGGGAATTTGATTCTACAATAACAACATCACGGGAGACGAGTGTTTTGCTTTCTTTAATGTCATCTGATAACCATACTTTATTGCGAAAAGGGTAACAAAAAAACACACTTTCGACTAGCAAACTTATCATTATCACAACGCGAATAATGGGTATAACGAGAGAACCGAAAACCCTAATGTGTTTATAAGTGGGTGCTCGCCAAAAATGATTTTATACGAGTTTTCCCATGCAATAATTTTGAAGGATTGCGATTAATCAAATATCCGGCCGTCAAAACACACCCGCCCCCAAAATATAATTGGCATACTAGCAGCTGAAACCGTAAGGCACGTGCTACGTTCAAAATGTGACGGTGCTTTCTTTCTACTCTCTCATTTTGTTGTGAAGTGCGAATGCATGTGGTGAAACACAATTCCGTTTTCAGCAAAGTATTTTTCAAGACATGTGAATTCTTTCCCATTGTCGTTTCGCACCAATTTGACATGTTTATTAAACTGGCGCTCAAGCATGGCAAAATAATTTTTTAAAGTGTGAGGCGAATCACTTTTTGAATTAATCAAATATACCCACACAGCGCGAGAGCAGTCATCCACGATAGTTAAAAATAAGTTGCTCCACACAAATCAGGTGTCCGATAATCACCCCAAAGATCAACATGAATTAAATTAAAAATCCATTCGAAATTGCTCTCAATGGACAAAATTTATCTTTAGTTTGTTTGATTTTGCAACAAATTTCACAAACATCTTTATTAGCACTATTCCTACTAACAAAAGGAATCAAGCTAACTACTTTACTTGATGAATGTCCCAACCGCTGATGTAATAACTCATGCTTCGCAAGTTCCTTAGCGCTGCAGACTCGTGATTCAGTATACTTTCTCAAGTATTACAACCCCTCGTTTTGTTCACCCGCACCAATCAACGTATTCGAGGTTCGGTCCTGTATTACACAAAGTTTGTTAGAAAATTGCACAAAATTATTTGAGTCACAAAACAATTGTGAGACAAATAACATATTGCAATTGAATGACAGAGCATATAACACATCTTGTAGAGCAAGTTTAGGCCCAGCTTTAACTTCGCCTTCTTTTGTGGCAATGATGTGCTTCCCATTAGACAGTCTTAATAGACTGGATTCAATGTTACAAACATTGCCAAGCAACGCAAGGTTTCCTGTTATATGTCGATCAGCCCCGCTATCCATTAGCCACGACTTATCATTTATCTTCCCATTCATGCGCTTATTACTTTTAACGTTGGTCTACACCATCGCTTTGAAATTGTTCCACTGTTCACTTGTGAGTCCTAAGAGTTGAGCACGCTCTGCATCTGTCATCCCCACACCATCATAATCATTCACTTGTACAGTGTTGACTCGAGCGCTGAAAGGGCTGTACAAAAAATCCGAGGAACCGGACCGGACCAGTAGAACCGGACTGGACCAGTAAAAACCGGACCGAAAAAATAGTATTGGTCCGGTCCTGGTTCCAAATTTTTATGGAACCGATTATTTGGTCCGGTCCTGGTTTTGAAAAAAATATATGCGGTCCTGGACCAGGAGCAGGACCGGACGAATATATATATAAATATATATATATATATATATATATATATATATATATATATATATATATATATATATATATATATATATATATATATATAATTAACTTTGTTGGTCTTCATGAAGGACTCTTGTCATTTCTTGGAGTTATTGCAACAAAAGACTTGGTATGCATGAAAAACCTTGTGAAAGAAATTAAGTTGCAATTTAAATCTTCGTCTACTTAGTCTGTAAACAAAAGATTTAAATGTTCACTTGCACCCCCCTAACTTATTTCAATTTGTAACGTTTTCAATAATATTTTTAATTCCAAAATGAATATCATATCGTAGATTTTGTTATTGTAAAAAAAAAAATATTATATTGTAATCAACTGTTGATTTTGTTATTGTAATATTGTTCAACAATTTGGTTTTTAAATATGCTTTTACTTGTAAATTTTGTTATTGTAAAAAATTATATTATATTATAATTTGTAGAACCGGTGGAACCGGACCGAAACCGGACCATTGGAACCGGACCGATGGGACCGGTCCTTTAATATAATGGTCCGGTCCTGGTTTTCTAAAATTTTGACAAAAATCGGACCAACCCGGACCGTGAACACCCCTAGCTGAAAGACTCGTGCCCTTTCGCTTCTCCAGCGGTTGCCGTGATATTCTTCCCTTTCTTTCTCTTTCCATTTTATGAGGGTTGCTCGCCCTAGCATTTCAGATATCCCATAAGCTTGAAACAAGAATCAGTTTTGTGTCCCCTTTTCTTATAATGTCCACAAGTAACATTGCCCATCTCTTTTTGCTTCCTCCTGGATTTCAGACCCCAATGTTGGTGCGCACCACAAAACTCATAAGTTCTGAGTACTCCTCTCGTGCACTCCCTTTGACACGGTCCTCTCCGAACACCATTGAATAAACTTTGTTCATGTTGGGAAGAGGCTTTGAGTTCAGAATATTTGATTATACATTCTCGAACTTAGGAGTCTCAAATCCCATAACAAGCTGGTGCACTCGTTCTCCTCCCTTCGTTGAGTGAGCTTTAAGTTGATCTCACACTTGAATCCGGTGCAAGAACACGCCGGAACCTTGTCACAATCATTCAACTCATCCCACAACTTTTTAATCAGACCACAATAGGCGGCCACACTTTCGTTCTTCTGTTGTGTACAATTGGCTAGGTCACACTTAATCTGTTGCACCATTGGCCCATTACCAACCGAGTCAAAGTCATCCCACAAAATCCTTGCCTCCTCCACGTAAGTCACCGTCAATCGAAGAATCAGTTCAACGGTGTTGAAGATGCACGACATCACCTTCGAGATCACCGTTCACCAAAGCTCTAGTTCGTCCGCCTTTGTGGGACGATCAATCGTTCCATCGATGAACCCACTTTTCATCTTGACTCTCAATGAACCCTTGAAAACACGAGCCAATTCTTCATAGTTTTCTCCTTTCAACTGGACATGAGTGAGAATTTGTTTGGGATCGTCACTCGACGAAAGGAAGTAGGGGTTTTTTCTCACTACTATCGACAGCCATTTGCGACGAGTTGTGTTTAGGTTTAAGGCTTTTCAAGATCAGAGCTCTGATACCAAGTTGGAAATCAAGAGGGAGAGAGGTATGAGTTTTCTCTATTCATTTAAATGTCGTTAATGGCTATATATACAACCTAAAGATCTTTATCTAATTTTGATACAAATCAATCTGTACAATTACGATATCAATCATTTAATTTCGCTAACTACTTGATATAGGTTATCAATCCCTATAATGTCGCTAACTAATTGATATATATAAATAAGGATAAAATATATACAAATAAGGATAAAATATATACAAAGAGAGAAGAGAGTATATCCCGAGATTTAAGCGAGATCATGCTGAGCTCCAGAGCTCCCCTTTAGAGCTCCCTTTCATGCGCGCTATGTCTAGGCGCGCGCTCCCCTTTATGCACTCCCTTTTAGAGCTCCCTTTGATTTAGGATTAAACATTTTTAATCAAGATATACTCGTATTAGTTTTTTTTTATTGTGAAATACATATAGTTGGCTATTGTTCGTATTTATAAAATACTAGCCTAAGCCCGTGTCCAAGGCCACGTTTTTTGATTTTGTTTTTTTTTTTAAAAAAAATTTTTTTTAAATAAAAAAAAAATTAATTAATTTTTTTTATTTTATTTTTTTGGGCAAAATGTGAGGGACCAAATAGTTCCTCCATTTTGAAATTCAAACTGAATGAAGAGAGAGAGAGAGAGAGCGGTATGTGTGTGTTTTTAAAAAAAAAAATTTTTTTTTTAAAAGGAGGGCAAAATGGGAAAGTGACAAAATAGTGGGGGTAAAACGGTAAAGTTGGCGGATGAAACTGTTCATGGAACAGTGCCAACCTTCCCTCATTTATACTATAGATTTTATAGTTGGAATGAGTCATTGATTGTTATAGAGCACAATATTTTTTAACTTTCTTAATGCAATTAGTGATGTGTTTGCTTTAAAAAAAATGCTTCTCATTGACAAAATTGACATTTGTAATTCTTCAATTCGTTAATCAATTGTAATAAAAAAATATTTATTCTTATTATTGAAAGCTAAGTTAAAATAAAAAATAATTAGAAAAAAAAGAGCTGTAAGCTAGACGTGATTACATCTCAATTGTGGGGAGAGGGTACGGCTGGCCACCCAACCCCAAGTTGTGGTTTCCATTTCTCCTCTCCCCTGACCGGATCTCCACCTTCTTCCTCCGTTCTCCGTTTTCTCTCTCCTCTCTTCAAATTCAATCAACCAATCACAATTTTCTCTCTTCTTTTCCCTTTTCATTACGAGGAAACACAATCATCATCATCAACAACAAGAACACCTAAACTATACCCATTGAGGTATTTAATTTCATCATAATTTTCTATTTCTAGAACCCTCTCATAAATTTGTCTTTGATCTCCCCACCTCCCTTATCCCCATCTTCATTTTTTTTTTTGTTGATTTATTCATTTTGAACCAATCCAGATCACAGTTTCTACTTATAATTCAAATTCAATCATAGCCACATAATTGTTTGAGCTTTTGAGGTTTGATAGTGAATGGAAGAGAAGGAATTGGATACATAATTTTACACAAGTCAACGAAATTTGGGTGATTGGTTGTTGTTTTTGGTATTGTTGGGGTTCATTGAAGGAAGAGAATGCTGTATTTGAAGCAACCAAGCAGCTTCTTGTTGATGATTATTATTGATTGGATTCATACTTAAGTGATTGAACTATCAGTTGAATGTTTGTGTGATTTGAATACCCGAGCCCCGAGGCTCGGGATCTGGAATCCTGAACAATAAACCACACACACTAGTAGAGCAAAATGACATCAGATTCTGAGCCAGTTTCACCTCCTCCTCCCCCTCCACATAGTTTGACTGAAGAAGAAGAAGAAGAAACCACCGTTGACCAGCAACCCTCATCATGTCTTACACTAAAGCTTCCTACTGCTGCAGCTCCTACTCCGATTCCCTGTTTGCAGAAATTCAGGCTTTACGAAACTCATTCGGTATTTACTTCCTTTCTTTCCCTTCAGCAGTTATAGTGTTTTTTAGTTTGATTTGTTGTTATACATGATTTGATCCTATTTAAGATCTCTAAATACCAATCATGTACGTTGCAAATTTCTGCTTTTTTATTCTGAATCACTATCATTCATTACTTGACCCATACGCATATCGTTTTTATCGATTAGTGCCAGTTGAAAAAAAAATACCTGTTTTAAAATTTTGAGCAGTTATATGACCATATCCTATGTTGCACGGATACGGATACGGGGATACGGATACGCGGATACGGGACACGGGGATACGGCATTTTTGAAAAATATAGGATACGGGTACGGGGGGTTAATATGTAAATATTAAAAGTACAGGGACCAACATATAAATTTAAAAAAATATAAGGACCAAAATGTAAATATAACAAAATATAAGCATAAATACTAGTCTTTAGTGGTACATATAAAAAAGATAAGCACATATACTAGTCTTCATTGAAGTAATAATGATGCTATTCTTCTATATTATCTCCGGCTTCTTCACAAAAAACATTTTCCAACTCCGGTTCATCTAATGTAAAATGTAAGATTCGCTATTTCGAGAAATCCAACATCCTCCATTCCATGCTTCCAAAGTCATCTCCACCAACATCCCACATCTTGGTCTTCTCACTTTGGTATTCTGGATTGCTACGTGATAAGAGACGGAGATTGTTATGCACAAAGACCAAATGTTCTGCACGACTTGGAGTTAACTTGTTCCTTCTAAGGGAGTGAATAAAGGAATATGTGCTCCAATTTCTTTCGGCACAAGAAGAGGAAGATGGTTGTCCAAGCACTTTCAAAGCCAATTTCTGAAGTAGAGGTGCCGACGAACCATAAACTGTCCACCAACTTCGTGGCTCCATATATGCCATCGCAGCAATGGAGTCAGTGTCATTAAAAGGACCTGCACTCGTGGCAAACAAGGCATAATCAGCAATAGCAGCTTTACAATCTTCACTTTGGAAAATCCTCTTAAAACACTTGTTTCTTTCAGAGGCAACTTCAGGATCCTCATTAGGAGGCACTCTTCCCTCTCCTTCTTCAAGCCATTTCTTGCTATAGAACCTACATTAAAAATGATTTCATGTCATATTCATAAGAAATTTCATGAATCACATCATAAAAATGGTTTTATCTTAAATAGTTAATTACCTTGGATTCAATGAATGTGCTAGACAATGTGCTATTGATTTTCATAATTTTTCATATTAGTATTGCATTTGCCATGTGCTATTGATTTTCATAATTTTTCTTGTGTTTCCTTAAATACCAGTTCAGGAACTGATGAGACTTGTTTCTCATCTTATGAAGCAAGTAGGTCTCTTTCTTTTTTATTTGCAAGTGAGAGTTATGTGATAAATTATTTTCCGGTTTTCCTTCTCCCGTCTGTTTGTTTCAGTGTGTGTTAACAACATGAGGCAGTTATCATGTCTACTTATTATGAGTCACCTTGTCGACATTTACAATTGACCTCCGCATTCAACATGTAAAGGGTTGCTGATAACAAAACTTGACGCTTAATGTGGAGAAAGAATTTATTAATATCATTACTTTCTTTCCCTTTTTGGATTCTGGTGAGTATGGCCGATAATATTGAGAAGATTACGAGGTATTTGCTACGGAAGGAGCTGAGGAAGCGGAAAGGATCATTCTGTTGCCTGGAATGTAGTGTAAAATTAACGACGAGGATTTCTCTTGTGAGTCTAATTTTCAGGAACATGTTCGTTGTTGGTGAATGGTTCAAGCTTTTTCCTTGTGTACTGAATGCTATTTTGCGCAAAGTGATTAAGAGTAACTTCGGCATGCACCATTTTGATGGGGTGCTGTCCATGTCTACCAACATTCTTTTATGTACATGGTCGCTATTTCTGCGTTCTTCATGTTAGGGAGAAAGAGGAGCTTTCTGTTCTACCTTTTCATATTTCTAATCTGCTTATGGATTGACAGATCTTTGAGTCCTTCATAGTCTGAAGGTCAGTTGTCTACATGCGATTGGTAAGCAACAAGGAGGAGGATCTGAACCTCAAGGATATTTTTAACATAATGCCAGGGGCATCTTTATAGGCGACAGATAACCAGCTTACTTCTGTAGTTGAGGAAATCATGAAGGGCTACTTGAGTGAACCAACATCAGGGTGAGGTTGTTGATGCAATAGGAGAGATGTTGTGGTGACGGTAATTTTTTTGGATAGGGTTGGGGGTGTTCAAGAAACATTATTTTCAGTAGCATTTTGATTCTTTGATGTCATCAATTTTGACTTCTTTGGAGCATACATTGTAGATGTCTTTGTCATCTGTGTAAGAGGGTATCCAGACATGGTAAGATGGACGTGAAGCAGGGCTTTGAAATATGAATATGGTTGCCTGGCTGCCGAGGGAATGGCCGGAAACTAGATCACCTCGCGTACGGAGCATGGAGAAATAAAGGCCGGGTGGAAAGCAATTTTATTTTTTTTGGTTTGTAATTATCATTGCAACAATAGTTTCCCATTTATCTCTATTCCCTTCATTCTCTACCCCTTCACCTATACCATGAGTTTCAAACCTACAACCACTAGCAGGTGAACTGGTCCTTGACCACTAGGCTAGTTCCAGCTGTCAAACTTTGTCAAAAGCAAGTACGATTTCACTAAGGTGAAAGAGAGGCCACGAGTTTCCAGCCATTTTTTTTTTGTTGTTGTAACGAAAAAAAGATTGTATTAGAAGAAGATCAATTTACTTTTCAACCAATTTCTTTTTATTGAGTTGTGATGTGAGTTGAATATAGTTGATCTGTGAGACATTCCTACTCGAAGCCCATGGCTTTGTTCAGGAACATGTATAGTGGACTCTATTCCGGGTTAGTGTCAGTGACTGTAGCGACCTTATTCAACTTGTAGTAGGAATAGGGACATTTTGTTTCATTGTGTTCGATGTGTCCCTTGTGGGGAATATGGAAGGGCATTGTGTTTTAAGCCACCAAATCAAAACTCTCAATGCCTCTTTCGTCAGCCACTCATTCTTTGATTTTTTTTTTTTGTTTAATATAAGTAAAAAGTATTACTCCCTCTGTCCCACTTCAATTGGTCCCGGGGTGAATTTCACGGTTTTTAAGAAAAATGAATAAAGTGGGTAGAAATTAGAGGAGAGAGAATGTAAAAGTTAAATGTGTGGTAGGGAATAGGAGAGAGAATGTAAAAGTTAAAAATATTTAATAGGAGAGAGAATGAGTGGGAGGAATAGTAAGTTAATGATTGATTTTTTTGTAAATATGTGGAGATGATAAGGGTATAAATACATGGAAAACTTTCCATTTATGGAATGGATCAATTGAAGTGGGACGTCCAAAAAAGGAAAGTGGACCAATTGAAGTGGGACGGAGGGAGTATTAGACAAACAAGTGAAAGAAGTCCATCAAACTTAAAAAAGAAACTTTAAAATAAAAAATAAACACTAGCCCATACCAAACAGTCCAATGCATCTATAGTATAAATGGCACCATGCCATGAACAGTTCTATGAACAGTTCCAAATGTCAAATTTTCCATTTTGCCCTCACTAAGTTGTCCCTTTCCCATTTTGCCCTTTAATATATATATATATATATATATATATATATATATATATATATATATATTAAATTTAAAAAAAAAACACGTGTCTTCGGACACGGGCTTTTACTAGTAGTTGTTAAAGGCGAAAAGCGAGAGGCAGGCGAGAGGCTCCTAGAAAAGGCGAATGGCGAGGCGGTTGAAAGGCGGCCTAAAGGCGATCAAGGCGGTAAAATAGAACAAAAGGTATAGTAAAATAATATATATGTAAAATATATTAAACAAAGCTTAAACATGTTAAGAACAAGAGTTTTGCATTAAATAAAAGTCACAATTTCACATGTAATAGCAAATTAACACAATTAAAACACCACAAAAGTGAGAATTCTAAGACAAATTACTGATAACTTTCTTTCTCATGCATGCCTCATGCTATCTTTCCCCGTGTTTTCCCAAAACAACAAATTTTAAGTTAAAATATTAAAACTAAAATTAGAAAGTGACATAGTTTAACACTACACATAAGCCTATTATGCATTTTGACAAAGTTGTACTCCTCACGCCTCTCGCCATACCCAAGAAAGGCCTCACCAGGGCCAAAAGGCGCACAACAGTCCGCCACAAAACCAAAAGGCGATCGACCCCTAAAGGTGCCAAAATGGCGAGACGGGCGAGAGAAGCGCTAGCCTTTTGCAACTATGGTCCAATGGCCCAATCTCTTCTAAATTGAAAGCGAAATTCCCCAGAAAGCTTAATTTCCGACACTTACAAAGATGCTTAGATAACCCTTTCACACAAAAGATGACTTTGTGGATACTTATTATTAAAGGGCTCGTTTAGTAGCTGGTCAAATAGGCAGAAAACACTATTATATCCTAATATAATGTTTATTAGCATTTTTTTTTGCTAAGGATAAGCGAATGGACGGTTAAACCTCTTATCTAGGACTAAACAATACTTCACCCCCTTCTTATAATCTAATCCTGGATAAAATAAACAGTTATTTTTTTTCATATTCCAAAGTTGCACTTTGGCGAGATAAATTAGTCTTATCCATGTTGTACCAAATGGCTAATGCTGGATAACTCCATCCGAGAGAATTTAATCTTATATAAAATAGCCTCCTTCCCCCAGTATTAATCTATGTTATCCGGTATTTTTACCAACTGACCCCAATAAGTTTATGTGCACTCTTAGTTGTGCTTGTGGAACCACTCACTGCAGTGCTCAATCATCATGCGAAAAGTAAGTTGCGAATCTTAGATAGAGAAGTTTCTTTTTTAGCGTGATAGAAGAGAAAGATGGTCCAAAATGATAATTTAACACATGTTATGCTCACAAAAATTGATCTAAATCTTGAAAGGCCCTATTATGAGTTGATTTGGTGGCATGTAGTTTAAAATTTATTGTTAGGAATCTACACCCATACATAAACATTGAGGGGGATTCTCTTAGCATGTGATACTGCCAAGGGCCTAATATCTATTTGGCTATTTTCATGTTTGCTTACAACAATATCACCTCTCCTTGCTCTATTATGTTTGATATCAAAACAATATAGCATAAAACTGAATGCTGAGCAATAAAGCTCTTATAACGAAAGCAAAGAGAGGCAACTTATGAATTTCTTGCCATAGGAATTTCCTATCACATTCTTGCTGTTCCTGTCAGCACACTCATCAGTGTACGTTTATGTTTAAACTATTTTATGCGAGATTTTGTCTTTGTAACAGTGTTACTTTGTCATGATTGTGTTGCTTATTTTTTATAGTTCAACTCAATGCCCCTCACATTTTCATTTAATCAAAGGCGATTAGTTTTTAAATTATTCTGAGTAATGGTTTTAGTCCACATAATCATGTCATATTCCTAAGGTTATCTGTGATCCCCAAATAATTGTTCTATTATTAAAATCTTTTGCAATTTTTGACCTTTTCTTTTTAATACAGAAATTCTATATGATAGGAAGGGATAAGAGTCGGACATATTGGAGAGTATTAAAGATTGACAGATCAGAAGCTGTTGAGCTTAGTATTCGCGAGGATTCTACCACTTATACAGAAAGTGAATGCTCTGACCTTTTGAGAAGGATACATATGGGAAATATATCCACCGGAGGGCTCAAGTTTGTTACAACTTGTTACGGCATTGTTGGTACGTAGGTTTTGATGTTTTAGGTGTCCCATAAAGTAAACTCGAGTGTTACATTCTATATTTATTATGCTGTCTGGTTTTTAGGGTTCATCAAGTTTCTTGGACCTTATTACATGTTGCTTATTACAAAAAGACGAAAAATTGGTGCTATTGGTGGCCACATAGTATATGCTATATCCAAAAGTGAGATGATATCGCTTCAAAGTCCTGCGGCTCAGACTAATATGTGTAATTCAAGAAATGAAAACAGGTTAAACTTCTATGTGCATCTACAATTTCTCATGTTATTTTTTTTCTAGTTTTAAACTTATTTATTTTATTGCTCAATTTCTTTTGTACATCTCGCGGTTTCATATGGTTGTGCTGACTTTAGGGTAATTAGTATGCAAGATTGGCGAATAAGAAACATTTTTAATCAAATGGGACTGTTTGTAATGAGAGTGCTATGATGAATGTTTTGTGTACTTGGGAGTATTTAAAGATAACCTTATTTTTGTGATGATAAAAGCAGCTCGAGTAAGAGATAAAAGGGAGGAAAATGTAATATCCCGAGCCCGAAAATTTGGTTCACTACATAAGCACCACACAGTGGCTCAAACACATACATCTTGGGTCTACTTGACTTACCATATGCCTATGCAAAAGTCCATAGATGATGTTGGTGCTCAATTGTAGTATGTGGCCTCTATAAATAGCACACTAATTTTCCACACCTTGTCAATGTGCGATGGGGTATTACAAATACCCCATTTAAATTCTTGCCGTTCTCGGTAAGGCTCATTAGGTCCACTAGAATCGTACCTCGAGCGAGCTTGCAAGTGTTTCGGCCGGGGTTCCGCTTTGATACCATTGTAACAACCCTGGCCTGAAAACCAGGCCCGCTACATAAGCAACACGCACTGGCCCACCAAGCACAAACATCTTGAGTTCACTACTTACTACATGCCCACCCAAAAGTACATGAATGATGTTTGTGCTCAATGGTAGTATGTGGTTACTTCAAATTGCACACTAAATTTCCATTCCTAGACGATGCGGGATGGGATATTACAGAAAAATGACCAAATGACGTTTACCCCTTAAAGTATCCACCTAATCCCACGTTGCATCTCAGTTTGAATAGTTAGAGTCTGTTTGGTACCTAAATTTTGAATTCGTCTCACTTTACCCCCTGACATTAACGAACGTTAGAAAAACTAACGAAATTGGTCATGTGCATGTCTCATGATTGTTTTTTTTTTTTTGTCATTTAACTCAAAAAAGTAAGCACATAAATGTCATTCACCCATGAGATTAAAGAATAATTCAAAGCTTTTTCTTTTTAAACCAGATATTTTTACTAGTATATTATTTTATTATTAATTGTTTTTGATTTGATATAATAATATATAGATATGTTTAATATATAAGGGAGTGATAAATTAAAGGATAAATAAAATTGAAAATGAGGAAGACAAAATAGCCCGTCATGTGACATGCACATGACCAATTTCGTTAGTTTTTTTAACATTCGTTAGTGCAAGGGGTAAAGTGGGACAATTTCAAAAGTTAGGTACCAAACCGACCGACTTTGCAAACTGGGGTGCAAAGTGGGATTGGGTGAATCCTTTGGGGGGGGGTAAACGTAATTTGACCCAGAAAAATCTACTGAGATATAGTTTGGATGAGTTCCAAGTATGTACATCTTTAATGGAGAATTGGAGAGTGAGTTATTGAGATCAACTGCAATGATCACGGATCTAAGGCAAGACCCGAATTGAAAAGGGATGCTGTAACCAGTTCTGATTAACAGGAACAAAGACTTTGTTTAATTGAGTCAACTTGAGAGATGTATGTGATTCCAGTGTTGTAAGCATTCATTTCTGTTGGTGAACCGTGAATCTATGCTTTGCTGCGTTTGCTTTAAGTGTGAATTATACAAGGTTTTTGAAGATGCTAGTTTTTGGGGTTGTGTTTGAAAGGACTGGTAGCTTCTTTTAAAAATCAGATGAAGCACAGAGGTAGGTGAAAACATGGAGAACTGTAGCTAAAACGACGTGGGTGTCTTAATCAATAAACTCTCTTTTGTCCAAAGAGAGTGTGGAGAAAGGTTTCATATATTGCTTCTCAATGCAGCCTTTTGTGGTTTTTGAGCTGCAAAAAGACATTACTCTTGCAGTAGTCTGAGTCTGTAAACATGCATTTGATTTGTTGATGCCTGTGAGGTTGTAATACAAGGGATTTGAAGAAGCCATTTATTCTTAGGTATGTTGTTAATGGGAAAGAAATAATCACATTAATGTTATTCATTGTTCTAAGCAGTTTCTTTTAACTCATGTTTTGCTAAAAGCTCAAGTGAACTCGTTATTGACCTTCTGCATTTTTTCCCGAGTAGATACAAGAAGCTCCTGTGCATGGTGGATCTCACAAAAGACTTCTTCTTTAGCTACTCATACCATGTTATGCGGTGCCTTCAGAGAAACATGTCCAATAGTGAGACTGGGCAGGACTTATATGGAACTATGTTTGTCTGGAATGAGTTCATGACTCGCGGAATCAGGAATCTCCTCCAAAATACCATCTGGACTGTTGGACTGGTCTATGGTTTTTTCAAACAGGTCTTTCCTCTGGGCAATTAATCAATGAACCTTTATTTTGGATTTTTTCTATTCATGTAGAGGTATTAGTATATGAGAGGCTGAGTTAATTGATTGATGATAACACCGTCTTTCACCTCATTACTTATTCCAGTTTAAGGACATCAGTAACCCATTGGTGTTCTGTTCCACTTCTGTGAGAGTATATTTGGATGGAAAACCTGGGGGTGTTATTTACAATTAGCTCAACTGATTTATATAGATGGCTACTTTTTTGTTGGTTTTCTTTTCTGTGCTAGCTTTTGACTTCTGTTGTCTTGTTGACATTTTCATGCTTTTGGAATCCAGGCCACACTCTCTATATCTGGGCGATACTTTAAATTGACTCTCATCTCAAGACGCTCACGACATTATGCTGGCACCAGGTTAGTATGAGTTTATACTTCCAAATTATACTACCACTACGTCTAAATGAGTGTCACCTTTTGTATAAACACGATATCAAAAAGTGCAAGCTAATAAATCCTGTCTGTGCAAAAATTTAGCCTAGAAATGCTACTTATCACAGGAGAAATCAACTATAAACATTCAGTGCTTCACGTAGTATTACTTTGTGTAGTATGTTTTGAGTTCTACTCTAAGCAATATGATCTCATTTGGTAAAGTTTTCCTATAATATTTGTGATGTGTCTAATCAAGTTATACGGTATTTTGATTGGCCTGATCTGCAGTTTTGCAGTGTAAAAGTGCTTCTTATGCTGAATTTACGTAAATCGCCTAGTATCATGTTGTCAATTAATTGTCAATTGTTCGAATTGTTGTTACCATTCTATTTATCTTCGTGTAATGAGCGTTGAACATTTGAATACCCATTGTTAGCGATGAAGCATGGATATTGATACGAGATATGAGCATGAGAGAACGAGTCCAATGATATTAAAATATAAAATAAAAGTATATATGAATGAGAATGGAGAAAAATCAACACTTGAAAAAGTAAAGACATCAACTGATACACAAATATATTAAACAACATTGACTAGAATAGACTGCCATACCAGGTGCACATGAGCCACTTTCACCACATCATCGATACTCCTTGTTGATAATGATATTGTTGGGAAATTGTGGTATCCGAGCAGTACTGTCAGGTATCCTATACAGATGCACATAGAAAGAGAATAACATGCATGCAACATCCATATGAAAGAAACAAACAACACAAGAACACAAGATTTGTTCGCCCAGTTCGTCCCACAACTGGACTACATATGGGGGCACTATCAAGCCAGGATATTCACTAATATCATAATCTGTGGTGTTACATCAAAGCCCATGCATTCCCCTCGAAGTCATCTACACTCTCTATGTAAACACACCCATCACACAAATAAACCCTAAACACGACTTAGGCCATCCATGGAATGCCCTTAAGGGCACCTCAAAGACCTACCATTGCCTCCGACTCTCTTTGTTGATCTCACCGACTCTCTCTGACTATTTTTCCTAGCACACAATATTTATGGCCATCACTTGGTTTTTATATGCATACAAGTGCAATTCCTAATCTAAGTAGAAAATTCGGGAATACTAATATGCCCTAATCCTACTATAACAAGGATTTCCAAGGAAGCCTAGAATTACTCAAATTCTATTTTATCCTCCTCCTTGATTTTGACTCCACAACCCAACATATATCTACTCCATTCCTACCATTATCCTTTCCCATACCAAAACTTATAACACCAAGGAGATATTTCTCTTACTTTCTCTCCAACTCACTTGATCTCTTGTAAATACATTATGTGAATCTTCCTCCTCATAACCCCACTACTTATGTTGATCTCCCCGTTAAAGAGTCAATGTTCCAAGTTCCTAAACGCATTTTACTACCCTTACCATTACCATGGACTAGCTTTTTTACCCGTCCTCGTCTACAATATGGTACCCTTGCACATTTGACACCACTCCCGGGTGCGGGATGGTTCGCCGCTTTTTGAGCGACGACCTAGGAACCCTTACGTACTTTCACTACACCGGGGACTATGAACTGCAGCACGTTACTATGAAGGGGACTCCCCAACAATTTCCATATTTTGATTCATGTCATGATATGGTGACAAAGTTTTATGCTGGCTGTCACACGCCTACCGCAACCCTCATTTTCCCCGGCTTGGGATAAGTAAAGATAGTTCCTTGGCAGATTTAACCTAGAAAAACTGACAGTATGATATACTCCCTCCATCCCCAACCTAAGTGCACACTTTCCATTTTGGGCATCTCAAACCTACGTGCATATTTCCTAAAATGGAAAGGAATCTTTGCTATTTCCTCCACTCATTCTCTCTCCTACATTATTTTAATACTCACAACACCATTATAATTTACTATTCTCTCCACTCATTCTCTCTCCTATTTTACTTTCACACTCACAACACTTTCAATATAATACTTCCTCCTAAATTTACGTGAAAAGTCAAAGTGTGCACTTAGGTTGGGGACGGAGGGAGTAATGTGCTGAGTGGTTCTACACAAGACTCGAGACCTTCTTTAATTCTTTTTGTTCAAGAATTCTTCCCTGCTTAATAACTTGTTCATGAAAACTCTGTAGAAAGTATTAGATTTCTCATTTCCTTAGCTCAGCTATGTTTTACTGATATTCTTACTTACTATGTTGGTGCTGATATTGATAACTCAATTCCACTACAGGTATCTTAAACGAGGCGTAAATGACAAAGGCAGGGTTGCTAATGATGTTGAAACAGAGCAGATTGTATTTGAGGATGCTTCTGAAGGTTTTCCTATGCAAATTAGTTCGGTTGTTCAAAATCGTGGGTCGATACCGCTTTTCTGGTCACAGGAAACTTCACGCCTGAACATTAAACCTGACATCATATGTACGTTGTTGATCTGCATGGTTGTATACCTTTTGCTGCAATTATATATACTGACATCTGTCTCTTTTAGTGTCAAGGAGGGACCTAAACTATGAGGCTACCAGACTTCATTTTGAAAATCTTGTCAAGAGATACGGAAATCCTATAATAATTTTAGATTTGATTAAGGTAAACATTTCATTACTGATGAAGTAACAGATAGCTGTTCTTAGTTTTAAGTAAAATGTTGTTTAGTGCTTTCAAACATGCTATAACGCATTAGGCGTGTATGTATGTATGTGTGTGCGCACACACACACACACACACACACACACATATATATATATATATATATATATATATATATATATATATATATATATATATATATATATATATATTGTTTTTCTCCTTTTTCAAAGAAGTTTTTTTTCGCAGAAAGGAGAAAAAAAGGGAACAAAGTGAACTTAATAAGAATTATGATCGATTTGTTAGCCCGTATTTGATTAATTTGAATGGTTTTCTTTCACCTGCTCCTCTCCCCCCTTTGATTAATATGATCTACGTGCAACCAACAGACACATGAAAAACGACCTCGGGAGTCCATTCTTCGTGCAGAGTTCGCCAATGCTATTGAATTCATCAATAAAGATTTAGCAGAGGAAGAGCGTCTTAAGTTTCTTCATTGGGATTTGCACAAACATTCTCGGAGGTATCATTCTCCCAGTTCTTTCCTATTCCTTCAATTTTTATCAGTATGTTTGCTCTTCTTGTGGATATGGTCTTTATTTTTTATAATGTCCTTTGGTGCATTTCCCTCTGACATTTTGTTTGGTTTTCCAGCAAGGTGACCAATGTTTTACAGGTTTTGGGCAAACTGACAGCATATGCATTGACAATGACTGGTTTTTTCTATTGCCAAGTACCACCAAGATTGGGATCCGAGGAATTTTTGACATTCCCTTACTTTGAGTAAGTTTCTATTCTTCACAATGTCCCTCTGTTTACAGCACAGCTGACCACATATTAAACCTTTCAGCAAGTATGTAAAGTTGGTGATTTGTTTAGTGTGGCCTTTTACTTGTTATATCTTTCCATAAGATTGAGTCCACTTGAAAAGTAGTTGCCTGACTTGATTTATTAGTGAAGCAACATTTATTTACCATCCTCCCCCTCCCCCTCCCGTTTCTATTTGTAGAAGACCAATTTTGTGCCCCGATAGAGCGTGACATGAGCTGCCTTTGAACCCAAATTAATCAATATATGGGATGATGAATTTTCCTAGGGAGTTTTTGATTTGCGCGATTCCTTGTTCTGCAATATGTGTACTATAGAGCTTGCGAGTTGAGTTAATCATCTCACTGTGGTCTTCCACCTAAATTTGATGTAAAGACGCCATGCACACCACCAGACCCCATTAAGATTCAGAGGGATTACATGTTTTACTGTTGCAGAGGGTGTATTTGAAGGTCACATTTTAAAGAGATGAATAGGTGTATGTTACAGTTTTAGCATTATGGGTGTTATCGTTCCCAAGTATGCATTTGTTTTACCATTCTGTTGTAATACTCATTTTCAGAAACAAAAATGAAGTATGTTAAATTTTAGCTTCAAGTTAGTTTTCCTACATCAGTATATTGACAGCAATTTGGTGATGACTATATTACTCAGGAATGTAATTGCTAGCGATATGAGTTACCAGAGGAATAGCAAAGTTGATGATGTGGAACACACCGACAATGGCAATGAGAGTGCAGATAGCACAGCAACAAACTTTTTCAGCGGAATAAACGTGGTAGAGGAAAATATCTCTGACAAGATCCCCATGTTCCAGAAGGGAGTGCTCAGGACCAATTGCATAGACTGCTTGGATCGCACGAATGTTGCACAATATTGTTATGGTTTGGCTGCTCTAGGACACCAGTTGCATGCTTTGGGAGTGAAGGACTCAACGAAGATTGACCTTGATGACCCTTTGGCAGAAGAATTAATGGGGTTTTATGAGAGAATGGGTGACACACTTGCTCATCAATATGGCGGTTCAGCTGCGCATAATAAGGTACAATTGATGCCACAATATTTTACATTTCTGAAGCATTTTAAATTGTGAGGTTATCCGTTAGGTCCATAGTGGTCCTGCAAATTGCAAAAATATCATATTCAGTTACATAAGCTGGCATTCTAGTTTCAAAGTGAAATCAACAAATATTCAAGTGCTTCTTTCGCTTTTTACCAGTGTAAAAAGATGATACTCATGATCATCCTTGCTGAAAATATCATCAATGGAGCCTTTTTGGTGATGCATAATACATCTGATAATGCATTATTTTGATCAGTGTCATTACATGTTATATTGAATAATTCAGCATTGAAGTAAGGGGTTTTGTATGCATCTGAACCACTGAAAATGGTGACGTTTTGCTTTCAAGGTTTCCTAAATTTGTCTGTTGTACTACATCATCTAGGGGCATTGCATCATTCCCTTCCACTTGCGTGACAATCCGATCCTGAGTTGTCCACTGAATAGAAAGGGTAGAGATCAGTGTCTTCTTAGAAATTCACATGTGATCGGGTAAATCTAGGACGTTGGCATTATTGTTAATCTTATTGAGTATTTTGAATGGTGATCTTGCGAGAATCAAGTTTGTGTTGTCCTCCTCGTTCCTTGTGCAAATAAACCATCACCTTATCACCAACCATGAAAAACTTTGCACGATGGTGTTGATCCTCTGCGGTCTTGTAGCGTGAAGATGTCTCCTCCAACTTCTTTACTTTTGCGATAGTATCCACGTTGGGCCAATAGATGTGCAGATTTGCTCTTCTTGAAAACCGCAGGGAGTGTGATAAGGTTAACAGTGGTAGTCGGAGCTCTCATGTAAACAATGGCGATCGATGACATGTTTGTGGCTCGATTTTGTGCATTGTTATAAGCAAATTCAGCTTGAGCTAATGCAACATCCTTGCTTCTTCTCAATGCATAAATAACGTAGTAAACCGCCCAACTAACGACTTCGGTCTGTCATCTGTTTTGGGGGTGAATGGAACTATTATATGTGTATATGATGTGATGCTCATACTCTTCTATTTTGCCAAAGTACTCGTGTCCAAAGGATAGGACATGGGTGTGGGTGTAGCTATTTTACACTAAATTTGGTGTAAAATCTTAAAATTTTGGAGAATCCGACACTCGGATCCGTACCCGTGTCGGACACTCGTACCCGAGTTCGAGCATCATAGTGTATATGTATACTCCGTAATGTACTTATCAAATTGAAGCATTAAATATGTAAATGTATAACAAAAAATATTACCAAATGTTGAGGGTAGGGCACTTGTCCTCTTTCACAGATAGTAAGTCCACCATTTTTTTTATAACTAAATAGGTACTCCCTCAGTCCCAAAATACTTTTAGTTCTATCACTTTTCAAACATATTTAAAAAGGCAATCAATACATATCAAATAGACTAATTACCCTTTGAATATTTCAATTATCTAGGTAATTAAATGTTTTTACAATGACAACTACCTAATCATAAATAAGCGTAGTTTAGGCAAAGTATGCCGAAGTTATATTGAAAATTGCAAGTATTTTGGGACAAAAATTATCTCCTAGAATTACAAGTATTTTGGGACGGAGGGAGTAATATATAAACAAAAGGCGCCAAATAAGGTGACACAACCTTTGTAACTAGAAGTATACTCGACCAAAGAACCTAGTCAACCACGAAACTACTCACTAACTCTACAAAATAACTATTTGAAGACAACCTCGTCTCCATACACAAAAACAACAACATATGAAGTAGGGATGTTTTTTTGGCTTTATGGTGTCAATATTGTTATGTTTTTAATTTCCTCATATCTTTTACTGAAAAGTTTTAGGCTTAGTTTAAACAAGACCAGATATTTGGAGTGCAACTTTAGAAAGGTTGGAAGTAGGGAGGCAGGGACGATCACCTTAGATATGAAGATTGTCCAAGGTTCTGACTTTTCCGCTATCATGGATACGTTATGCAGAAGAATAGAGAATTGGATGGATATGATAGAATCAAAGCAAGTTGGTTGAAGTGAAAGAGTGCTACAGGGTTTCTTTGTGATCCCAACATGCCTATTATAATAAAAGGAAATTTTTACATTACGATGATTAGGCATGTATTGCTATATGGTACTGAGTGTTGGCCCGTTAAACAATGTGACATTTATAAAATGAATGTGGCGAAGATGCATATGTTACAATGGATGTGTGGGCATATAAGAAAAGATTGGTTGAGGAATGAGGTGATTAGAGGGATAGTAGGGTTTGCATCCATTGTAGAAAATATGGCGGTAAAGAGAACAGAGTGGAGGGCAAAGATCCTTGTGGATGATGGGGTTTGAGCATATTTTTTTTTCTTTTTCTTTTTCGTTTTCCAATTTTTCTTCCCATCTATTTCTTCTTTTACTTTCTTAGCTTTCAATTTTATTTTATTTTTTTCATTTTCCCCACTTCTTTCCATTGACGATTCCATATGGTGATTCATGTTAGCGGACCCCAAATCATTTTGGGACTAAGGTTTTGTTGTTGTATTTTTAATTGAAGAGTGTGGGACTTGTGCATCAACCTACATTTCCAGCGTTGCGTAATGGTTGATCAATGGGTAGACTTCACCTTATGTCGAGTATTTTGACATTCCTGATTAGATACTTTCTTAGGGGTTTATAATCAATATGCCATACTAGTTTCCTCTTCATGAAGTATTCATATTATTGGGTGTTTACTATGGTCCTGATCCACCTGTTTGCCAATTTGTCTGTGTCAACTTTCAACAGATCTTTTCTGAGAGAAGGGGTCAGTGGAGAGCGGCCACACAGTCCCAGGAATTCCTTAGAACTCTCCAACGATACTACAACAATGCCTATTTGGACACCGAGAAACAACATGCTATTAATGTGTGAGTTGTACCTGTTTTTCTTTTTGTTCATCCTTTAAGTCAATATTTAGGTAGATTTTCTGTGGTGGAGGGCACTTAGATGCCAGATTTTCTACGGCCTTTACTTTATATCTAATTCCTACTTAGGCTCCGTTTGTTTCAACGGAAAATGTTTTACGGAAAATGATTTCCGTAAAATGAATTTCTTGTAAAATGTTTTCCGAAAAATGAGATATACATGTTTTCGGCTATTTGGTAAGTAAAATGTTTTCCGGAAAAAATTTCATGTGTTTAATGAAAATATTTTTCGATAAAATCACAATTTGAGATAATTTGAGTTGGGTGGGGGGGAGGGGTGGTGGTGGGGAGTTGTTAAAAATAAATTTTAAATGATTAAATTTTTTTTTGACCCGACGGGGGGTGGTGGTGGTGGTGGTGAGTGGAGTGGGGTGGGGAGTTGTTAAAAATCAATTTTAAATGATTAATTTTTTTTTTACCCGACAGTGGGGGGTGGGGGGGGGGGGGCAGTGGTGGTGAGTGGAGTGGGGTGGGGGGGGAAGTTGTTAAAAATAAATTTTAAATGATTAATTTTTTTTTTGACCCGAGTGGGGGGGGCAGGGGTGGGGGTGGGGGGCAGTGGGGTGGGTAACGTGGAGGGTGTATGAAAAGTTAGGTGTGTGAGGGTGTTACCATTTCCCGGAAAATGTTTTATTTAAGAAAAATCCGCAAGTCATTTTACGGCGAAAAGGGGGGAAAACATTTTCTGGAAAATATTTTCCCCATTTTACGGTGCTTACCAAACACCGGAAAATGGGGAAAACGTTTTCCGGAAAACATTTTACGGGCAAACAAACGGAGCCTTACTATGTTAAATACTTGCATACTCTTCAGTTTGCTTTTTAATTTTTGTATGAGCAGGTTCTTGGGGCATTTTCAGCCACATCAGGGTAAACGTGAAGTCTGGGAGCTGGATTCTGACCAGATTTACAACGTCCATAGGAATGGACAGGCTAATGTTGATGACAATGGAAGGTACAGAACTAGCTGATATTTATTTAAAACCACTGTCATTTACTTTGGGTAGCGATAATCCACACGTGTGCTATCTTTACATGCTTTTTATTGCTTTAAAGATGATAAAAAATACCTTTGGTGCCTTAAATTCACATTCCCTTTTCTTGGACTTGATTAATACTCCCTCAGTCCTACAATGATAGTCCCATTTGACTATTCAAACATTTTAGTGCTCTATTTTCTATCCATGATTGCACTTAATGGGGTTGAACTATTACATCCTGAGTAGAACACAAAGTGACTGGTGTTAGAGAAGCTCCATGTGAGCTTTGCCTTCAGGATCTGTTAAGGTGGTTTTGATGATCTGTTAAGGCTGTGTCTATGTTATGCTTCTTAACACCAGTCAATTGACGATTTAAATTAACACTGGATTGTATCAATCACCTGCATGTGTCTTGTGTTTCTTAGATTATTATCACAAGGGTACTTTTGGATGTTCAACGCAAAAATGGGAAACGGGACTCACATTTCGGGACGGAGGGAGTACTATTTAGTGTTTTAGTTGTTGCACCTACATCAGTTATGTTGAGATGTTTTTTTTTATTTTCTAATAAAATAAGAATATTCTTAGAAGGAAGAAAAGATACAACTACCAGCTGACGAGCTGTCCTCCCAAGGGAAATATAATGAAAAAAGAAAAACCAAAGAAAGAAGTAGACAAAAACAATTGAAATGCTCTGCAAGACCTTGAACCTACCAAAACCTTTTTGAAAACAAACAGAAAACTCCTTAATGAATAGCTATCGTCCAGTCTGACACCGATCTGCTACAAGTCGGGCTCTAAAGGCACCACAAACTGATCAGAATGATGGCAGAAACTGAATTCTCTCCTTTTAGCAGAGTTTATGACTTCGACCTCCCAAGGAAACACCACAAATTTGAAAAGATCTCACGTCTCCGCAAACAACATTTTATTTCTTGCAAATCCCTCATATTTGGTACAAAGAAATCATTCTATCGAAGGACACACCTGCACATTTAATAATACAGCTAAGAAACTGAACGATGCAAGAAGAGGTGTCCATGCACTTTGACCATAACATGTTGCTCGCATACTGGGACAAAGCCGTAAAATGTCTCTGCCGTTGTCAACGATCATTTGTTTTCAATCGATTCAGCACTAAAGACCTAGCGAAGTCTTTAAATATTGAGGGAACCTTCGACTTTCTAATAAAATCAGCCAGAGGGTAAGTGAAAGGTGTCTGAGAATGATTAAGACATTGAGAAAAGGATCAAGAAGTGAACCTATTGAGGATCTTAAGTCCAAATTCCTGTATGTGGCCCCACCAAAATTCTCTGAGCTGGAAGGATCAGCAGTAAGGCTACTAACGCTTGTGCCTCAGAATCGTTTAAGTTCCGTGAAAATGCAAATTCCACAAAACATTATCCTAATCTCGAATAACAAATGTGAACAAGAGCAGTTTAAACAGAAGCTATACAAACAGGGCCAAATAACGTTTAACCTATTATTGTCAATACAGTGATCTTTCCAAATGTGAACACACGCTCTCCATTTCCAACAAGGAGCCTCATACACGGTCGAACAATATGTAAGCGCGAATGAATGAATCTCCAAGGACTGGCATAAGTCGTAGAAGAAAAATTAAATTACCAGCACCTCATTCACTTTTTTGAACTCCGAACTTGCCTCTAATGACTTTGTTCTAAAGAGAATGTCGTTCCAAAGGAAAGCGCTAAAGACATTCCCTCACCATGGTATTTATGGTAACATTCCTACAACTCAAGTTCCCTATTCCAATACCCGCTTCCTCCAATAAATCTGGGTACTCATTTGAAATACACGAAAATGAAAACAAAGACTTTTCTGTTAACGTAAGCTGTATAGTAAATTGTTCTTAAGCAGACGAAAGATGCAAGGTGCTTCTGTGAATAACTCAAGGCACATGAAGTAGAGAGGCACTCCAATTAATCTGGGTGAGCACCTTACAGAAATGAGGGTGAAGTAATGATTTTCTGCCGATAGATGGACCTGCTAAAGACCTAACCCATGATTTTACTCGATGCACCTATATATCAGCTACGTTACATGGTGGCTACCCAGCATTGGGTCTCCATTTGCAGTTATGGCATATTTTGGCCTAGTCATGAAAATTGAGTTTGCGTGTCAGGCATTATCCGCCTCCTCTAATATGCAAGTGGAAGCATTGAATCTTAACCAGCAAGATATGGAATACGAAGTCCATTGTCTTATCTTAAGAAAAGAAGATGGATACGTAACTGCACAATGAAGTGGAAAACTTAAGGATGATATACTTTGCCAAAGTTCTGCGATGGCTCTCAATATAAATAAGTTAAGAAGTCAAGAAGGTGTGTAATGCCATTCAAACTTAGATGCAATGCTGGGAAATAATCCCAGAATAAATTGTTCTGAATTTCTTTTGCTTTGCGTTGCATGAACTGCGAATAAAAAGACACGAGGGTGCGTAATCCCATAACACCTTAGCAGCAATGAAGTGCAATAGTTCAAGAGCATCTCATTCTGAAGATCCTTTGCACTGAGTTGCATGACTGAGTACAAGATAGTAATGCTTTTATTAATGCAACCAGATACAAACATAATGATTATTCCATAAAGCAATAAAATAAATCTGACACTTTAAATCCTAAACCTGTGGCCAACCATATTTTCTCCAGAAGTAATGATAAAAAGAAAGATCAAACAGGGTAGTGATGGAGAGTATGAAAATAGCTGTTGAAACACTTTAAAATATTTTTCATTTTATGCTGATTATCATTGCATGCTTAACTTTGATGCTTACCTTCTGTAGGTCATTTTTTAAAAGATCTTTATCAGATGGTAATATTCTTCACGAAAATACTACCCCCGAGTCAAGGTCGAAGATCACAAAGGATCTTGCAAAATCTGGTTTGTCTGATCGATCTGAAGGAAAAGGCACAATGCTTTCCGAGTCAACGCCAGAAATATCAACTTGTGATAGTGACTTGTCATATTCAAGGTCTGCTTACTAATCTCTTGTTATTCAAAATTATTTGACACTTACCAAATGTAAACCCATGAAATTCCTTTTATGGGTGACGGTTAGCTTTAGTAAATAGAACTCCAAGTTCTCACTTCTAGTAAGGGAATTGGGTCACAATGGCTTGCATATCAATCTTTGGAGTTCTGCCATGCGGTAGATATACATTTATGTATTTCATTGTTCCATCTAATGGAATTTTTGTCACTGTGTTGGTTCTGTGTTGGTTTTAGCAGAAGTGTTGACATCCGTCAACCAAAACATTGAATTGTAATCCTTCTCTTAGAGTCCAGGTAGATCGGTTGGGGGACTTAATAGTCATTGAAGGCACCCGATGGCTAAAGCTTTTTTGGGGCAAGTGAGATAGAACAAGAATTCTGAAAATCGATCTCGTTATTTAGAAGCACCGTTTTCCATAATTGATTCATTAGAGATTAAAGATTCGCTCATTAAACCAGAGAGCATTGATTAATTAACAACTACTTGACCCTCAGAAGTTCCGTTATCCTCAATTTCAGTTCACATTTGACGTAGTTTCATCATTAGAATCGTAGCAAGAAAAGGGATTATTTTAATATGTTGTCTTCTTTCACATTACCAATGTAATAGTCTCTCATGCCAAGTAACATGGTCGGATAAATTCATCTGATTCTGAATCTCCATTCATGATTCATCCTACCAAGTCAACTCTTGCAACTTATATTTTTCTTTTCCTTTGGCATATACCCTTGAAGTGGTTGAGTTTACAAGATGAACTTGCCTATTAGGTAACTGTTATCCATAAAAGGTCCAAAGAGAAAGGCGTGTGTAGGCATAATAAACATATGCTACAATTGCACATTGAGAAGTAAGGATGAAAATCGTATTGCCACGAAGCAACCTTGCGAAGGATTCATGCTGAAGTCCATAATGCGTAAAGCCTCAAAAAAATTTCCAATTAATAATGTCCTCACTTGGGTTTTGGGTGATAACTCAAGTGGTTTAAATTTATGTAATACCACCCACTTTCTTAATAGCCTTTTAATCTGTCTTGTTACATGTTTCTTTTTGCAAATCAAATTTACGGGTTTATTCGATAGCATTCCAAATTAAAAAAGAAAATTATATTGAGGAATTTATTCTGGCCTTCCTTGTATTTCCTTTCCGGTGGTTGAGGTTTTCATGTCGATTTGTACTTCTATTTTGATTATTAATAAAATTTAGGGAGGTACCGTCCTCTTTTCGCCAAAAAAATAAATAAATAAAAGAATTAAAGCTTGTTTCTCTTGCATGTTTCTCTAGTTAAGAACAGTCTTCTGCTGTCAAGTTCCACCTAGTTGGTACACTTACTGAAGTGGGGAAATTGAGTATACAATGTTTGGCACTTTCTATCAGCTCAATCTTCCTTTTGGTTAAAGTTTCACCGACCCATATGTTTTTCCTTTCTGATTAACTTTTTGGCTCTTACACTGTTGTAAAAACCATGGTTTCTTTATTCAAGAAGAATGTGGTATTAGGGATATCTTCCCATGGCCTGTCATATCTTATTTGATCATTCTGTTTCTTTTTAACTGTGATTTACCAGGTATACACCTTCTATGCCCCGTAGGGAGCTTTTTGGGGACATGCAAAAAAAACGATATGTTGAAAATGACAAGCCCGGTGCATTTGACAGCTCAAACTTTATTGATTTAGACTGGCTTTCCTCCTCTGGGAATTCATGCGAGGAAGAGTCAATGGAGAGGTAATCCCATGATTAGTTTCCACCTTAAAGTATGCTGAATCTTGAGGCAGTTTTGTTGAGGTTATCATCTATTGAACATTATGATACTTGGTTGTCAAATTCAGAGCGGAAGAAATACTTGGTTGTTCCCTATAATACCCTTTTGAATTTTTTTTCAAGTAAAAGAAGCTGAATTACATACAACTGACTTTGTTGACTTAGCGGTACTTTTTTCTTGACATTATTGCTGGGTCTGTTTTGTTGGTGTTAATACATTATTAGTCATTCCTGCTCACAAATTCATCATCTTCATTTAGGAAAAATTAGCAATTTTACTTCTTTCCTTATTGTTGGTATCATCTCCTGTTGTGGAACATCTTTCTTGATTAGTGGCTATCTTTCATCTCTTATGTTTTAGCTCCCTTTTTCTATTATTGTTGAATATCATGATAGTTGTACGCTATGCTTCTGCTTTAACCATCTTAAAGCGTCTTTATCACCCTTTGTAATTCTACTTGATGAATTCCACTTATATTTCTTTCACCTATTTCATCCTTGGATGTGCATTTTGAGTTCTTTGTTCATATTCCCTCCATCCCGAAATGATCTTCCTACTTCCTTTGTTGTTAACACGGAGGTACTTTGAGCAATAAATTTAGGTTAATTTAATTATCCTAATGAAAATTTAAAACTTGTTATTGATTCACAATTATAAATACTATCAATAACAATTTCTAGATGTTCATTAGGATAATTAAATTAACCTACAACTATTGCTCAAAGTACCTTCGTGTTAACGACATAAAAAGTAGGAAGATCATTTCGGGACAGAGGGAGTATGTTGTTAGATAGGTGGTTTACTTTTGAGTAAGCTTATCTTCATACCTAATGTTTTCCAAAATATCTCTGCAGGTCGCTACTGTCATCTGAGAATGTTGTAAATGGGATCACAATAGAGACGACGCCATCCACCAGTGAAAGCGTATGTAGCAGCAAGGTCAGTCTGAGAAATTAATAAGCTTGTTGCAATATGAGAAATCTTGAACATCGCTCCCTTCTAAAATATATATTTAAAACAGCAACAAAGCCTTAATATTTTAAAGTAAAAAAAATAAAGGCAATTTCTATAGCAGAAAGCCAAACTGGACAAAATCAGATTATTATTTTACCAAGAAAAAATAATACTCCCTCCGTCCCACCTCAAGGTTGAACCTTGAGGTGGACACGCTTTTTAAGAAATTTAATTAAAGTGGGTAGAAAATTTGAAGAGAGAGAATGTAAAAGTTAAATGTGTGGTAGGGAATAGGAGAGAGAATGTAAAAGTTAAAAATATTTAATAGGAGAGAGAATGAGTGGGAGAATGTGTGGTAGGGAATAGGAGAGAGAATGGTTTTTTTGTAAATATATGGAGATGATAAGGGTATAAATATATGGAAAACTTTCCATTTAAGGAAGTTAAACCTTGAGGTGGGACGGAGGGAGTACTATATTATATTTTTTTCCCGTCTATACTAAATTTAGGTATTACATCATAATATCTATATTAAAAAGAATCTTGACCCCATTTCAAAACAATTCTGGCTCCGCCACTGGGTCAAAGTTAAATCAAGTGTTCTAAATAAATAAAAATAGGATTACTTTTTTGTGGAAGGCAGGGAGTATTTATTTTTGATCTCACTTGTCTGAAATAACACTGTTGAAGAGGCTGAAGCACTTATGATCTATTGCTTCCGAAAAATTGGGCTTCAAAAAAAAAAAAAAAAACGATTGATCAGGAAATTCAGTTATGACATGAAGAAATTCATTTGTTTTTTTTAGTTTTTGAAATAATTTTCCGTCTTTCCTGATGAGATGGTGTGTGCTATGTTATGTTAGCAGGGGAGGGAGCAGACTGGAATAGATGTATACAGGGATGATGTCCTAAGCCATGAAGTCCCTGATGGCTTCTCTGATAGTTTTGTACATTGGATAAATTACGGAGAGATGCTCTGCCATTGACTTGGTTTGACTTTCTTTGCACCCACTTCTAGAAGATTCCTTCCTAGTAATAATAGAAGGTGACATTTGAAACAAGGTCGAAATTGCAAAACAAATCTATGGGCATTTGCATCGTAGTGGCATTACAAACTCCGGGCCCCACGGGATATGCGGCGAGCATAGATTCAATCATCTTAAGGTCATTTATATACTTTAGTAGAAAATGGGTAAATAGTGAAGAAATTTGTTATTCTTTTTGGAGCTCTTTCCTTTTGCAGTTACAGTTAGTAGTTGTTATGGAAGTTGTAGGTTCCAATGTTGTATATATATGTATACATATATATACTTGTGGAGCTCCGCTGTAAAATTTTATCGACTTATTCTTCGCATCAGTGATGTATATTTGTCTCTTTTGATTGCAAATAAGTTTCGGAAAAACTCCGTTATTGATGATATATTGTTAATTTATGTATCAATAACAATTTTTGAATTCTCATAAAATATTCTATTAAAATTCATTCAAATTGAATGTGATAACGGGTGCTATACACAATTAAAATGATAATACGATATATTATCATATACAAGATAAGTTTTTTTCCGGATGTATGCAAATAGTTATGAAACCCTTAAATCATTATTGAAATTATTTGACTTGGGTACTGACTAATTGATGTAGACGAAGAAATAGAATACTGCCAAATAAATTAACCTATAATCTGGTTTGGTGACGGATGATATAATCACTTAATATTATTAAACTTTTATGATTGAGTTGACTCATTTAATAATATATTTTTTCAATTTTTCAAAAAATAAAAAAAATATAACAAAAATTAGTTCATCCGTCATTAAATTAGTTCGATCCCCCCAGAAGTTAGAGGGAGGACTTTCTCTCCCTGGGATTTATCTCCTAGGCGCTTCTGTGCGTGCATGTGTGTGTGTGTGTGTGTGTGTGTGTGTGTGTGAGTAGTGAAAAAAAAAAATGAATGTAATTTTTTTTGGTAAAAACATATAGACAAAGTTTTATTGCAAAAAGAAAAAATAATTTATTCTTAAACAAACATTACTTGAAAATGGACATTCACTTATTCACTTAGGGACAGATAATCATTTCTTGGAGAAACATTACAACTTAAATAAATTTAGGGGTTGTAATTGCATTTTTATAACTTATTTTCTAACAACTAACTTGATATAGGTTTAAATTGCAACATAATTTCTTATACAAGGTTTTTTACACAATTATTATTTGTAAAACGTTTAAATTGCAATGAATAAACTTGTACAAGGTTTATTTTGTTATCTCTACATAATCCACTTTATAAGCCTCATTATTTGAATTTTTTTTGTCATTCAATTTTGAATCAAGAAAAAATAATTGAAAAACTTTTTGATTATTCAATTTGGGACGGAGGGAGTAAGATTTTGTTGCATTGAAATGAACTAGGGTATAATGCAGACCTTCAAATATAAGATGTAAAATAAGAGTTGTAATTATAAGCGAAAACATGAATTCTCATTTTTCTTTTACCTGAAGCAGATATATCTCAACCCAAGAATGGCTTTCAGTACTAAACAAAAACCTAAGTAGGGTCTTTAACAGAAAGTGAAATTATTAAAAAGATGGCGAGACAGAATTAATCAAATCCTGCCTGCTTAGAGAAGAAGAAAGTCAGCCAAGAACGGGGAAGATACGAGTAATGTGATCCAAAGGAATGTCATCCGCAGGATTTCTCTTTAGCTGTGGATGGTTGAATTCATTTCGGGGTAGAACGATGAGCTGCCCTCTACCTTGACCCTTCTCAATCAACCAACCACTATTTGCTACCTTATTCTCAAGGAATTTGTCCAGAGATGGACCCTCTAAGTTGATGGCCTGTCAAAATAAATTAACCAACTTGTTAGCACCTTAACATAACAGGCCAAATAAATACTCCCTCCGTCCTGAAATGATGTTCCCACCTTTTTTGTGTTACTTTGAATGAACTTTGAGCAATAATTTTAGATTAATTTAATTATTCTAATGAAAATCTAAAAAAATAAAAAATCTTGATAGTATTTATAATGGTGTATCAATAACAAGCGTTTGGTTTTAATTAAGATAATTAAATTAACCTAAAACTATTGCTCAAAGTTCATTCAAAGTCGCACAAAAAAAAAACTGGTAACATCATTCCGTGGCGGAGGGAGTAGCTGTTCCACACATTTAAAAGAGAGAAGAGAAAAAGTTCAAGGTGAACAATCATGATGAACTCATGACTCCCTTCCATGGTTTCAACCTTTCTTGCAAGATCGAATGAATAAACAGAACATGACCAAATATAAAAGGGATGGACTGCCTACTGAATCATGAATAGTGGTCTGCACTACCTACTTTAACTCTAAATTGTGTTGGGGCTTGAATCCTAATACCCGCAATCACAAGATGAATATATGCAAACACAATTAACCAAGAACGACAAGAAAAATAATGAACAGACACAAAATTATAGACCTAGTTCGTCAATATGAATGACTAAATTGTGTTGGGGATTGAATCCTAAATTGTGTTGGAAAATTTCTTTTCACTTCCATTTGAATCAATCGCTCCAACAAATACTAAAGCTTGGTTGTTGAATACATGATTCAAATGGAAGTGAAAAGAAGTTCTCCAAATGAAAGTGAAAGAAATAGAAGTATGTGTTCATGTAAAAGAAGACACATAGCATTTCAATTCCACACTTGGTTGAACCCAAAGTGAGCAAGTTGCTTCAGTTTCTACACCAAAACTCACAATCCTTGTGTCACGCAAAAAAATAGGTCTGTTCCTGGGGTCCCGACACTCCTAGAGCTATTTACATGATGACCAGTTCCAGGAGCTCCCAGAGAAGCTTCTTAAATGGCGTGCCAATGTTAGATAGCTAGTTTGATTCACAATTTACAAGAGATGCTTGTTGTCAATGGTGCTAGCAGACATGAAAACATGGAATATTCACACACCAAACTCTGATGGAATACCTGCAACCGTAACGCAAAAGTCAGATTCGTGAACATGTCTTCAACTAAATTCTGGGATCCCTAGGGAACAAGGCTGCCTGAACCCATAGCTAACTTTCTTCTTCCTATACTCTCATATGCTCATATGACAAAAATTATGCATCTATATCGAGGTCTATTTATAGCCTTTTCTCCTTCTCAATGAAAATGTTGACATATTTTATCTCAACCTCCAACCAGCCACCTCCAAGAATCCCATATCAGTGATTGAATCAAAATTATTCATGATTCAAATGATCTGGATGCACTTAAAGAGATGCTTTCTGACAATACATTGTCCGTGTCACTGATCGGAATGGAAGTGCATCACATATTCCCCCTATTTGGAAACAAACAAGAAAGAAACGAGAAAAAAAAAAACTCCACTCACTTTTTGGCTTTTTGATGCATCCTTGATGAATTCATTTCCCATTTTTGGCTTTAGATGCCTCGAGGTACTTATGTGCATCCCTACTTGGGAACCACTCTTAGGTTTGTTTGCTGTGCTCCTAGTGGGGCCTTCCAGAAATGTCTTATTGCTAAATGGTTGGAATTCCAAGGAACCATATAACATTCTAGTCGTGTGCATTGATGATATAGAGCCTAGTGACGGAGCAATCATCTAACAGGTATCATTCCAAAAGCAATCACTAGAGCATTATGCCTAAATATTTGAGATGTCAACAGAAACGCGTGGTTCTAGCCGCAAATAATAGTCCATTACTAAAAGAGGCAAAAAATGATGGGCATAATCCCCTGCAGGGGGAGGGGGAGACAAGAGAGCCAGAGATGGAAACAGAAACAGTACCTCAGCAAGAACAGTCCTTGGAACTTTTTGGTAAGTCAGTGACAGGACATGCACTGCGTAGTCCTGGACTGCTTGTTCGAAACCTGCATTTTGAAGTAAAGAAAGAAGAGAAGCATTAATTGGGATGTAAAACTCTAAATTCATTTTAAAAAGTAACAGATTAATAGGTGCTTAATGAGCCATGGAACCGTTTCGAAAACTAAAGTGGGCTCCGATCCAACTTTTAAGATTGAATCCATTTTTTACACAAATAAAACAATCTTTTTAGACTAATGAATTTCAGAATTCGGATTTGTCAAACATGTCAGCTTCTAACTGACTAATTTTTGTCAACTTTTTATTTGGCATGAATCAATAGTTGTTCCCATAGCAAAAGTCCATGGAATTAGGGGGAGACATGACAGAGCTCCACAATCATAAATTGACATTTGCTAAAATAAGATATCAAGAAAAAAGGATTATTTGACATTTATCTAAAATATAAGGATATGATAAGCTTAAACAGCCAGAATACTCCTCCAGAACTCCGTCTTTATAAGTTAAAATATGTCTCTTTCTTACCAGTTACCATTTATGAAGGTGCAGTAACAAAAACAAGCAAGAAATTGGACGATATCCATTCATTCCTTGGAAAATAAGCAAGAGCAACAAACTTTCTCAGCATATTTACATGAGAATGGGATTCAAGAAGAACCCATAATGTCAGAATTTTGCATACCTGGCACTACTTCGAGAATGTGGCGGTTTTTAGCAGCTTCATCCCAGAATTGATGAAATCTTGCAGTCTGCATACGAAATAGTAAGATACCAATATTAATTTACCATGCCATATAAATATGACTACAAAGCAATCTATGGCCAAAACATACCTCCATATAGTGGGAGAGAACTATAAGAGTCTTAAATTGTTCCTCCATTTGCTGATGGTTGTAAGAAAAATAAAGGAAAATGTCAGCAACACAGTAAAATGAAGTACACAGGTTGTGAATACACACAGAAGATATGTCAGACTAGTCACTCTTTATGATGCCTGATTCAAATTTTAGATCAAAAAACAGAGGGAATTGGGTCAAGTGCAAAGACAATGGTAGATTAAGGATATACTGGTGTCGACTAAAGTACTAAACTAATTTCACATATCTTAAGTGAACTGCAGAATCTTGCCAATGACGGAGAAACTTAAAGCAGTATTATCTCAAAAGACTCAAATATATTTAACAATCTAACATTTATAGTCCATTTACAATTGTTGATGTCATAATTGATAGGTGGCCCTTTCTGACAAACAGTGTTAACTAGCATAGATCACATCAAACTCAATTCTATGCTTATTTTTCCCATATGTAACCCAAGAAATTCTCTATGGCTCTTCAACAAAAGACATCAGTAAAAAATCCAACACCTGGAGATGAATAGACATTGATGCATAACTTTAGAGTGACTTGTAGAATCGATTGAGAAGGGTAATTTAATGAAACGTCCACTAGTGGTTGAAAGTAAAGTTGTCATAACAGAATGCATAAGAGTGTAGCAAACCCTATGAAACACCGATAAAAGAAAAACCAATGGGTTAATGAAAGAAAAATTGAGCCAACAAAATGCACAACCATAGTGCAAACAGACCCATGAAGCACCAACATTTCTCTAAATGTCCACGTGTTAGATCAAAACAAGCTTCACACTGAATCTTCCAACATTCTGGGACACTTGCCCATTGCGTCCCAATGTAATAATATAAATCTTGTTCAAGGTTTGGTATATCATGACTTGAGCATAAACACTGAAAGGCCTAGATTCAAATTTTCTTTCAAGGAAACGGAGATTAGAAGTTCAAGACTTCAAACAAATAAAATTTCAGTAACAGAAAATAAAAATGTAAAAAGATACATGTAAGATTATGAACATATATGCATTTCTAGTTTATCCATTGGTGTGTGAGCACCCTTAATATCAGATACTCCATTGGTCCTAAAATAAGAGTCCCTTGGGATGTCCCAAAAGAAGTGTCCCCTTATCATTCCACTTTTGGCATAGGAATTTTACATTTATACCCTTCGTGGCTACTCTCCTCCATATCGGGCCCAATATTTTAGGCATCATAAGTTCACATTTTTGCTCTTGTGAATAATCTTCTCCATAGTGGGCCCAAACATTTTAATGATATGATCAAATGGAATGCATGTGGGATGGCAAAACAAAATAAAACATCCTTATATTTCAAAAGAAAAGAACAGTACCACTCTCTCTGGAATTAGATATAGACACAGGCTGAAATCAGGGGCAGGCATTGCCATAAGAGCCTGCTCAAAAGATAAAAGGTCAAAAGAAATCAAGTATCAAACACTTATCTGTACAATTAAACATGAGAAAAATGTAATATAACCAAAACCATTGTCAAACCTTAACCAATATGCGGGCAACAATTTGGGTGCTCATCCTTTCAGGCTCAAACTTCATAAATGCAAAACAATTCAATAAAGGATAATGCACACAAAACAATTAAACACAAAAAATAAAATGTCTCGTGAACAATTAAACACAAAAAATACAATATCTTCTGAAGTGAAATTATCACCAACAAAGGACAAGGAATTTACCTGGTAGAGACGAAGAAGACATAGATTTGCATCCAAACTGTATGTTTGTGAAGAAACCTGATTTTCCCAAAACACAATGAGATTGATTGATAAAATGTGGATGAAATCAAAACCTAAAAACCCTGAATTAACATTCGGGGCACCACATGACAAAAGACAGATGTTAAGAGCATTCACTAATACCTGTTCATTGACGTAATTTTGGAGATCGGGAAGGATATCGGGATTGTAGGGATTGACGGCGACGAGCTGCTCGACTGTATACGACAACTGGGATTGTTGCTCCGACGGATTAGGTGAAGCTGCTGCTGCCATTACTCTCTTCCTAATCTTCTTCTTCTTGATTTAGATAAGCAATTTGTGTGTGTGTGTGTGTGTGTGTTTGGAGCTTTCTCGAGCCGTATCAATGGCGGGTTAGGGAGTGGGGTTCGTTCTATTTAGGGCAATTTGGACGTCATCAAAACGCTCTGGATTTATCCGAACAATTTTTTTTTTCCGTAACTACTCCGAGTGTCACTTTTTACCCAAAATAAAATGTTACATTTTATAAAAAGGAAATATTTTATTAATATTTTATTATCCCAAGGTTTTAAAAAGCGCTAGGCGGATGCTAGGCGGTGGAGCCGAATAGCGCACAGGTGTGACTACTAATTAGTCGGGAATAGTCGGACCTGGCGAGGGCTAGAACCAGGCGGCCTGGCGGGCTGGCGCCCCAGCGGCCTTTTAGACATTTGTATTATCCCATCCACTATTCGCTCCTCTAATTCTCTCTCCTCTACACTCACAACACTTTTTAAATTCACTATTTCCTCCACTAATTCTTTCTCCTATTTTCAAATTACACTCACAACATTTTTTCTTCCCTTTTTTTTCCTTAATTTGCGTGCCACTCCTAAAAGGGTGACACTCTTGGTGGGTCGGAGGGAGTATAATACACCGGTACTCCCTTCGATAATCTGAAAAAAAATACATTTTGAACGTACCATAATAATTTGCACTTTTCCAAACTGGAAATGAGACCCACTTGTCTCTACTACTAACAACCATTCTCTTTCCTACCCAACCATCTACCCTCACAACACATCACCTTTTTCACCTTTTACCTTAATTCTCGTGCCAAGCAATTTTTTGCATATTTCTCCGGGCGGAGGGAGTATACTATACGAATAATTTTGAAAAAAAAAATTCCTCGTTCATCATCCAAACTTAATTAAAAATATTCGTACTTTTTAATCAAATCATAAAACAAAACATTAATTATATTCCACCTATTAAACTCGACCATAACTATGAAAATATTTTATATTAAACTCGTATATTATTTTCAACGTTTTATACGTGTCCCGTATTTAACTAACTATGTCCGAACATAACTACTGCACTAGATTGGTGTATGATTTTGAGATTGAATTTATGAAAATAGGAATGTTTTTGACATGTTCATATTTATAATTTAATGAACAATACTATTTGATATTTGTACCATATTTTGGAGACTTTAAGTTGTAATATTTTTTTCCGAAATTATAGTATGGAACGGAGAGAGTGGAGATTAACTCTCATTGTGTAGCCTATGTTACTGATCATTAAATTAAAATTAAAAAAAAAAAAAAAAATCTAAAGCAAGAAGAAGAATGGTTTCATGTATCCATTCTTCCTCTGCAGCTCCAACTACTATGATAGCTTCTACTTCAGTGCTTGTCAAGGTATCATACAATGCCAAGAGCACAAAATTAAAGAGAAAACTAAATGCTTTATAACAGGCGGACGGAGTATTTGTTACTACAGATTCAAGAGATTTGATATCAAGTTCCACCCCATCCAACTCTTTTTGTCCCCCGGATTTACAAAATTCAGCTCAAACATCTCCCTCGAAGCATGCTCCCCCGTCTCACAAAATCCCACCAGTTTTGCTACTATTTCTGCACTTTCTTTAACGTGCTGCATGTTAAGAGGGTCGGTCCACAGTTTATTCACCAGTTGCAGCCTCCTCCTTTGTTTTCCTTCTGGTGGGATATCCCATTTCATGTACAGCATTTCCCTCTCTTCTGCACTCAGCTTTGAGCTAACTCTCTTTGCTAGATATTCTCTTTCCTGCTTCAAAGCCTTTATGCTGCATCAAGAAATAATCAAGTAAACCAATTGTGTGAATAATTAGAATTGCGGAAGCAACATCTTGCATTTAAATGCAAGGGAGTGTTTTCTACATTAATGCCCCGCCCTTCCTTGGACCCCACACATAATAATAAGAGCTCTTGTAGCACCGGTTTGCTCTCTTTTTTGGGAATGATTAGGATTACATTCATTCATATACTCTGTCCCATAAAAAATGCCGCATCTTCACTTTTTTGGTCGACTTGATTGAGCTTTGACCAAAAAGCTACTCAAATCTAATTATTCACATAAAATTCTATAAATTGTTGTTATTGGTAATATTCTTAATGGAAAATCAAATACAATTCTTAGAATTTTCTTAAAGATGATTAAATTGTCATCAAATTTTGGTCAAAGTTCAATCAAGTTGACCAAGAAAGTCAAGATGCGATATTTATAATGGGACGGAAAGAGGATTTGGTCATCAAGTTCTAGACAGGGGAAATACGTACCTTGATGACACCGGACTGGCAGGTTCATTGCCTAAGAGCGCTGGACTTGCATTGCCAAGCTCAGCCAAGTGCCGCTCCAACCACGTTAACCTTCTCAGTTCAACCTCCATATATATCTGATCGGCAGGGTCACCTCTGAATAACATGTAAAATTGCGTTCTGTGAATGATTGAAACGTGACACAGATGCCACAACATTATGATTTGTTGTCTTTGATCCTCGAACACCAAATGCCATGAGGCTGGAGATGAATTGGTTATATCGCTGTTATTATCGCTCACACCTTCATTTGCTTCCATCTCCAACACCTGGTAATAATTCAATGAATAGCTCAGATAACTATTAACTTGAGAATGCTGATATTTACTCAAGCTGTGGAATTGTTAAAAAAGAGACAATTTTTGTAATTATAACATCAAGATTCAGGACAACACCCCCCCCCCCCACACACACCAACCATAATGTGGCTATTAAGGGAATTTTCTATAATTGCAAGTAAAATTTCTTAAAAATCAACCTTGTTTAATTTCCTTGAAATTTTTGAAAATAGACACTCATTTTGGACGTGTGTGAATACTATTTTAGAATAGTCTACATAAGTACTATTGAATCAAACAATTGTAGCAATTTTCTGAAAGCTTTAATGGTGGGAGTCCAATGATTGTGTTATTGTAAAGGTGGTCTCGTAATTTTTGTAAAGAGAAACGTCTAACCTGGCAAACTAGTAGTTGCTTTTGGTATTGCAGCTTTGCTACCCTCTCTTTCAACTCAGTAACATAAGTCTTGATGCTTCGTATATTTTCCTCAGCTGCTTTCTTGAACATCTTCTGCATTTTCTTCACGTTGACTGAGCTAGGTTCTTTTGATGCAGGAGTAGTTTCTCTTGACAAGATACAGTTTCTGTCATAACTTTTTGGTGTGGCCTCAATATGTCTTTGATGAGCATTGCTACCGGAGATATTATCAGTACTACAGGCCAAGGGGGCCACATTCTCGATTTCATTCCGAGAAGAGGACAAAGGAGAACACGGAGATCGTAGTAAATTTGGCATGTTGGAAGTATTGCTCAAGGCAAAAGGAAGGACTTTCTTCTTCTTTGATGGAGTCTTGAAATCCAACTGTTCCTCACCGGTAGGAAAATACATGACTAGTTTGTCTATTGATTTCTGAACATTCTCAAGCTTTTCTTCCAGAGCTGCAATATTGCTTTCCTGAGAGTTCAACCGAGAGATCTCTTCTTTCAGGTTGGCCTTATCTGTAATTTCAACCTTTTCTGGAATGGAGCAATTAATCGCATGCATATCTTTTATTTCCAACAAGAGTTTTGCAATGGCTTCGGTAGCATCTTGCCCCCCAAGCCTATGAGATGAAACCTCCTTGTGAAGTACTTCAATTGCATGATTTGCTTCTTCACCAAGCTGCCTTTGCCGCTTCTCAAGCTTTCGAATCTCTTGCACCAGCATTGAAGGATCTGTAGATGCAGCTGACTGCCTCACTGTTGCCAGCCTGCCTTGTCCCTTTCTTGTGAGTGCTTCAGAAAGAGGCCTACCTGACGCACTATCATTCTCGATACTAAAAGAAAGACACTTGGCAACTTGATGGGACGGACCATAACGATTTGACCCCTAAGACATGTCAGAGGTTAGCAACAGCATCTTACTCATAGAGGGACTATAATAGATTCATGGGAAAACTGTCTGATCAAACCTTTAATTCTTTCTGTGACCGTTCTAGTTCAAGTTGTGAATGTGCAAGGTCTCTCTGTCGCTTAAGCTCATTCATTTCTATTTCCATCTGCATATAGAATTTTGGGTCAATAGGATTGATAAAAAAAGCTAGATTATCTCAAACTCCAGGAACTTTCCCTTTGAATGTGCCCGGTTCTTAAACTTATCTATGAAAATAATGATGTGAATCATAAAGCTTCCAGTAAACTGCAGCACTACTTATATGCAAATAACTGATATGTTGTAGCTACTGCAATCATGGAGTCATATCTCAAAAACCAATTGGTGATATTCTTGCAAGGGCTTCTACTCACTTGACACCATAGTGAAATAAGAGGGTCCATGTCAACAATTTTGGCTTATGAGAGGTTTGGCCCCATGTTCTTATATATGCACGAAGGGTTTAGTTACCCCATACAGATTAATTATATAAAAAGTAACATCCTTACAGAACGGGCTTGAAAATCTTACGAAAAGGTAACAGATTTCTAAGGCTGAAGGTAACTTAGATCATCCTACCTGTGTACACTGTTTTCAGGCATATTTTCAAAATAAACTTCAAAAATTTAACTAGGAATACATAGGGGAGCCAAAAAAGTTCTGGTGGCAATCCTATGTTGATGGCTTCAAAAAACATGCGTACCTGTTGAATTTTCTGGTCCTTTTCTTGAATTTTCTGGTCCTTTTCCATCAGCAAAGACCTTAAACATGAAGAGGAAGAAGGCTCTGGACTTCTCTGCTCTGCTTTCAATCTCGTGACTTCCTTTTCCAAATACTTCAACAATTGTTTGTCTGCAACCACCTGATGTACAAACTAATTTCAGCATAAAAGCGAAATTTAGGGGTAAAAAAGGTTAATCCAACATGAAATTGCCATAACTCATCTCTTGAAACGCCAAATTGAACTTCTAAAGTTAACTGCAGGACATTGTTATATTATGTCATTTCAATATTTTATAGTAAGTTTTTGTTTCGAATTTTCTTACTATCTTTTTTCTAAAAGATGTAATAATTGGTGTATGTTATTGAAGTAGGTGATTGGTATAAGGAGACTTTTGGCACGTCAAACAACCTTACAAACCTCAAAAAAAAAAAAAAAAAAAAAAAAACTGCTTTAGAAGAGTAACCAGGCTGGAAATATTGTTGAATGCCAAGTAAAAGATTTGGTAGATTATATATCTATATTGCCAAATGCAAACAGGGAGGCATTACGGACACCACCAACTGTGGTGTTCTTACATATGGCATGCTGATATAGAAACTACATGCATGTCCAGAATGATTGAAATTTGATGTGGGCCCGTGAGGACTCTCTTGCAAGGACAATGTGATTTTAATTGACTGCCAAGGTTTTCACTCTTCCTCATGTTCAGCAATTACAAACCTTCCTCTTATTTGCTTGAATTCCTGTTGGGAAGGGGTGGGAAGCCCGAGTCTTCAGGGACTAATAGAAGGTCTGCTGTACTTTTTGTAATGAGATAACCTCAATGACTAAAATTGACAAAACAGTAAAACAGCCTCATGGATATATTTGAGAATGTCAGCTGGGTATTCAAGAGTGTCACGTCAGCATTCCCTTTAGTTAGGATTACGAAACTAACCAAGTTCCACATTTGCATAAAAAATATGAGTTCATATTCCTCTTGGTAAAAGAAGAAAGAACGATGTTCCACATTTGCATTTAACGTGCAAGCACAATATCTTTTTGTTCATCTTGAGATAATATAGTAGTGATATGTAAAGTTAGAATTATATGCTGTGACTCATTAAAAGAATAATCCTTCTCACATACCATGTTTACTTGGGCAGTGTTTTTAACTTCCTTTGCACTCGTTGCGAATAAAAGGGTATTTCTTGAATGCTCCACATGGCTTAAAGCGGGACTCATAGTGCAAATTATAGCAGTTCGTGCATTTCCCCCGAGCGAAGTTTGCAATATTCGAGTGAGTTTTGAATCTCTGTATGGAATATGACCACCATTCTTTCCGCAGCTGCATGAGAAACCCAACAAGCAAACCATTAGGTGCATCACCGTATTTACTCTTTAACATTTCATGAATGACATGACAATTGCATTACATAAAGAGAATAGCACAATTGTTAGGTACACAGGCATGGCAGAGAGGAAAATGTGCTTGATTCACAAACTTTATTGTAATGATGGAAGCACAGGGTATCAAAAGCTTGACTGAATCACTAACACTGATTTGTATATGAATACTTGTCAACTAATTATGTACCTTAACTTCCTAATCACAGTTGTCAAAGTCAGCAAGCTGCGGTTTATATGGCTTCCTTCCTTTAATCTTGTACCAACCGCATTTGTTTGAGAAACACGCTCACTACCAGCAAGATCCACAAAACTCTGCAGGATTTCAAGACTTCTAAGAGAAACGGACACTGACTATTAACTGTAATTAATTAAAGAGAATGTAACAGGCTACATACCAGACTAGCCAAAAAAGATCTTACACATTCTGAATTTTCACGGAGCCTACTTTCAATAATCTGAAAGACAAACGGTTAAAATGTAATGACCAGATGCAGGCAGTGGAATCCAAATTAAAAGCAAAAAAAAAAAAAAATCAAGACACAAGATAAGTTGCTAAAGAGAAATACGTATATTTTAGAAAAACGTGCTACAGAATAATTATTGGGATTAAGCAACATAAATAGATATCAGTAGATCACCTATCCACACACAAAAAATAAAGAACAACAATGCTTTGACTAGTACTTCATAATATTATCTTGTGTTGGTCAGTTAAGATACGCTCATGAGGAGCCATCCCACAAACCATCTTTAATCAATCTACATAAGTTGACCAATAAAAATACTACCGTTTAGATCGGTACATCGAACAACCACTAATTTCCTTCCTAAGAAAATATAATGCTGAAAAACTTCAGACATTCCAGTTTAAATATCATCTAATATTCAAGTGAAGTTAACACCACAAAAAATCCATCAATAGATAAGCAAATAAAATAAACATCTGATATTAGTCTCATTGGCAGAATGTTGGTTAGCTAAACGATATCATTAATCATATATCGTACTCCCTCCGTCCCAAAATGAATGTCCGTCTTTTTAGTTTGAGAGTATTGAAGATAAGGATTATGCACATGCCAAAAATGAAAGCAAAGGAGTGATTGCGATTGGGAATAGAAAATAAACATCTAGTAGTCATTTGATCAGTATATTAACACCTCATGTCCTAAACTGGTAGCCAAACTTGCATGATGTTTAAAACTGTAAAAGGAGATATCTTAAGAGAATTAAATTTGGAAAAGGGAAACAGAAGAGTTATGAAAGTTTCAAAGAACAGACCTAGTACTTTCCAGTTCGGGAGTAACACTCTTATTGGAGGTGCCAAATAATTATATTTATATTTATATGTGTATATATGTTTTTTCCAGTAATCCCTTTGAAATCAGAAAATAAAAAATGTTATTTCGCAAACATGCTCTTTTTCTTCAATAATGTGATGTCATCCCCCAGTTGTGTATGTATATACTCGAGAACTCTTGGTGTGATGCCTAAGGGAGCTTGCAGTGCTATCTATCGCTTTGTTACCTTCTCTTCCTTCTTATTTCTCATTCAATAACATCTGAGCAACAAGTATAAGACTATTACTTTTCATTACCACTATCACAATTAATAAACTCAGTTGATTTTTTGACCAAAGCCGCAACCGTTTGGCCAAAATATTGTTATAAGAGACCTATTTATACTGCCAAAAACCGAATCTCTTATATTTTTCTCATCCCCAGTCTGAAACCCTAGTCCTTCCCTTCTACTAATTAGCCCCTGAAACCCGATTTTTCTTGCACCAAAGTCACCAAAGCCCCTCAAAATCAACCTTATAAAGATTTGGTGCTGTTCCACATGTAAAACAGCTCAATTTTTAGTCACCCATGAGAAATACTTAACAAGGAACAGCGAAATGCAGAGAACTTACAGTTTGGATAGCTTTCCATTTGTTGGACACTGTGGCTTGTTAAATAACAAAGAAATCCTTATTCCAACCCCCACCCCGTTTTTACAATTTACTTGTCTTTCCTTCATCTTACTTAACATGGCTACCATCACTTTCGATTTATTTTTTACTTGCATACATAGGAAACACAAATTGGTTGCAATCTTCGCACCATTTTCTCGTGATATCTAACATAGTAGCACCTGACAGCCACCACTGCATTTACATCCCTGTAGTTACCCACCGCCATCATAAACTCAAATAGCAATGGTGAAACACTTCACCATTTATAAGAACCACAGAACCTATGAATGAGAGCTCCTGGATCTTTACACAAACTGAACCTCCATCCTCCATTTCAGTAGACCCCTAGTAACAGATTGATTTACTGTATGAGTATGAATATATATGCACATAACACCTCACTATTCACCTGCCTCAATGATACGATGACCGCTCCAACCTATAAGCATCATATATATCTGAGAGCCATCCTCTATTTCTGTTGACCCTAGTCAAAAGACTGCTTTACCATAAGAGTATGGACATATATGTGCATGACACCTCACCATTCACCTGCCTCAGGCCCTTAGAGACACCATGACTGCACTGTGCACCAACCTATATGGGTCATATATCTGAGAGCATGCACACGTCCACCTTCTATCCCTGTAAACCTTAGACACAGATTGCTTTACCTTAGGATAACAAACCGATACATAGACATGTGTGTGTGTCAGTGTGTGTGTTTCTAATACATGCATACACAAGTATTTGAGGCACACACGATCCATGTGCAATTAAAAGTCATACTCTCTCCGTCTCATAGTAATATGCAAAAAGACAATTTTGGTCGTCCCAAAGTAATCAGCAAAATCCCAAAATGGAAATGGGACTCACTTGTCATACTCCCAACAATGGCCCACTTCTCTTTCTATCTCCTACCCAACTATCTACACTCACAACACATCACCTTTATCACTTTTTTCTTAATTTTTGTGCCAAGCCTATTTGTGCATATTATTATGGGAGGGAGGGAGTATTTCTTTTGCCTAGTTTCATTTTCTATCTACTTATATCTTTTGATTTTCTAATTATATATTTGACTTTTCTCTCTCTCTCTCTCTCTCTCTCTCTCTCTCTCTCTCTCTCTCTCTCTCTCTCTCTCTCTTCCTATACATATTTCTCCTCCTCACTTTCTAGAAGATTTTCAGTACCTATTATGCTATTTTACCCTATAGTCCTTCCCTTTGCTCTATTTTCCCAGATCTAAGAAAATAGTATGGCACAGGATAGCTGCATTAACTACAATGAGCTTCAGTATCGTTCTTCAGACTGAATTTTGACAGAAATTTTATAATACCGGACCTACCAGTAATTACATACTGAATACATAAGTCCATAAATTGATGAAATTTGAATGTGAAAAACAAACATATTTGATTGATACAGGAAACAGTACGAAGGTCCGAGTAGAATAAGTATTTAACCTTAAAAGAGTGGCTTTTTCTTTGTTGTTTTTTTGGATAGAAAACAAGATTTTTATGATGAAAAGGGGAAACAAAGTTGTTCAAAAAGACAGTGGAGGAACTGATACTGGTCAGGAGGAGATTTCACCGACTTCAAGACCAAATGAAAAGTACACCATTCAACTAGTTATAAAGTAGATTGAAAAGCCATAAAACCAAGTTTACCAGTCTGATTATCTGATGTGATCTTGAGCTTTTATCATTCAAGGACGTTTCACCCACTTGCCTTTGAGCTGTGAACAGTAAGTCAAGCAAAGAATCATTTTACGCTGGTGAATGAGACAAAAAAGCAGCAGATATGAGGGATACGTGGGAATGAGATGGGTAACTAGAATTCTTGAATGTCCATATGATAGTCATCTCAAAAAAAAAAAAAAAAAAAAAAAAAAAAACTGAATCTCCAAAACATCTCACACTAAACTTTAAGATTATGTTTTACCTTCACAAGTACCAATTAAGTGCCTCAAATGTTGATCATCCCTGACCACCTCTTCAGTCAGCTTCTCGACAATAGTACCTTTCTGAATTCAAAAACAACATTCTTATAGTGTAGAGGTGTAAAAAGAGAAATGCAAACTCATACTTCAAAAGAATGAGCAATGAATATACCGCAGGATCATCCAAAAGGCGAAGACAGCCAGACTCTCTATTCAAGAGGTCTACTACAGTCTCATTGTAAATTTCAAGAGCAGAAAGTTTCAATACAAAGTCCCTGTCAATACTCTGTGAGGCAAAACTGAACCATGTCAAGAACTTTACAACCAAGAATTTGATTCATATAAGACACTGTATCCCCTAAGAGCCCTGGGTACATTCAAAATAGGCTTACATTCTTGATGTGGTCATAGATATCCTTGACTGCACTCTCTGTTATTCCCCTCATGGTAAATGTCTTACCACTGCTAGTCTGGCCATAAGCAAATATTGTCGCTGCGAAAACAAGAAACCCAATTACTCTAAAAGCTAAATTACAAAGGCACGCCAAAAAGTTGACTGTGAAAAAAGATGTCACGGAAAAGAAATCATGCGAAAGACAGAAAATACTGTAAGTCACCGTTAATTCCATTAAGAGCAGAGAGAGCAACATCTCTAGCTCCTTCTTTGTACACCTTCTCAGTCACGCATGTTGGATCAAACACTTTATCTACAAATACAAAAACAAAAGAATGCCCCCATGATCAATCCTATAATCAAGCATTAGGCTATCAATGCAAGCGAGCATGCCCAATAGTATTAGACTAAGAGGGTTTACCAAAGGCATAAGGGCCAGTATGGCGCTGCTCGTGACTCAAATTTCGAGAAACAATTGTGTTTTCATTGGCAAAGTCCCAGGCTATAAGATCATAAGCAGCCACTTCTCTTGGGCTCAATGGCCTAACTCGAACAGTTACAAGTATTCTCTCCTCTCGGGCTCTCGAGCCACCACCGGGGGTATTAAAAGAGGCAGCATCCCTCTTTTTGATCCTTGATAATGGCGTGGCAGGGGCACTGGTGCTCATTTTCACAAACTACACACAACTTTGAAATTGATCAATGAATTAGGTCAAACGTGGATAACTCCGGTCATTTTCACAAACTACACACAAATTTCAAATTTGAACTGTGAATTATGTCTAACAGTGATAACTCCGGTCATTTTTATAAACTACAGACCAGTTGTCCGGCTAAAACACACACTCATCAATGAGTTGTATGAAATTAACAGCCTAACATTGTGCAAAATCGAAAATATAGAACATAACTTTACATACTCGGAAAGCTTCCGATCGGAATACATAAACCTATTGCAGTTGCCTACCGGAGTACCTGAAATTTACGGATCAAGAAGCATAGGACGACGGCGTTACGATTTTCCGGTGGAATTTGTCTTCGCCGGTGGAACTGGTTTCTCCCACCTGAATTTCGCCGTCGTTTCACTCTCTCAGGTGCGTTTTGTTTGGATTCCGGTTTTCCCTCTCTGTGTGTGTTTTCAAATTTTTTCACTTTTTTCCTTCTTTTCATTTTGTATCCGTTTAATTTACCATATAAATATAAAGAAACTAGTGAATAATCCGTCGGTTCCCGATGAGAGATAAAACACTAAGATAAAAAGTTAAATGTAAATACAATTCAAAAAATTAATGAGATAATTTTATGTAATACGAAGTATATTACAACTTGTCAAAAACCTTCTTTGTACACAACATTTGTAGTCGTGTCATCTGAATGTTCATCACTATTACATATAAGCACTTTAAGTCCTTTCCTTGTAGTTACTCTAGAAAAAGCAACATAAAATTGTCCATAACTAAATGCTGGTCTTGAAAGAAAAAGGTCAACATGAGCGAGCGACTGACCCTGACTTTTATTTATCATCATTGCAAAAGAAACGGTCAGTGGGAATTGTCTCCGTTGAAACCTAACCAGGAATTTTGTTGTATAAGGTGACATAATCATCATCGGTATCAACACATTCTTACCAACATTCTTTTCGGACAATATTACCGCTTCGACAACGTGCATATATATACTAGTACATGCCCGTGTCCAAGGCCACGTGAGATTTTTCTATTTTTTTTTATATATATCAAAAAAAAATGGCCACCCATGTCGTACGACATAGATAGTTATGAAGGCAAAACGGGAAAAGGACAAAACAGTGAGGGCAAAATGGGAATTTCGCCACATGCTACTGTTCATACAACTGTTCATGGGTGAGGTGGCACGGTTCCATTTATAATATATATATATATATATATATATATATATATATATATTAAAATAACAGTATGTTTTATGTCAAATAATCAAATAATTAATTGTATAAATGTATAATTATATACTAACAAAATTGATTTGTGTACCTAGATTTGTAACGATCAATCTTGTACCGTTACACAATTTTGAAGCTTGATCTATATTTCGTAACATAACGATACATCCAATCTTTGCTTCAGTATGTGATTAGGTATTCCAGAGCACTTGACGGTGTTTAGAAATTCAGTTGAAAATATATCTTCGACTGATTGGTTAAATTCCTCGTCTTTGCATATGTCGTCAGAACTCATGTATTCCACTTCTTTTCCAGGAAAGAGTGACATAACATACTCATTAATATTGTCAACAATCTCATTTGTTGGTGCAAGTATAGCCCAATTCTGGAAAAATTCATCAACATCTTTATTCTGCATTAATTTCGGGTATATGCAATTCACGATAGCTGAGATGGGATTGACATAATCTCTTATCAATATGTCATCTGATATTTTGATTTCAACTTCACCATGTTTCTTATCACCTGCAGTAATAACCAACATATAATAAATAAATATTAGTAAAAATATGAACTTAAAAGGAAGTAAAAAATAATATTAAAACTAAGAGTAGACCGAAAAATTATGAAGCATTTTTTTACTAATATTAAGACGGATATAATACATAAATTGCAACAAAGGTAGTAAGGTTTTTGAGACAGAGGTTGTAATAACCAACGGATAAAATACGTATCTATATTTTAAAAGCAGTTGTTACTTATCACCTGCAGTCCCATCACCAACGGATAATAACCAATTTGCAAACGACCTGATATCCTCAACATCCGAAGAAGACGAACCACCCTACATAAAATATTATATTTTAGTCTTATTATAACTTTTAAAATATAGATACGTACACATAATGTTAAACAAAATGTATTTGAAAATCACCTGTAATCTCATATTTTGTGTTAACCTTAGTACTTTGCATTCATTTCATAGTGTCGATGAACATAGTGAAGCATGCACAATATCATTTCTGCAACTCATAGGTACGACCGGAAGAATTTGTTTGAAATTTCCTCCAAATACCACAACCTTACCACCAAACGGCTTATCACATAACCGTCCATCAGGGTCACGTATAATATCTCTCAAGCTACGATCAAGTGCCTCAAAGCAGTGTTTATGTGGCATTGGAGATTCGTCCCAAATAATAAGCAATTTTTTTGAAGTAACTCTGCCTCATCAGAACCTGACTTAAGTTTGCTACACGTGAAAGTCTCATCAAGCTGTAAAGGTATAACAAATTTAGAATTGACAGTCCTACCTCCGGAAAGTAATAATGAAGAAATACCACTGGATGCAACCGCAACTACAATCTTCCTCTGCATCCGTAATGTAGCACATAATGTCTTCCACATAAATGTCTTTCCCGTCACTCCATAACCATACAGGAAGTATACTCCACCATTTCCGCTATCGACAGCTGACATGATTTCTTCATATACTCCCTTCTGCTCAACCGTTAGTTGTTTATACAACCTGGCGTGCTCAGCATTCATCTCTTCTATATCATATGATGTTTCATCTAAAATAAGCATATTCTGTGCATCCTCAATAGCAGAGTCGATCGACTTAGGCATATTTGTAAACTTATGCAGGCTACTTCCATTTTGAACCAATATCTTTTCAATTTCTGCTAAAGCAAGATTCTTCTTCTGTTCTTCGCTTAGTTTCAATCCTGGCACAATTATGAAAAAATGCAATTAAATATATATTCAAGAGTTAATATAATAATAATTAAAGGAATACAAATTATATATATACGTATACTACATATATAAGATAAAACATATAGGGAGTACGAAATAATATATGTCCTTAAATTAAACGTTAAAACTTGGAACTCAATATATTTGACAAAATGCATTATGATTATATAATATCTCTACATGAAAATTAGTGCGGGAGGGAAGGATGATACTATTACTGTGAGACGGTGGGAGTACGTTCATTTGTAAATATTAAATAATCAATAAATTTGTTCTCCAACCAATAACAAAATTATATTTTGTAAATAAAATTGATAACAAATTAGTGTGATACAGAGGAAGTACAAATTTAAAAAATGTACTACAATCAACTTTATATCTCAAATATTCGACCAAAGCATAAACATGTATGTAATATCCATATTAGATAATTAATGCGGGACGGATGGAGTGGTGAATATTTTCGCCATACGATCGGAGTACACTATTGAAAATAGAACAAATATCCAGTATATTTTACTTTAATTACAGTTAGAAAAAAAATAGAATTGTGTCTTATAAGCACTTGTAATTACATTATATATTAGAGAAAATATATAAATTGTTGTGGGTATTTTTCAGCATGGTGACATCTTCAGTTGATCCTGCATATCAAGATGTCATTCCACTGTAAGTATTGTTTTAATATTTACTTATTTAATATTTACTAAAATCTTTATTCTTATTTTCCAGTGATTAAGAGAGAAATGCGGGATATTCTCCAGCACGTTCAACACACCTTCAACGGCTAGGGCGACTTGGTCTCACGGAGGTTGAAAGGATAAGCCTATATCCCGAGATTGTAGGAACAATATTTGACTCTTTCATACTTAATTATATTTAAGGGGAAATGGAGACGGAACATACACTAAGGCTCATACGCACACACACACTCTACACACAGGCTCTTGTAATCCTCTCCATTATCTTCCAAAGTTGTATTCGTGATCATTATAGTGAAACTTTTAAGGTTGGAGACCTAACTCCCGGGGTTTTTTCCAAAGAGGTTATCACCTCCAAGGTTTTCCTCGTTAACAAATCGTGGTGTCATTATTTCTTTTTTTTACGCTTTTGTTCCATATAGTCGAATTCCATAGTCCCCTCCTTATTGTTCAATCCACACACTAATCAAAGTTAAGATTCTACTCTATTGTTTTTTCTACCAAAACAATTTGGCGCCCACCGAGGGGCCCCGTGGTTTATCGGTTATTTGGATCATTTCCTAAGCAAATTCATTATGTCTGCACCCACCAATGTATCCGCCGCCGGCAAGAGTCCTGCTGTTGCTCCAACATCAGGAGGTAGAACCAGCTTGTTGCCGCCACCTCCTCAAACCGGACCTCAGCAAACTCAACCTACGAAGACTCCACAAAAGGGAACGACCTCTTCCAATGTAGATGCCGACATCCGGAGTATCCTGACCAAGTTGAATCGGAGGTTTGGACCAACAAGACACAATTCGAAGGTCTTGGCCGATTCCATGATTAAGATGCGAGAGATCAACAGTTCATCACATCTCGGCTTGACAACATATCGCCATTACGTGCGAGGAACCTCAACTTCGACAACACCGAAGGACCTACACTTCAGTGAATTTATTCCGATGGGTAGTCCGCCTCAAACTCGTCGGTGACATCCTTAATGATGTCAACATCTTTGCCCAGGACACCACGATGACGCCACCTTCTGCAGGATACACGCCGTTCATCCCATTCATCGACAACACAACTGTCACAACTACTACGGACAACTCTGGTTTGCTAAATAATCTTTTCAATAATAATAATTTCAATCGTATTCCTATGGCCGACCCTTTTGCAGGAAACCCACTAGCCAAACAGATGCAGAATCTCAGAGAGATGATAATGAACGTGCCAGGCGTAACTCCTCCAATCCAACCAGTGACTCAGAACTACTACAATCAATCCCGGTTTGTCCCAGCAATTGCAAATGTTGACATCCCGAAGCGATTCAGTGTACCATCTATGAAGTTGTACGACGGTACCACGGATCCAGAAGAACACGTTGCCCACTATCAAGAAAAGATGGACATCATCCATATTCCTCTTCAATTTCGGGAGGCCTGCTTATGCAGGGGATTTGGATCAACCTTGTCTGGACCAGCCCTCAAATGGTTGATTAGGCAACCTCTAGGTTCAATTGGTTCTTACGCCCAGCTTATCAACATGTTCTATAACCAATTCTCATGCGATCGACAATTTGAAAGGTTGACAAGTGATCTCTACAATGTGACCCGGCGGCCTAATGAAACTCTAAAGGACTATGTCCACCGGTTCAATAAGGAAGTGCTAGAAATTCCCAATCTTGACATGTCGACAGCCACAGAAGCATTCAAAATGGGGCTGAAGAAGGATTCACAGTATTACCGAGATTTGGTGATGACTCCTTGTAAGCGGTTGGAAGAAGTCAGGAGCAGGGCAGTGAGATTCATAAGACTGGAGGAAGACGAGCTGCGAAGATCGAAATCCTCATCCAAGATGTCGACATATGACAACCCCGACAGAAAGACTGAATCGTCCCATCGCAGGAACAACCGTTCCAATCCTTATCCGAGAATTGACACTAGCAAAATTAATTCAATAGACGGTGAGGATGAAGATAATGATAATGTGCCTAACATTTCTGATTATTGTTTCTCTGTTGACATTTCAGGTATACTCTGTGCAATGGGCAACCTTGGGGACAAAGCCAGATGGCCAAAGAAGACGGATAAAGCCACGGGATGGCGTGACAAATCAAAATGGTGCGCTTACCATGAAGACTTTGGACATGTCACCGAAGATTGCATCGCATTAAGAAAGGAGATCAGTTACTTGCTCTCGAAAGGACATCTTAAGGAGTTGCTGGGATCCAGAAAGAAGAAGGCTGAAAATGCGGAAGCTCCTCATGAAGCCGAGAGACCAGTCTCTCCCCCAGCACCAACAAAGGTGATTAATTTCATTAGTGGAGGTTCAGAAATATGTGGAACATCCTATTCTGCTGCAAAACGACATGCTAAGGAGTCAAAGGAGGAAAAACCAGAAAGACAGCCCAGGATGCCGACACCTTGCCAGGATCCAATCACCTTTGATGAAAGCGACCGAGATAATTTGCTGGAACCCCATCACGACGGTCTAGTTATTTCCTTGCAGATCGCCAACTGTACAATCCGGCGCATCCTAGTTGATGGGGGTAGCTCTGTTAATCTTATCATGTTGGGCACCCTTAAGGAAATGAACATCCCAGAATCGGAGATCATTAAAAAATCCTCAGTGCTGGTAGGCTTCAGCGGTGAAGTCAAAGAAACGGTGGGGGAGATAAAGCTTCCAATATACTCGAAGGGTCTCAATACCATGGAACGATTCTGCGTAATTGATTGCGCAACATCTTACAATGTCATTCTTGGAAGACCGTGGATTCATGGAATGAAGGCCGTACCCTCCACTTACCATCAATGTGTGAAGTTCCCAACACCTTGGGGTGTCGCTAAGATTTACAGTGATCAACAGGTGGCCAAGGAATGTTATAAAACTTCAATGAAGGCGTCGACATCTCCAAAACAAGCATAGCAATTACCGAAGAAAGTACGTGAAGTCCTGGAAGCCAGGGAGGATGATGTGAAAGAAGTATTGCTAGACCCTTCCAACCCGGACATGAAAGTACTTATAGGCACTGACATCCCACCAGAAATAGAAGAAAAGCTTGTGGACCTATTAAGAAGCAGAATAAAGAGTTTTGCTTGGAAACATGATGACATGACAGGCATCAGCAAAGATGTTATCACTCACAAACTTAACATAGATCCTAGCTTTAAACCAGTACACCAGAAGCGTAGGAAGTTTGCAGAAACCAGAAACCAGATCATCAAGGAAGAGGTAGAGCGCCTACTCAAAGCCAACATGATACGAGAGGTCGACTATCCAAGATGGTTAGCAAACGTGGTTGTGGTAGAGAAGAGAAACGGGAAATGGCGAGTCTGCGTCGACTTCACAGACCTGAATAAAGCCTGTCCAAAAGATCCTTTCCCTTTGCCACACATAGACTCGTTGGTTGATGCCACTTCTGGACATGAGCTCCTCACATTCATGGACGCATCCTCAGGATTTCAACAAATCCAGATGGAACCATCTGACCAAGAGGACACCGCCTTCATAACACCCACAGGTATTTATTGTTATATTGCTATGCCTTTTGGTCTAAAAAATGCAGGTGCAACATATCAGAGGCTCGTCAACAAAATGTTCAAAGATCAGATTGGGGACACAATGGAAGTATACATCGACGACATGGTAGTAAAATCCAAGAAAACCGAAGATCACATAAGCAACTTATCCCAGGCCTTTGACATCTTGGATTGTTTCAATATGAAGCTTAACCCAGCTAAATGCAACTTTGCAATGAGGGCAGGGAAGTTTCTGGGCTATATGGTTACTAAAAGAGGCATTGAAGCTGCCCCAGAACAGATACGTGCTATTATCAACCTGTCGTCACCTCAATCTGTCAAGGACGTCCAAAGGTTGACGGGAAAGATTGCTGCACTTACCAGATTCATTTCAAAATCCTCAGATCGATGCAAACCTTTCTATGATATCCTAAGGAAGAACAAGAAGTTCCAGTGGGAGAACTAACATGAAGAAGCCTTTCAAGAACTCAAAACTTACCTGTCGACACCTCCGTTATTGGCCAAACCTCAGGAGGAGGAACATCTTTACATCTACTTAGCAGTATCAGAAGGCGCTGTAAGCGCAGTCTTGGTGACAGAACGAGATGGTAATCAGCAACCCATCTACTATATAAGTAAGACACTCCTAGATGCGGAGACCAGGTATTCTCATTTACAAAAATTAATCTTAGCTTTGATAACTGCTTCTATTAAATTAAGGCACTATTTTGAAACACATACTATAATTGTACGCACTAACTATCCTATAAAGAATGTTATGAGAAAACCAGAGATGTCAGGTCGAATGGCGAAATGGTCTGTACAATTAAGCACATACGACATCAAATATGAACCCAGAACTGCAATAAAATCTCAAGCCCTAGCTGATTTTGTGGCTGATTTTAGTCCAACCATGCAACAAGAGGTGGAACTGGAAGTACAGCAACTTCAAGATGATGACATCCTGAAAATTTGGACTCTCTATACAGATGGTGCTTCTAACATGAGAGGTACAGGTCTTGGAGTTGTACTAAAATCGCCACAAGGGGACATAATACCACAATCCTTCAGTTGCAATTTTAAGGCCACTAATAATGAAGCAGAATATGAGGCACTAATTGCAGGATTAATAGCAGCCCAGGACCTAGATGTCAAACATATCCGGGTGTTTATGGATTCTTTGCTAATTGTTAACCATTACAACGGATCCTACACAGCGAAAAATGCTAAGATGACGACATATTTGGAAATCGTAAAAATTCTTTCGGCCAAATTCAAATCATTTTCCTTGGAACAAATCCCACGAGAAGAAAATTCTCAAGCAGATGCTCTGGCAAACTTGGGTTCAGCCTTCAAAAGCATTTCACAAACCAGTATCCCAATTGTGCATATTGACATCCCAGCAATTGATCATCTTGAGATGTTCACTCTAGATGTCAACATACCTTCCTCTCCAGCAGCAACTTCTTGGACAGCTCCTATTATCAAGTATCTCTTAGATGATACGATCCCAATTGAGGAGAAAAATACTAGAGCATTCAGGGTAAGAGTATCTAAATATTTACTTATTGATAACCGCTTGTATAGAAAATCTGCTGCAGGTCACTACTTAAGATGTCTAGAAGCAGATAGAGCCCATCAGGTTCTCAAGGAGCTGCACGAAGGAGAATGTGGAAATCATACCGGGGTCAGAAGTCTACATACCAAGGCTCTTAGAATGGGCTATTTTTGGCCCACAATGAGAAAAGACGATGTCGACTACGCAAAGAAATGTGATTCCTGTCAACGACATGGGGACATCCTGCACCAACCGGCTGAGCTACTACATCCTATCTTGTCACCATGGCCATTTATGGTCTGGGGAATGGACATCGTAGGAAAATTACCCAGGGCACCAGGTGGAAGAGTATTTTTACTGGCTATGACAGACTACTTTTCTAAATGGGTAGAAGCTGAGGCATACGTACAAGTTCGTGACAAAGAGGTTATATCTTTTATCAAAAGAAACATATTCAGTCGATTTGGAATACCATCAGAGATAATTTGTGACAACGGCTCTCAATTCATTAGTAAGAGAACCCAAGATTTCTTGACATCTTGGGGAGTCAAGATGGTGACATCTTCACCCGTTCACCCTCAAGCCAATGGACAGGCAGAATCTAGCAATAAAATAATCATAAGCAACTTGAAAAAGAGACTGAACCAGAAGAAAGGGCGATGGGCAGAAGAGTTACCAATGGTTCTATGGGCTGACAGGACGACATCCAAGAACGCTACTGGTCAAACCCCCTATTCACTTGTATTTGGAACAGAATCAGTTATTCCAGCAGAAGTCCTTGTACCTACGGCCAGATACAATTTGTTGACATCTGAACATAATAAAGACATCTTGATACATGACTTAGATACCGTGGACGAACTGAGGGACATGGCCAAAGTTCGCATGGCAGCATATCAACAAAGGGTAGCCAGATCTTACAACAAAAACGTAAGGATTAGAAGGTTTCAAGTAGGAGACTTAGTCCTACGAAAGGCATTCCAAAATACAAAGGAGCCCAATGCAGGCAAGCTCGCCCCAAAATGGGAAGGACCCTACCTAATAGATGCGCAGGCCGGGAAAGGAGCATATCGCCTGGCAACCTTGGATGGCCAAATGATACCGCGAAGTTGGAACGCCATTCACCTTAAAAGGTATTACATTTAAACGAAATTCCCCATGAACTCATCTTTTCCAGGTATGGATCGTCTTTTAATTTTTTGTAACCTTTCTTTTTTCCTATGTACTTTTTTACTTCTCTACAAATCAAGATGTCGCTAACGTACCTTGTGGAGAGGCGTCAACATTAGTTGGCGTCCGTTATTAACATGTTTCTGTTTTATAAGGTGTTAACATATTTACATGGGGACATATCGAAAGCACGCAAAGAACAACGAATTCTCCTCCGTTAGAGACTGGCCATCTCTTCTTAAGTAAAGATACACAATCCCTTCTAAGGTTTAAAGAGTTAATTACCTCTTTCTTAAGATGTTAGGTTACCACACCTTCGCCTGGAGCGCAAGTTATCTCTTTAATTGAGGTGTGGGGTGGGCCTATATGGGTAAACTCATATAGCTTACCCATTCCCACTCAGTTAAATGATTGATCTTACGCATTATTCTTATGGTTATGACATATACGTGTCATCTAAAGTATCTACAGGTTATGGCATATACATGTCATCTTAAGTATCCACAGTTTTGACATACTAACATGTCACCTTACGAACATAACAAAGAAAAATTTCATCCAAAAGGAAACAAGCCTTGACATGCTTGAAAACGACTAAACTTTAACTAGATTAAACTAACCATAAAAATATCCAAGCTACCAACGTTAAAGTGCAAAAGTGTTGGACCAACCCAACACGTAAAAGAGATTGTCTTTGGTCCTTATGGACCCATTACATAACTAAACTAAAATTAAAATTGTTTTAAGGGATTCCACCCCAGTAACGTCATCAAAAAACCAAGAACAAAGTTATTTTACCTTATTTTTTAGGTGGCTTCTGCCGCAGGTGTTGCATTTGGGGTAACTTCTCCATCTACTGGTGTATCCTTAACGATCGCTTCATAAGGGCTTGACGACACCTCGCCTTCGTCCACTGGTTCACCTGTCAACCTGGAAAAGTGGGCACATTCCTTGTTGAGATCCCAGCTCTCAGCCTTCCCTTCTTGAAACTCCCTCATCATCTTTATTTTACACTGAGAAACAGTCTTAGCGGCAGCCAACTTGCATGAACCTTTCACCTCAGCAATCTCCTTGATGTGATCCTCCTCGCTTTTCGCCAGACTATTCAGTAAGTCCTTCATCGTTTGCTCTTGCTCTCCCAAGGACTTGCTTTGTTGTTCCAAAGTCTTCTCATGTACCTTCACCTTGTTTTCTAACGCTATCTTCTCCTTCCTAACCAAAGCAATGTCAGCTTTGGACTTCTTCTTTAGCGTCTCAATTTCTTTTACCAACTCCTCCACATACCCTACAGTCTGAAAAATAATAACTCGACATCACTAGATGTTATAAAAACTTTTGAGTTAGTGAATATCTAATTAAACAACTTCTTACCCCTGTCGCAAAACTCATGTATTTTCTCTTGAAATCCCCTACTTGCATTCCATCAAAAGGATCTTCAACCTCAACTACCTCCTCTTGATTAGCCTTTCGCTTCTTTACTCTAGAACCAATACCTGCACTATCATCCAAAGTTGGGGTCTTCTTAGGAACGGGCGGAGGCTTCATCTCTATCTTCACAGTAGAGCCTGTAAACATGGCTTCAATGTCATCCAAGTCAAAATCCGATCCCGAGATAACTGGTTTGGAAACTGCATTGACATATGAAGATTGTCAAGAAATATAATACATCAGGATGATTAAATTAAAGTGAAAAGTCAACATGATTACCTGTAGACATAATCACAGAGGTAGAGGCCTTTTGGTCCTCCGGGACAACCAAAGATGATTCCAGTAATGCCTTGGGGGATCTCTTGTCTAGAGGGAGCTTGAAGAATTCTTCAATCTTGGTTAAAGTGTCTTCAGCAGGTGGGAACAGTTCTCCCCAGTCGATATCTGCATAAAGGCAAGAACAATTACAATTCAGTTTGTCTCAAGAACAGGAAATCACAAAAGTAAGAATTTAAGTACCTCCCTTGTTCCACTCGCTTGAAACCTCATTCCCTTCTCCAATAGATGCCCTATCAACAAAGAAAAATCTATTTTTCCATCCCCTATCACTAGAAGATGTGGTGCTCATTAAGGAACTTCTACCTGACCTCTTCCTAAAAAGGTATCTTTTGGAACCAAAGGGTTGAAGATCGTACGAATATGCAATTTCATGGAGCCCTAGGTTTAATCCATTTTCTCGGTTCACTTTAATGACAAAAGCAAAAACTCGCCAAGCCATCGGCATCAGTTGAGCATAAGCGAGTTGGGTCTTTTGGAAGAACTCAGAAACCAACAATGGGAAAGGGTAGCTAAACCCTAGAAGAAAGGGATACTCGAGAAAACAGATCCATTTGCGGGAAACGTAGTCAGACCTAAGATTTACGGAAAAAGGGTGAAAAATTGCACTTTTTGGGAAGTAGCATTGTTGTTTCATGGATTCTATTTGGGAATCACTGAACAAGCAAGTCTCTTCGTCTGGTTTCGCAAGAAGGTTTTCGCAAACGAAATCATCGAGACTAATTTCTATGGGGCCTTGTGGGGATGGGACACTCTTAGTTTTGGTTGAGGACCACCTGGTCCTACCCATGGTTGACAAAGGAAAGAAAAGAGGTAAACAATGGAAGAAGTGAGAAACGAAAAAGTATTACCTGGAAGATGAACGGCGCCGTAAGCTAACAGGGGTAAAAAAGAAGCTTTGAGAAGCTTATTTATCCAAGCGGTTATTAAAGAGAAAAAGGACTCTTTTTTCAAAAAAAAAAATTACTTTTCCAAACACTACTCCCCAACCGTCCATTGACGCCACGTATCCCTAAACCGTCCCATCAAGCAGAGCTGGCGGTTGGACATTTAATGGGACAGAAAAACATTTTGCCTCTTCAGTTGCCTACATAGTCAAATGTTTTTGGGGACAAATTGTTGTGGGTATTTTTCAGCATGGTGACATCTTCAGTTGATCCTGCATATCAAGATGTCATTCCACTGTAAGTATTGTTTTAATATTTACTTATTTAATATTTACTAAAATCTTTATTCTTATTTTCCAGTGATTAAGAGAGAAATGCGGGATATTCTCCAGCACGTTCAACACACCTTCAACGGCTAGGGCGACTTGGTCTCACGGAGGTTGAAAGGATAAGCCTATATCCCGAGATTGTAGGAACAATATTTGACTCTTTCATACTTAATTATATTTAAGGGGAAATGGAGACGGAACATACACTAAGGCTCATACGCACACACACTCTACACACAGGCTCTTGTAATCCTCTCCATTATCTTCCAAAGTTGTATTCGTGATCATTATAGTGAAACTTTTAAGGTTGGAGACCTAACTCCCGGGGTTTTTTCCAAAGAGGTTATCACCTCCAAGGTTTTCCTCGTTAACAAATCGTGGTGTCATTATTTCTTTTTTTTACGCTTTTGTTCCATATAGTCGAATTCCATAGTCCCCTCCTTATTGTTCAATCCACACACTAATCAAAGTTAAGATTCTAATCTATTGTTTTTTCTACCAAAACATAAATATATGTAATATTAAATGAAAACCTATATTAGATTTAAAGATGATAAACTTACTCGGATTATTGTGCAGTTTCCTATAGTTGTATTCCATGTCATTGAAAAGTTCCTCCCAAGTCTTATCCCATACCTCGTGCAGCATAGTCATAGAATTAGACAGTAATAGGACAGCAAATAGTCTCCTTAAGGCTACAGGCATTTTCCAACCAGCTGCTTCTTTTATTGCATCGACATATTTCTTGTCGTTATCTAACAAACCCAAGGCATATCAAGCTGATTTAAAGTCCTTATAGACAACATGATCAACGGTTCTCAAATCTTCAAAATTTTTGCAACCGGCTTTATGATTCAACATAATCCTCAAGTAGTACAATTCCCCACAGCCGACCGGCACATGATATATCCTTTCAATTGCAAATCGACTATCTTTCCTGCAGCGCCATTCACGTTTATTTTTTACCCACACAAAATACCTCGGGAATTCACAGTATTTCAAATGTCGACCGTCTTCATTATCACAGTTATACTCCATCCACTTAACAAACTGGGATTCTTTAACAGTCTCTGCTTTTTCAAGAACATCTTCAATGTAATCCCCTTCGTGAAAAGGTATAGTCTTGTCACCCTTCATGTGAAAAGCTAACCGCTCAAGTGGTGGATTTCTATAATGCAAATCAAACCCATATATCCTCCAAATCGCCTCACATGCAGAGACATATCTACAATGAATGAACCTTTCAACCTCATCCTCTTCTTGTAATCCAAGAGTTATCCTATCGCTACCCTTGTTAATGTACTTGAACAAATATTTGATAGTCATGCTCTGATTACAATACTCGACATTGATATGTGCTTTGTACTTCAAAAGCAGATAGGCATTAAACAAAACAACATACCCATTGTGGAGATTACATTTACCATTCTCAATAGTTGCCCCGGTGTCTATCCGCCTATACACATGGTAACCATTTTCATCTACAATAGTTCACTCATTAAAAGGCTTAGGAAATTGCTTTGAACACCTATTATTTTGCATACACGGAGATTTCGAATTTGAAGGACCACATGGACCATGCAGCATAAAATCTCTTACTGCCTCGTACAATTCCGGTTCAGCTTCCTTAAATTTGTCTACATCTTCAGCAATCTTAGCTTGATCATGTGGATTGAGGAAAAGAAGAATATGTGCATGAGAAAGACATCTCTTCTGCCACTCAACCGTGTACACAACTGCGTAGAAACAAAAACAAAATATTTATATCCAAATATAATTAGAATTTATCTAAACATAAAAAAACTAATAATATAGAAGTTATTAAAAATATGCGGGAAGATGAAATATATTGACAGATTAATTTTAAGATGCAATAGTAGAATTGGACTCTTTGACTAACACTTTAGATAGATAACATGTCACGACCCTAATCTTAGGCACCATTTTAGCACATGTTGAGCACGTAGGGTTGGGGTTGTAGTATATCATTTATGCATTTTATGCTACTTGTTGAATTTTATGTGCTTATTTTGATATTTGGCAACTTATGTGAATTTAGGATGATAATAAAAATTAAGTTAATGATTTAGGGTCTAAATGAAATAAATATGAAATGTTGTAGTGAAGTTATAATATTTGAAATTTTAAATATTAAGTTTATAAGTGTTGATGTGCTTTAGTGTAATAGTGGAATCCTAAGGGTGTTAGTTGTATTGCCTAAGACCATGGAGGAGCTTTAGTGGAAAATTGAATGTTTATCCATGGAATTAATCAAGAAAGCTTCATTTTATTCCTCAGCATCATTTCTTCTCTCAAACTCCTTAGAAAAGCTTAAATCCTAGTTTTCTTCATAAATTCATAACAAATTCAATTCCTTTTCGTTTCTTGAACCGTTCGCGTATTATCGTTTGTGGAGTCGAGGGGATCGCATCTAGCCGGAAAAATATTTTATTATGTTCGAATTATTCCGGTAAGTTATTATGATTTCTTTTAAATAATTGTTCATTGAATGTTTAAGCTTGATTTTGTTGTTTTATAAATGTTGTTTGATATTTTGGAGTAATATATTGAAGTTGGAATTTTAGTATAATGACCTAGGTTATGGTTTTGTGGTTAAGGGAAGTTGATGGGAGTAATTGGGTTGGTTTAAGTGTGAATGGTGTAATTGTCTAGGTGCATGGCCATTGTGAACCTTTCTAGGTGATTAGAAATGTATTTGGAACCATTTTAATTGAGTTGGAATGGTCATGGAATGGTTTGAAGTTAGACTTGGAAATGGTAGTGTTGTATAGGTTGAAATGGTGTTGTTAAAGTAAAGATAAATGTTGAGTTATTGGTTAGATAGATGTGCATGGTTAGTTTGCCCATTTTTCTTGATTTGGAAGGTTGTAAAATGATGTTGGTATATTATATTTGGGTTGGATTGAGTATGGGATGGTTTGGTATGAGTTATGGTGAGGTTTAGTGCCTATTTTATGACTTAAGAAACAGAGGAACTAAGTTGATAACAAATTGTGTTGAACTTGCTGATGTTTTCAGCTCTGTTCTGATTTCTGGTAAAAGGGCACGAGTTGTGTTCTGTGGCACGAGTCGTCCCTTCAAGGTGGAAGAGTCGTGCCCTTGGGGACGACTGTATCAGAGGGAATGTCAAGGTGGAACGAGTCGTGCCCTGCCATGTTGACTCTGAACCATTTTCCAAGCCTTAGAAACCTAATCTACCTAGTATATAATTGAACCCCCTTTGACTATAATTAAAGTACAACACATTAGCTATCCAATGATGTCTTACTTGGTCAAAATGGATTTGATAAAGGGGTTTAAATATTATTTGGAATATGGTTGAAAGGCTTGATTTGCAACTTAACCAAAGTTATTCAAACTTGGTAATTTGATCTTGAACCTTTATAGAGGTTATTAATTATTGTATATTGAACATGTAGGGCTTATTGGTTATACATTGTGCCCTTACTTGATTACATATCCATGGTTTGAGATTCAAATAGTGTATGAAATATATGTTGCACTATTGTATTGGTTTAAACATGAGTATGAATACCATGTTGTTATTTTGTTATCCCTTTGGTGGATTTCTTTTCAAGTAACTATTATGTGCTTGAATGTGTTTCAATCAGCTGATGTTTAGGGGTATAATGGAATACGATCAATTATGGAAATTTTTCACGATAACATATGAGGATTCATGTTAGCCGACCCCAAATTATTTTGGGACTAAGGCTTTGTTGTTGTTGTTGTTGTTGTTGTTCTATCAGGTGATCGGATTACATTATACATGTGATTGTCCCCTTCTGTGGCCACAGATTGGGGTTATAGCTTCTGTATTGAGCCAAAAGTCTTACAGATTGCTAGTGTCTTATATAGTTCTCTGAAAAATGAGTCTTATAAGATGTGAATATCCCTAATCAGTTCACAAATGATTGGAGTTTTACTCCCAACGTCGTACGACTTATTGTTCAGATGAAAAAGGTAAACTAAGGTAACGTAATGTGTTTACCGCTTTACCAATGGGTTATGTGCACCTTGTTGTGTGTTGCATTTTACTTGGCATCTTGTTGCATTCATAATAGCTTATTGAGATTTATTCTCACCTTTCTCCCTTTAATGTTTTAGATCACACTGAAACAGGAGGTCCAGCCCAGTAAGGACGAAAAGGAGTTTGGACGTGTCTTTTGGGTTGTCAGGGTATGTGTATGCTAGTGATGTAACTCCTTTGTGGAGTTTGTATATAAACAACATTAGTTCAACTTTACATTTGTGATCTTTTGTAACTAAAATATGTTGTCTACTTTCAAAGTTGTTTCTAACTTTCCTCCAAGTGGAGATGTCTTAAGTTAGTTTTGTGATGGAAATGTTAAAGTTGGTTTTCTTTTCAAGTTAAGTCAAAGTTTTTAAAATTCAGGTGATTTTAATAGTAAGGGGATCATCCCGCTCGGGGCACGAGCTAAGATTCCGGGTCGGGGTCCCCACATAACACATCTCAATTGATATGTTTTTCCTTCATTATCACAATATAATTATCACTTAATTTAACTGATTGGTATATATTTTCCTTTTTAGTATCAAAAAATTAGAATTAGTTAGTCATTTTCTATATTAAAATCGTAACTGATTTTATTTTTATTTTTTGAAAAAAAAAACAATATGCAATATTTGACGTTATCTTTTAAATTAAAATCGTAATTGCTTTTTGAAAAAATCTGCACCATTAAATTATCTGATTTAAAGTTATCACATTTTTTTGAAAAAAAAAAACATCATTTGTGTAATTACTAGGACAACCCATTTTTTGAATTCAAATTGATGATTTATCTTTACTTTATTTTTGGAATAACTTATTAGGTTTAAGAAAAATCTGCATCATTAATTTTAGCGTAATTGGTGGAACAAAGTATTATTTTGAATTTAATTGATGATTTACTTTTACTTTATTTTTGGATTATACTTAATGGTGGAACAAAGTATCATTAATTTTGGCGTAATTGGTGTGACAGACCATTATTTCGAATTAATTAATGATTTAGTTTTACTTTATTTGTGGAATAAACTTAGTAGATTTAAAAAAAAAAAAAAATCTACACCATAAACTTAGTACTTTATTTTTTTTTTTGAATTCAAATTGATGATTTAGCTTTACTTTATTAATTTTGACAAAAAACAAATTAGGTAGGATTGAATGACTTTATGTATAGTATAACTTGAATGACTTATCATTAAATATTACTTATAAAGTTTACCTAATCGGTTGTCACCTAAATATATGGGCACATATGATGAATAAGGAGGTGCAAATTGGGATGATGAAGTATTCTAATGAGATGGATGCTCATAAGAAGTGTTCTTATCATTTTTTTCTTCGTGGTATTTGAAAATAAAATAAATTTTATTATAGTGTTATTCGTTTACACTTGCAATTATTAAATATTTTTTTTTCATGTTAGATATACCTATATATATATATACTCCCTCCGTCCGCCTAGTAAGTTCACACTTACTGTTTACACGTTAATTAAGGAGGGAGTATTATATTGAAAGTGTTGTGAGTGTGAAAATAAAATAGGAGAGAGAATGAGTGGAGGGAATAGTAAATTATAATGGTTTGTGAGTATTAAAATAATGTAGGAGAGAGAATGAGTGGAGAGAATAGTGATTTAAGGTTTCCTTTTTAGGAAAGAAACAAAGTGTGAACTTTGTAAACGGACGCCCAAAATAGAAAGTGTGAACTTTGTAAGCGGACGGAGGGAGTATATATATATATATATATATATTTGTGTATATCAATATATATGATTTATTGACATTCAATTATTGTATTATATATGGTAGTTTGAATTAAAATAGGATGCTTTAAAAAAAATCAAAGTATATATGGTAGTTTGAATTTAAACAGGATGATTTCGAAAAATTGAAAGAGTTGGTCTTATGAAAAACGCGTTTTTTCTGGCACTTGGGAAAAACGTGTTTTGTGTTTTCCCGTTTGTGCCAGTGCCAGTTTAACAAAGTGCCAGTGTGACAAAGTGCCAGTGAATGTGTAACAAAGTGCCAGTGTAAAAAAGTGTCAGTACCATTTTAACAAAGTGCCAGTTTAACAAAGTGCCAGTTACATTAACACTGACACTTTGTTAAACTGGCACTGGCGCTTTTTACACGGGCACTTTTATATACATGAACTGACACTCTTCACACTGGCACTCTGTTACACTAACACTGGCACTTTGTTACACTAACATTTTTGCTGGCTCTCAAAAACACAAGCACTGGCATTCAAAAACACATGCACTGGCATTCAAAAACACATGCACTGACACTCAAAAACACATACACTGGCACTCAAAAACACTGGTAATCATTTTTGCTGGCTCTCAAAAACACAAGCACTAGCACTCATAACACACATGCACTGGCACTCCAAAACACATGCATTGGCACTCCAAAACACATGCACTGGCATCTAATTACCCAGTCCCCTGCACACCATTCTTTCAATTTACCAAATCAAACAACCAGCGATCCCAGATTTCTTCCGAAACCCTAACAACGACAACAGCAAGAATGAAGGGTAATCAAATTGGTTTCCATGGCCGGAGATGGGTGGTAGACGGAATCAAGAGGTAAGATCTCATCAGTAGAGACATCCTCGCTGAAGCTCAGCAGCTTGGATTTACAAATAGATTTTACCGGTAATCGGACAGTATAGAAATCCTCGCCTGAGCTAATTGAAGGTGTAGAGATGTCGTCTGAAGGTTGCTGGTTGGATTTACGATAACACAGCTTGGATTTTTCAATGGCCGAAGATTGGTAGACGGAATCAAAAGGTAAGATCTCAGTCTCGCTGAAGCTCAGCAGCTTATTTCGCTTGGATTTGGATTTGGAGATGTCGTCTGAATTGCAAGACCGCCGCTTGAATATTTCCATGGCCGGAGATGGAATTATGAGGCTTCTAAAAACACGTTTTTTTTAAGCTTGAAAAAAATGCGTTTTTTGTGAGTTTTTGACAAAATTGAAATTAATTAATCGTTTTTTTTTTTTAAGTTGAAATAAAATTGATGATTGTGATTGGTGGATGATGAAAAGATTGGCCAATGATGTTGTGTCACTTGGAGTTTTTTAGGAGCTCAAAAAAGTTTTGCTATTATATATATATTATATATAGTAGATACTTTAAGCTGAAAGATTGTTTCAATTATATTTTGGTAGATGATTTAATTAACTTTGATTAAATTTTTTTTATAGTTTTTATTTTCAATACTATAAAAAGTATTGTTGATAGTAAATTTATTATCACTCATTTGGATAACCAAAAATTTGTACCCTTCCTCTCTTTTTGTTGGGAAAGGTAATCTCACTTTAATTACGAGAATTGTTATATACAGTATGCCATAAAATTGTTAAGTAAACTCGTGTCATTAAATCAATCCCAAAAAAAATAAAACAAATCCCTCTGTTTTACTTTATACTCCTTAACTCATTTACCCATTAACTTTCACCCACCTATCCACACCTATTAACAATTAACTCTCACTCACTCACCCACACCCACCAACACTATTTGCACCGACTAGAAGAGAGAGAAAGAGAGAAATCAGATTTTTGAAATTTTGTTTCATTAAATATTTGTTGTTATATTTTCAATTTGAGAATTTTTAGAGTTTAATTTGTTCAAATTTGAACTTTGGGTGGTTCGGGTAGTAGTGGCCGAATTTCGAGATCTGGTCGGCTAGTAGTGGCCGAAAATTCTCAAAATGTCATCCACACCCAGCTGAATTTCTTGAATATTTCATCCACTCCTGACCGAACTTTTAGAATATATTTTGAATATTTCTTGAATAATTCTTGAATAATTATTCACATCCGATTATGTTTGTATTATGTTTTAACAATTATTTACATCTGATTATGTTTGTATTATGTTTTTCACAATTATTCTCATCTGAAAACCTTGAAATTGTTCGGCAACTATCTACCGAAACTCCTAATAATGGTAGTTTTTGAATTTTTTTTGTAAAACTCATGTTAAAACAATGTTATTTACCTAAATGTTAGGCCAAAATAATTTTAATTTTTTTTAGCTAAATCACAAAAATTCTGCCGGTACTGGCTGAACCATTCCCAAAATTCGGCCGGTAGCTGCCGAATTTTATTAATAATTTGGCTGGGTGTGACCGAACTTTTTTTGTTTTTCAACCGAGTGTGACCGAACTTTTTTTTGTTTTTGGGCGGGTGCAGCCTAACTCTCCTTATTTTTCGAATGGGTGTGGCCGATTTTGGACAAAAAAATCATCAAACTCTGGCCAAATTTTCGCCACGAAAACAAAATGTTAAGACAATAATTTAACACATTTACATGATTAGAAAGTGAAAAGGTATATAGGAATGAGTTTAACAATGAGTTTAAGAGAATAAGTATATTGAAATGGGTGCATGAATTTAGGGGTAGTAGAGTCATTTCAATCGATGACAATATAGAAGTTTTTAAATTTACGGTTTACTCAACAATTTTACGGGCCAATATAACAATTCTCTTTAATTATAATGATCAAGTCTAATGAAATTTGACCAAAATTATATAATACAAATTCTCTTAATAAAATTTCACAAATTATTTGATAGTTTTTTTAAGGTGAATTAGTAAAAAAATTAATTTCATTGGATATATATATATATATATATATATATATATATATATATATATATATATATATATATATATATATATATATATATAAATCGCCAAAACCTTTTTATTTTTGTCAAAAATAAAACATTTTCTTAACTTGTACAAATGATAACAATCCAAAAAAAAAATGCCTTTAAAAGCTATTTTTAAAGTTTATTGAATTAAAACAATGATTTTGACACACACACACTCCCCCTCAAATTAGATCAATTTTTTCAACACGATAATTTAAAAAAAAGTAAAATAGAATAGATGTATTGTGAGTATAAAAAATAAAATAAGAGAGAGAATAAGTGAGAGAAATAATAAGTTGATTAGTGTTGTGAGTATAAAAAAAAATAGGAGAAAGAATGAGTGGTAAAAATAGTGTAAAAGTTTTGTCATTTTGGAAAGTTCAGTTTGAAATGGGCCGGATAAAAATAGAAATAAATCCGGTTTAAGATGAGAGGATGGAGTATATATATATAATGGAGTATGTATATGGAATATCTATATCCTCCAAAAAAAATATTAACTTGTACATTTCATAAATAAAGTTCAATTATCTAATATACAATACAGGAAGGATATAACTTCCTCTTAGCCTGGGTATAAAGAGGGGCTATGATTTAAAGTTGGAAAATGGATTCGACGGCTAGGATTGACTCTAAGAAAATAACTTCTCCACGCAGGTTTCACAAGCAACCCTCTTCTCCCCAAACCGCTCGCTCAGTTTTCTTCTCTCCGGCGTCTTTGAACCTCAACGAAAGTCCTGCGACGTTAGGGGAGGAAGAAACACTCTCTGGACTCTCTTTTCCATCGACGACGAGAACAAGTCCTCTACAATCCTCGCCAACCCCGGCCCAGTTCTCAAGGACGAAGGCGACGACAACAAAGAAGAGGAGCTTGAAGAAGTTGAGGAGGAGGAAGAAGAAGAAGAAGCAGGACAGGAGGAGCCTACCATTTATTTGCTTCTTTTTCATTGGTTCGCCACATCCCACAGCCGATGTATTCAGGTTCTGGCCATAGCCACTACCACTCTACGCGATGAGAGGCTGTTGCAAGGAATTGAGCAAAAGAAGGTTAGTGATTGATACTCTTATACATTGGTTCAGGCCGCGAGGTGCTGCAAAAAAACCTATACACCCTTGCTCACAAAATTTCTTTCCTTTCATTCCTAGGGTCCACGAGACTGCAATTCATTTATTAATTCATAAAATTGTTATATATATGTATTGTTTCATATTTCCATATTTAATTTCTTTGGCTATACACTCTTTATTTATGCTTCAAGAGAGAGCGAAGATGCATTCATTGGTGACCATTAGGTGTCGGTGTACACCAAATTGGGTTGCTCTTGGTGTGCACATAAGTTATTTGATGAGATTGTTTTCATGTCAATGTCTGCCATAGCCTGAAAATAATTTTTTAAACATACATCGACTTTGGGAAAGAGGCTTTTAGGTCCTGTTTTAGATAAAGGTTGAATTTTGGGATGGGTAAGTTATGTAAAATTTACTTTTGCATTTTTGAGAGATATGGATGGATATAGAAAAAAAATGGGTATCTAAGGTGTTATGGATGCAGTGGCCTACAGCCTTCAACTTGAGTTATGAAATTTCGAGGGTCGAACAGCAAACTGGTAGTTTCACACGCTACAATGTTGAAATTTTGAGAGTGCTAATAGAGATTTGCCGCAGTTGAGAAGACCAATTGAGATGGGTCTCTAAATAGTGGGAAGAAGAAAATGTCAGGCAATAGTGAAAATGAAAATAGTTGTCGAGACAGTTGATCGAAGCAAGCCAGTCGGAGTTTGTTGATGGACAGACTAAGGTGGCGTCAGGTCGAAACTTCGAGAATGCCGTATCTGATAAATGAGAAGGGGACAAGAGCCTCTACATCACGACGGCAAGAAATCTTCTTCTACTTCATCCATTTCTTCCCGTGTGGATTCATCAAACCTCCAGCGACAATCCACCCCATTTTAGTTGAAAAACGTGCTATTTATTTACATCCATTAGTTCATAAGGGATTCAATGCAGACTTTGAAGGAGATCAAATGGCGGTTCAACATAGCTTGGTTCTGATGTGAGTAAGTGCCAAGTGCTTGAATTCTACAATAAAACTGAAATTTACGTCTTTCTACTTTTGAAATTCATCTTTCATTTTGCAGCTGGTTTCTACTTCCGATTCGAAGCACAAATAGTTTATCCCAGACTGTTTCTACAAGCCACGATGATGAGAAAATCTCCAGCATAATTGTGTATGCCTTCAATCTTATAAAGTAATCTCTTATCAAGCGAAATAAATAATACTCCCTCCGTTTCTAAATGAATGTCCGTTTTCTTGAAATGTTTCTTACTAAATGAATGTCCATTTTTAAATAACTTTGTCCCTAAATGTTTTTTTCATTTTTTTTTCACTTTATTTGTAATTGCAAACCAAGAGTTTAGAATGTAGATATCAGGACTGTTTATGCATTTTTATTCTGAAATTTATGAAAAGTAAGCATTTTCAGAATATCCCTTAACTAAAAATGGATATTCATTCGGGGACGGAGGGAGTTGAACAAGATGTATTTTTTTGTGTGTGTGCATGTGTGTGTGATTCTTCAATTTTGATCTTTCATTGAATGGAAACTTACATCATTTGTGGCTGAAGGAGTGTACCACCCACAAGTATGCCCGGAAAATTAATTGTTATTCCTTCGGCCGCACAAGTGCTTTTTCGAGTTGTTTTCATGATTAGGTTTTCTACTTTCTTCTTTCACACTAGCTTACTGAGTAATGTTCTGTGTTAGGTTTCCAAATTGCATGCTCAAATAAGATGCAATGAATTTGCCTTTTTCTTAGACTGATTTGAGGAGTGAGCATGGTACCTGGATCATCGAGTAAGTATAGTACTTCCTACGTACCTAAATAAATTTCCATTTATGCAAAGTTTTTTCCAAAATGAAAATTTATTTACACCATACTACTCTTATTACGACTTTTGATGTTATTTTGAGTTAACAAAAGAGATTGCAGACCTTCCCTTGCATCTAGATGGATATCACTTTGCAACTGTTATATTCACAAGATAAAAGACACCTTACTTTGAGATTTGGAGTTAAGACTGGAATCTAGCACCATCAAGCCTTTGAATTCCTTGCATTACTTAATGTGCATCCGCAAACTGCAATTTGATAGGACATGTTTGATCACATCATAATTGAAGTTCTTTTTCTGGTAGGAAAAGAACAGATGCTTCAAAATAGGTGGAATTTTGAGTAAGCTAATGTCTCTACCTATGGTTACAATTATTTTTATAGGACATGTTTGATCACATCATAATTGAAGATTTGTTTAGGCTCAAGGATTTCATCCTTTGCTATTACTGTATACAATTATGTGTTACGGCATGCGGAATTACTAGATTGGGAAGGAAATCTAAAAGGGGTGGATTTTATTCGAAAATAAGCATGTGATTAGGAAATTGTTAGTCCAATTTTCCCATACAGTTATTTAAAATGTTTATGTGCAAGACTTTTTATATAAGAAAAAAAAAGAAAGATTATTATGGAACGGATGGAGTATTAATGTTCTAAAAATTTATATTTTATATAGATATGATTTGGGTTTTTTTTTCTTATTGACTTTCTCTTTTTTGTCATACTGCCCGTGCCATTGGCACGTGTTAAAGAGTACTAGTAACAATTTGAAACAAAAAAGAAATTTTTTCAAAGGCTATTTTTACAGTTAATTGAATAATGGGCCAGTACAGCTCAGTCCGGCCCAACCAATACCGTGCTTGATCCATGGATTGGCACGGGTCCGTGCATTTCGAGCCCGGGTCAAGCCCGTTACGTCCCGCCTGATGTTAATGTTACATGATCCGGCCTACCCTGTTTAACAGTGGTACTATTAAAACAGAATGAATAGATTTTTTATTTTATTTTTTTCTAAATTTCAGAAATTTAAAAGGAGAAATGAGGATAGTGATGTCGAAGTTGGATCATTTATAAGTGAAAATAAAAACTTAACCATTCTACTTGATTGATATAAACCTAAGTACGAATATGGGCAAGTCCGGGCAAGGTTCAAGTAGATTGGGCCCTAAACATAATTCATCAAGTCTTAGCTACGAGATGAGATGGGCTACCTCGTATCCTCCAGCTCGGCAATACCTAGGCCGACCAAGGCCTAAACAGACGAAATGACTAAGGCCAGCTCATGGGCCGAGGAGACTCTCCTCCAAGGCCGAGATGCCCTCCCTTGGCAACGAGGAGGCCTCCTCGGCTATCCAACCATAGCTTCTCGGTTGTACAATTGGAATTGGGCGTCCCCCATTCCTTCATATTCCTTCCCTGACTCATCATGGACCGAGATGGCCATGTATGATGAGGAATAAAATATTCGTATCTCGGCTTACCGACAGTATTACAATCTATGCAGTCCTATCCCAATAAGGATATCAAGCAGTTACATTCTTATCAGAATTGTGACCATCTCCTGTACCAATTCAAGTCAACTAAGGACTCTCCAATAGATATAGTCCTCCTAGGATTATACCTTATCTCTAAAACAGTCCAAGTTCAACATGGATTCTACCAATCCATCACTATAAATACAAGCCATTATTTCCATATTCTGGTACGTTAATTCTTTGACTCGAAACTCTGTCAAATTATTTTCTCTCTCTACAAATCGTGTACTTACTCTCACGCCGGAGGGTCTTCGCCAGTGAAGCCTCGACTTAGTTTACGTGTTTTGTCTTATTTTCAGGCCAAGCAATCGCCGGAGTACAACATATCGCTTGGATTTGGGCTGATTCGACTTTTTGGCATCATCAGTTTGGTTCCATTACCGGGAATCGAATCAAAGATCCATTGTTTAGCCTGAAAATCTGTTCATCTAAGCCCTGTTTGCGGCTGGATAATTCTGATTTTGGCCGGAAAATCGTTGTCCGTTTTGCTCTGTTTTGGTTTTGGCCGGAATCTGCAAATTTTCGCCTGGAACAATCGTTTTTGGCTGGAAATTTGGTGTTTTAAATTAGCAATTGAATTCGTGTGGTGGCATTCGAAACACATCTGATTTATGGCCGGAAAATCGATGTTTTGGTCGGAATTGTCGTTTGGCCAGATTCCGTTTACTGGGAAAAGTTATTCCGTTTGGTAATTTGTGCTGTTTACAATTCTTAGTTTTCAATGGAAGACGGAGCTTTTGCAAGTGTTAATAATGACGAGGAACAAACTCACATAGACGAGGTCCTTTTTAACACCGAGATACTTCCTCCTTCACCTCAGCTTGAAGGACCCCCCCTCGGCATGACTCTTCGTTCTATGGGACAGCCAGCTGCTGTGGGGGCAGGTGCTAACCTCCCTCGTCCTCATCGCCCATGAGGGAAGCGAGCTCCGAGCAAGAAGACGACGAGGAACGCCGATGTCGGACGAGCTGAGAACGCTCAGCCCGTTGACCGACGTACCATGTTGCATCGACAAATGGAGACGTTGCAACGTATCTGTGAGACTCAGCATGCCTTATTGCAATTGGATCCTGAGAATAGCATGGCCGAGTTCATAAGGTCTTCGAGGTCAGGAGAATCTCGTGGAAGGGACACTCAGGGTGAGAGACGAGGTAGCCAGAGGAGTCCTCGTGGCCAAGATCCCCCTCCCCTTGAGTCTGCTGTACCATCCAAGCAGAACCTCCGAGGCACTCCTCGTCCTCGGCCCAACAATCATGAGAATGAGAAGACCGTGGTAGACCTCAGAAGCCACATAAATTCGAAGGAGCAGGAGGTAAATTCCACCGACTTAAGAGCAAGGCTCAGTCTGGCACGACGTTTATCCCCTCCTCGTCTTAACCTATCATCTCATCACGGCCATCCCCCTCATCCCAGAACTCACGCAAGTTCGAGGAGCCCTCAACCGTACAGGATGTTCCTCGGTAACCAAGAGTTGGAGCTGAGGAGGGATAAATTGCCTTCCTGACGAGTAAATAATCACCGAGGTGATGAAGGACAACACAGTAGGGTGAATGGTCACCCAACAGAAAAGTCCCATCGCAGTTCCCACCGGAGTTCCCACCGAAGCACTCATTCCAACACTGAGAAGGGAATTGAGGCTAAAGAATGGCAACTCTTGAAAAAGAGAATTGACGACATGGAAATGGGGAAGAAGGACGAAGAAAATGATGACAACTGGTCCACTCGTCCCTTCTCTCAGAGAATAACAGATGTACCTCCTAATCCTCTCTTTAAGGTCCCAAATTTTGATAAATATGCTGGAACCACTGACGCACGGGACCACGTGCAAATTTTTGAGTCTACTATGGCCCTCCTCACTAAGGCTGATGACATGCTCTGCAAAGCTTTCGCGAGCACCTTCTCCGGAACAGCCCTGACCTGGTTTTGTGAGCTTAAAAAAGGATGTATCGATAGCTGGAGAGGCATGAAGAGGATGTTCCTAAACCACTTTTCCACGACAGGGAGGAGGAAAAAGAGATTGACTGACCTTGCTAACATCGAGAAAGGGAAGGATGAAACTACTCTAAACTACTACAACAGGTAGGGGTGATCACGGTCCGGATTGGTCCGGATTTTATCAAAATTTCAAAAAAATAAGACCGGACCAATTGTTCGGTTCTGCTTAAATTCAGGACCAGGACCAGACCATTACATTACAAGACCAGTCACATTGGTCCGGTTCCAATGGTTCGGTCCATGTCCGGTTCCATCGGTTCCACAAATTACTATACTATATATTTTCTAAACAACTATTTTTTTCACGAAACCAAAATATAGGACGATAAGACGATTACATAAACAAAGTTCAAATAAAAATATTCCGACATACAACAACTTAACTGAAATAGAGGAACAAAGTTCAAATAAAAAAATATAGTACGATTACATTACATGAAATCAAAGTATGCAAGTGCACTAATTTACTAATTTACAAAAACATGACAGTTGATGTTGTTCCTCCAGTAACATCATCTTGAGCAACAGTCTCCAGTAGCATCATCTTGAGAAAAAGCTGTTCTTGCAATCATAATTGCAGTTGGGTTTTGAATTTGCTGTAATCATAAAAATACCCATATTCTTTGTGACAATAGTTACACTTTGCAATTGACTCGAGGACCCCATCATCATTAACCCTATCAAATTTTATAAAATGATCCCAAATTTCAGAATTTTTCTTTGTTCCCACTGTTTTCTTTGGAGTTGATTTCTTTCTCTTTTCAGGACGAGGGGGAAGGTTGGTCAAATCTATTACCTTCGGAGTTGACGCTTGTGCAGGTAGGATGGTGGAATTGGGAGGGATACCTAGAGAGGCATCAACCGAATCAGCAGGTTCCATCTACAAAATTACAAAATTCAAATGCAAAATTGTAAGTAAATTGAAAGAGACGAGAGAAAAGCGTAGAGAAAGAGTCTAGAGAACGAGAAAATAACATCAAAATTGTAATTAAATCATTACCTTTTATGAGGCAAAATAACAGATCGATGGTGGTGCCGTCGGTACGACTCGGTAGAGATCGATTACTTCCGTTACAGAGAGACGAGATCGACACGCCGTCGGTAGGTACGAGCGTATGACTCGGTAGAGATTGATTTCTAGGGTTTCATCTCAAGATGAAAGAGACGAGATAAAAGGAGAGAGAGAGAGGGATAGAACGGCGGAAGTGATAGAGGTAATTAGGTATAGGGTTTTTGTAAATATACATCTTGTAAATTGTAATGTGCGGTGCGCTGTGGACAGCCTGGGGAAACACAGCAAATATTTTTATTTTTATTTTTATTTTGGAAATTAGAAATTATGAATATATATATATATATATATATATATATATATATATAATATAATATACATAATCGGTCCGGTCCGGATTCGGTCCAGGACCATATATATTTTTTCAAAAATCAGGACCAACCCAAATAATCGGTTCCATATAAATTTGGGACCAGAACCAAACCAATTCTATTGGATTGGTCCGGTTTTCATTGATCTGGTCCGGTTCTATCGGTCCGGTCCGTCGTTTTTTTTTTGCTCAGCCCTAACAACAGGTTCAGAGCCATGGCAGACCAAGTAGAAGAAAGCCTGACTGACAGGGAGGTGATCGTCTGCTTCAACTCCAGACTTAGATCCAGACAATTGATATATGAACTCTCCGCCAGAGAGCCCAAGTCTAAGTCAGACTTATTCAATGTAGCATATGCCATCGCCATGGTGGAAGAGAAAAGCAAGAAAAAGTCTGATAAAACAGAAACTGAAGAGAACACAAATATCCCATCCTCCAACGGAAACGGTTACAAGGGCAAAAACAGGACGCGGGGAACTGAGAAGACTGAGATCTACACTCCCCTCACCAAGCCAATCACTGAAATTATGCAATTGGTGAATCTTCCAAACCCCCGTCCGCTCAGTGACCAACCAAAGTACCCACGTGACCCGTCCAAGCACTGTAATTTCCACAAAGACTATGGTCACAACACTGAGAACTGTTTCGCCCTCAAGAAGATGATCCAGAAATGGGTTGATGAAGGCAAGCTTGATCGCTACGTTTTGAATAAGGATGGCAAGCGAAAAAGGCAAGAAGCCAGTGAAGATAAATATACTGATGAAGAAGAAGACAGGCCTCCTAGGGCCAAACTCCATTAGGATCTCCTAGACACAGTTCTGTCCGTCCTAGATATAGCCCCTTATCTCGTCAAACGGCCAGAACTCGGGGGCCAGCTATGACTTGAGACAAGAAGTGCTACAGGACGTAGACGAACCAATTGGAAGTGAGATACTAGATGGTCGCAGAGAACAATGAAATTCAAATTCAAATCATAGCAAGAGCTGAGTACTTTAATTAATTCTAGTTTTAGTTTTTTTTTTTAGTTTATCGTTGTTAGTTTTTATTTTTCTAGCAAGGTAGGGTTGCAATCTGATGTAATCGCTTCAATTTATGGAACTTACTTCATCAATATGCAAGTCAACTACCAAGACCCATGACTGAGTGAGTTTCTCCTCGTCATGGGTGGGTGAGAACAAAACCATCTACGACCTATGCACGAGTCATCTTCCTCGTCATAGAAAGATGAAAAAGAAGAAGCCCAACGTCAGGACGAGGAAACCCCTAGGCCTTACGACTAACGCGGCAAAAACATCTACGACCTTTGCACGAGTCATCTTCCTCGTCATAGAAAGATAAAAAAGAAGAAGCCCAACGTCACGACGAGGAAACCCCTTGGCCTTACGACTAACGCGGCAAAAACATCTACGACCTATGTACGAGTCATCTTCCTCGTCATAGAAAGATGAAAAAGAAGAAGCCCAACATCATAACGAGGAAACCCCCCCCCCTCGGCCTTACGACTAACGTGGCAAAAACGTCTACGACCTATGTACGAGTCATCTTCCTCGTCATAGAAAGATGAAAAAGAAGAAAGCCCAACGTCTTGACGAGGAAACTCCTCGGCTCTAACGACTAACGCGGCACATCGGTCAAGACCAAGGAATCTTCCTCGGCCTAATGACCTAAAACAGGCAAAATCGCCTAAACACCTAGAACCGAGCTAGCCTCCTCGTTCTACAATATCAAAGGTACAAGGAGTCCTTCCCCGGCTACCATAAATCTTGCGTACTTGTGCAAGTATACGACACATTCAAACAATTCATGTACAAAAAGCGAAAGACGACGTGAATTGGAATAAAGGGACATTTTATTAAATATTAATAATAAATTACAATGCCCTATTCTATTACAAAATGAGAAGAGATCCTAAGTCTGCTCCTCGTCAAAAGGCTTCTCGAGGAAAGCCTCCGTCTCTCCGTCTTGAGTTTGAGCATCAACTCGAGTCTCCTCGTTGATTGGCTCCTCAGATGAGTATCTTCCTCCTCCTCGACGCTCAGATCTTCGTCCTCATCCCTGGCAAGGATGGCGTTAAGGTTTTGGGGATCAACGGGAGGAGGAACCTAGACAGGACGGCCAACCTCCTCGTCAGCTTCGGCAATCAAGCCCAAGGCATACTCTGAGTACGGAACAAGATTATGGAGGGCCCTGGCCGCCTCATCATAGGAATCCTGAGTTATGAGCCGGACAAGCGTCTCCAGATCCAAGCCGAGGGAAGTGTCGACCATGATCCTTCGGGCTAAGTGCAAATAGTTGTCGAAAAACATGGAAGTTGTCTCCTCGGCCACGGTATTTCGGAAGGCCGGGCATGCCTTATACTTGTTGGGTTTTACGGGTCCATGCGCAGCGGAATTAAGCATCTAATAACATAAAACCCAAGGAGCCTAGGATCCGTTCTATACAATTAATTTGAATACTATGAGATAGATAAAACCAACCTTGAACGCTTTCCGTTCTTGAGCTATCGAACGATTTAACAATGTGATTTCGAATCACAAACTTCGTTCTTCAGATTGCTTGAACTCTAGGCCTTGATCAATGAATGAGCGAAGACCCTCTTTCGGTATCCACACCTTTGAATGAATCCAAGAACTTTTCTTGAAGATTGCTAGATCCTTTAAACCTTGGAAGAATATTGAGAATATTGTGATTTTCCTTTCAGAATTTCGGCTAGGCTTTTTGGGTTGACAGACCTTCATATTTATACTACATTAGTATAAAATATGTTTCATAATCAAATTAGGAAACCAGTCTTCAAACCGCCTCTGAGGTCTTGTTGTGTCGCACGACCAGACGAGTCCCATGGACTGGTTCTGTCGCACGACCAAGCAAGACTGATAAAGACTTTCTCAATCATTCTTCACTTGGTTTATCAAATTCATTCTAATTGTGTGTGACCCAATAGGATTATATTATGTTGGCAATGAGCTCGATCATATCGACCCTCATAAGACATAAGCGGACTCTAGCAAGTCATTATGTCTAGCCAAATAATATAACGTAAGAGTTCACGTTTCCGATGGTACACTTCCATTTCTCCCTTTGTCTCACGATGTTATATTGAACACAAGTCATGGTCCTTGTCAACTTGTACTTGTTCAATGCTTTCTCGATCTTGAGTATAATGATAATCCAATCGAATTGGGATATGGCCATACACTTTCATCATTATCACTCATCGAGGGACCCAAGCAAAACATCTCTCTTTCGAGGGACCAATTCCATCTTGACTTATCATCCTTCCCATCATGAATCCGATCATGCCAAAATTAGCCTTTATAAATATCTTGTTAAGATATCGTTTGACTAAAATCAAACATGACTTTCATCATATGTAAGGTCATGATAATCTCAGGTCTAGGAACTAAATGAAGCGACCTTATGAGATTTAATTATGACATTTGACCATGACATAAATCTCATGCGGGTCAGGTCCAGTCACTTGTTCTCTAACAAGTACCCATAAATTTAATGAGCATCTCCATGCATATAATCATCATATGATTATCCATTAACATTTATGCTAATTATTCACATAATAATTAGGGACGGAGATTATTATAAACAAACATGCAAAACATATAATAATCAGATGATAAACATTTTATATAATAATAAATAATGTCAACACATAAGTCTATCAACCATAGGCCTAGGGCATAACACCAACAGTCTCCCACTTGCACTAGGCCCAATCTACCATGTATCGAATACCCATGGACCTAACATGACCATCATGCTTAGCTTGCGGGAGAGTCTTAGTTAATGGGTCCGCCACGTTGTCATCAGTGTCTACTCTGCATATCTTTACGTCTTCCCTTTCACATATCTCTCGAATAATGTGGAAACGTCGAAGTATGTGTTTGGATCTCTGGTGTGATCTTGGTTCCTTTGCTTGAGCAATGGCACCATTGTTGTCATAGTAAAGTTCAATAGGGTCTTTGATGCTTGGAACGACTTCCAAATCACTAATGAACTTTTTGATCCAAACTGCTTCCTTAGCTGCATCGGATGCCGCTATGTACTCAGCTTCGGTTGTAGAATCAGCGACAGTACTTTGCTTGGAACTTTTCCAACTCACAGTGCCTCCATTCAGCGTAAACAAAAATCCAGACTGCGATCTGAAATCATCCTTGTCGGTTTGGAAGCTAGCATCTGTGTAGCCTTTAACTACAAGATCTTCTTCCATTCCTCCAAAGAACAAGAATACATCCTTAGTTCTTCGCAAGTACTTGAGGATATTCTTGACTGTTGTCCAATGTGGTTCGCCGAGATCCAATTGGTACCTACTCGTCATGCTTAGAGCACACGAGACATCGGGTCTAGTACATAACATTGCATACATGATAGACCCAATAGCCGAAGCATATGGAATACCATTCATTCTCTTTCGCTCACCATTAGTCTTAGGACTTTGAGTGTTGCTAAGAGATATACCATGCAACATTGGCAAGTTTCCTCTTTTAGAATTTTCCATTTGGAATCTTCTAAGAACCTTGTCAATGTAAGTACTTTGACTTAAACCAATCATCCTCTTAGATCTATCTCTATAGATCTTGATACCAAGGATGTACGCAGCTTCGCCCATATCTTTCATTGAAAAGCACTTCCCTAACCAAGACTTGACAGTCTGTAGTGCAGGAATGTCATTTCCAATGAGTAAGATATCGTCGACATATAACACTAAAAATAGTGCTATGCTCCCACTAATTTTCTTGTATACACAGGGTTCATCTTCGTTCTTGATAAAGCCAAACTCCTTGATTGCCTCATCAAAACGTAGATTCCAACTCCTAGAAGCTTGCTTCAATCCATAAATGGATTTCTGCAACTTACACACCTTGTTAGAATTTTCTGGACTGACAAAACCTTCAGGTTGTATCATGTATACATCCTCAAGTAACTTCCCATTTAGGAAATATGTTTTGACATTCATTTGCCATATCTCATAGTCATAATATGAGGCTATGACAATTAAAATTCTAATAGACTTAAGCATAGCTACAGGCGAGAAGGTTTCATCATAGTCGATGCCATGAATCTGCCTATATCCCTTAGCTACGAGCCTAGCCTTATAGGTTTGCACCTTCCCATCCATGTCGGTCTTCTTCTTGAAGACCCATTTGCACCCTATGGTTTTTACACCTTCGGGTGGATCAATCAAGTTCCAAACTTGATTATCAGCCATGGATTGTAATTCGGACTTCATGGCTTCTTGCCATTTTTTCGAATCAGGAGCGGACATCGCCTCTTGATAGCAAGTAGGTTCATCATTTTCGATTAACTCTACTTCATCACTTTCCGTAACGAGAAATCCATATTTCTTGGGTTCGGATCGTGACCTACCACTTCGGCGAAGAACTTGTGCATCTTGAACCGGTTTCACAACTACTTGTGAACTTGGTTCAGTTTCTACCATTGGTTCAATATTGTTTTCGGGTTCTCGAACTTCTTCGAGATCTATTTTACTCCCACTGGTTCCTTTGTGAAGAAACTCCTTTTCTAAGAAAGTACCATTACGAGCAACAAACACTTTGTTCTCGTTTCGGTTGTAGAAATAGTATCCTTTAGTTTCCTTAGGATAACCCACGAAAACACATTTATCAGACTTGGGTGCTAGCTTGTCAGAAGTTAACTTCTTGACATATGCATCGCAACCCCAAATCTTCATGAAAGACAAACTAGGTTTTCTTCCATGCCACATCTCATATGGGATCTTTTGAACCAATTCAGTAGGAACTCGGTTTATGGTGAAAGCAGCAGTTTCTAGTGCATGTCCCCAAAAGGATACAAGAAGCTCAACTTGACTCATCATAGAACGAACCATGTCCAACAAAGTTCTATTCCTCCTTTCAGACTCACCATTCCATTGTGGCGTTTCGGGTGGAGAGAGTTCTGAAACGATTCCACAACTCTTAAGATGACTGTCAAATTCTTGGCTCAAATATTCGCCACCTCGATCGGATCGAAGTACCTTAATAGTTTTGCCAAGTTGATTTTGCACCTCATTTTGAAATATTCGAAATATCTCAAACGATTCACTTTTATGTTTCATTAGATAAACATATCCAAATCTACTATAATCATCAGTGAATGTTATGAAGTACCGAAATCCTTCCCTAGCATCACTACTCATAGGCCTACATACATCGGTATGTATGAGTCCTAATAAGTCGCCCGCCCTTTCACCGATTTTGGTAAATGGGTCCTTGGTCATCTTGCCAAGTAAACAAGATTCACATGTCTCATATGATTCATAATCATGTGAGTCCAAAAATCCATCTTTGTGGAGTTTGGAAATGCGTTTCTCATTTATATGGCCAAGACGACAATGCCATAAGTAAGTGTGGTTTACATCATTAGGTTTAGATTTCTTGTTAATGTTATAGATATCATTATCACGATTTTTAACATCAAGGATATAAAGGCCATTGAATGAAATAGCAGTACAATAATGCATATCACTCTTGTAAATAGAAAATTTCTTATCACATATAAGAAAATTAAAACCTTCATTATCCAAACATGAAATCGAAATAATATTCCTACTCAAAGCTGAAACGTAATAACAATTGTTCAAAACAAGTATTAGTCCACTAGGTAAAGTAACTTCATAAGTTCCTACGGCTAATGCAGCAACTCTTGCTCCATTCCCCACACGTAGGTCCACTTCACCTTCCTCAAGCATCCTTCTGTTCTTTAGACCCTGCACATTTAGACAAATGTGAGTTCCACATCCGGTATCCAATACCCAAGAACTAGAAGTAGATAGGAATATATCTATAACAAAGATACCTGAAGTCGAAGCAACTCCTTTGCTCTTCTTCAGCGCTTCCTTGTACTTTGTGCAGTTTCTCCTTCAATGACCAATCTCATTGCAATGGAAGCAGACTGCGTCCTCTTGAGACTTGGGCTTAGCCTCTTTGGATTTTGCATCCTCTTTGGGTTTGGCAACATTTGCCTTCGGATTAGCAACTTTTGCCTTTCCTTTACCCTTGAAACCCTTTCCTTTGTTAACCATCAACACTTGATCGGCGGTTTTCCTTTTGACGATATTAGTTTCCGCAGTGTTCAACATTTGAACTCACTCGGAAAGGTTCCTATTCATGTTCCCCATGTTATAGTTCATTATAAAATTACTAAAACCTTCGGGTAATGAATTCAATATCAAGTCAGTAGCCAACTCTTGGCTTATTGGAAAATCGAGCCTTTCAAGATGCTCGATGTGGCCCTTCATCTTTAGAGCATGAGGACCAACAGCTTGCCCTTCACTCATCTTACATAAGGTTAGGGCCTTAACTGTGTTGTACCTTTCTTGCCTAGCTTGAACTTGGAACATTTCCATCAGTCGATTGTTGAGATCAACTGTCCTCAAGTGCTCAAGATCCTTCTGAAGGCTCTTGCACATGGCGGAGAGCATGAGGCAACCAACATCAGTAGAATCACGCTTGTGCTTCAGATATTGGTCCCTCACTGCCCTAGTAGCATTGACAGTAGGTTCAGGTGGAATAGGTTCCTCGAGAACGTATAATTTCTCCTCTTGCCTGAGAACAATTTTCACGCTACGGATCCAATCCATATAGTTTGTACCGTTCTCTTCCAACTTTTTCTTCTCAAGGACAGATCGTAGTGACAGATGATTATTGTTTGATGTCATTTATTCTACAAAAAGATATACATAAAATATGAGCACATATAAGTAACACATATTATATGAAAAGCATAATGCATTTATAACAAATAAATGCTCCCACTAAATTATACACCTTCCAATGCAAATAAGCATAATATACATTTAATGGGCTAAGATCCAACTTTAATTTAATTTCAAGTTTGCTATGGCAAACCGCTCAAAATTAAATTAATTAGGTAGAACATCAATCATATCACATAAATGACTCTTAGATCTTTTATGAGATTTATTCAAGACATCATATGTCTAAGCATATTTTAATCTCATCTTATGCCTTGGGTCCAAAACCATTTTGATAATCCAATTAAGTTCATTCATTTTAAACGTATAGGAACCACTATTTCCTCATCTTGCTCGCATACGAATAGAATCAAAGTACCTTGCTATGGCAAGCCCACCCAAAACTATCCGAATGGTCTCAAGTGTTTTAATCATGAATTGACATAAAAAACTTAATAGTTAAATGAAAGTTCTTTAAAGTAGATTATAAGCGTATCAGCAAAGATAATCATAATCGTGCACCAGGTAAGTTCCCAGGAAGATAGGTGAGCCACAAGGACTACTTAAGTACCAAATCTCTCCTTCGACAGAACTTTCCTAGACATGCACAATCAGAAATCAGATCTAATTTGCAACATAATCAGAACTTTATATAAACAATCAATTTCCTTTTAAATCTTGCATAAATGACTTATTTCTCATAAAAAATCATAAAATCAAAATTTCAATGTTTAAATCTAAAAAATTAGGAAATTACAACATAATGTTTCAACTAAACGTCTAACAAGATTCTTAACATGTAAGAACACATAATACATGCATCGCAACAATTAATAAAATCATATTTTAATTAACTAAGCATGCAAAATCAATGAATTAATCTAGCATATCCCTATAAACTTTATTTCCATAAATTTATAGCATCCAGATTAATGCATAAACATATCAGATTGTAAACACATTTACAGATTGGCGAAATTGTTCAACAAACTGAATCTGCTCAGATTGGGCTTGATTTGTCGCGTGACAGAGACTCCCAGAGTCACGATATGTTGCACGACTTAGAAAGGGCATCAGCCATGATCTGTCGCGTGACATAGACATACTATGTCGCGTGACACCATGAAGCCAGATTTGCAGATTTGTAGAATTCAATAAATTCTAAATCACAGAGCAATTAAATCATGCAAACAACTTTTAACAGATTTAATTCAATATCATTAGAACACGATTTAGGCATATTGTTTCAAAAACAATTAATCTATCGCATACAAAACATGCAAAAGAAAATATAAACAATTTATATCACTTTTCTAGCATGTTAATTCAATCTTAATAATACGAACGGGGCTCTGATACCACTCTTGGGTTTTACGGGTCCATGCGCAGCGGAATTAAGTATCTAATAACATAAAACCCAAGGAGCCTAGGATCCGTTCTATACAATTAATTTGAATACTATGAGATAGATAAAACCAACCTTGAACGCTTTCCGTTCTTGAGCTATCGAACGATTTAACAATGTGATTTCGAATCACAAACTTCGTTCTTCAGATTGCTTGAACTCTAGGCCTTGATCAATGAATGAGCGAAGACCCTCTTTCGGTATCCACACCTTTGAATGAATCCAAGAACTTTTCTTGAAGATTGCTAGATCCTTTAAACCTTGGAAGAATATTGAGAATATTGTGATTTTCCTTTCAGAATTTCGGCTAGGCTTTTTGGGTTGACAGACCTTCATATTTATACTACATTAGTATAAAATATGTTTCCTAATCAAATTAGAAAACCAGTCTTCAAACCGCCTCTGAGGTCTTATTGTGTCGCATGACCAGACGAGTCCCATGGACTGGTTCTGTTGCACGACCAAGCAAGACTGATAAAGACTTTCTCAATCATTCTTCACTTGGTTTATCAAATTCATTCTAATTGTGTGTGACCCAATATGATTATATTATGTTGGCAATGAGCTCGATCATATCGACCCTCATAAGACATAAGCGGACTCTAGCAAGTCATTATGTCTACCCAAATAATATAACGTAAGAGTTCACGTTTCCAATGGTTCACTTTCATTTCTCCCTTTGTCTCACGATGTTATATTGAACACAAGTCATGGTCCTTGTCAACTTGTACTTGTTCAATGCTTTCTCGATCTTGAGTATAATGATAATCCAATCGAATTGGGGTATGTCCATACACTTTCATCATTATCACTCATCGAGGGGTCCAAGCAAAACATCTCTCTTTCGAGGGACAAATTCCATCTTGACTTATCATCTTTCCCATCATGAATCCGATCATGCCAAAATTAGCCTTTATAAATATCGTGTTAAGATATCGTTTGACTAAAATTAAACATGACTTTCATCATATGTAAGGTCATGATAATCTCAGGTCTAGGGACTAAATGAAGCGACCATATGAGATTTAATTATGACATTTGACCATGACATAAATCTCATGCGGGTCAGGTCCAGTCACTTGTTCTCTAAAAAGTACCCATAAATTTAATGAGCATCTCCATGCATATAATCATCATATGATTATCCATTAACATTTATGCTAATTATTCACATAATAATTAGGGACGGAGATTATTATAAACAAACATGCAAAACATATAATAATCAAATGATAAACATTTTATATAATAATAAATAATGTCAACACATAAGTCTATCAACCATAGGCCTAGGGCATAACACCAACAATACTCCGATAGAGCTTCCTCGATTTGTAGGGGCACGCCGGCCTCCACCTCCTTAAGCCGGGCTCCAGTTGCCTCGGCTTCATCAGACTTAGCTTTTAGATCAGCCTGGAGCTCCTCACTAGTTGCCTGCCCGGCCCTGGCATCCTCCTCAGCCTTGGCTCGTGCCTCCTCGGCCTCCTTTTTCAGCTTTGGCCTTGGCCGCCTGCGCCGCTTCAAGCTCTTCCATCAACGTCTTCACCAAGCTTGCCGCCTTAGCTTGCTCGGCCTCGTTCTTCCTCACTTGGCCTTCAATCTCCTTCATCTTGGCATCCGTGGCTTTGTTCTGGATAGCCTCATAGGCAGTGATTGTACAAAGCTACAACAAGAAATAAGAAATATCAATAAGACAATGACAAGTCTAATGGAAACAAGTTACGATCTATGAGGGAACATACCTCGGCAGCAAGAAGACCCTTACAGTTGGCTATGCTCTCCTTGTTCGGCTGGGTAGCTATCATGTGGTCAAGGGCGTCCTCGTCTATGGCCCGATGTACCACAGCCCGGCCAAATCTTAGCTTGGGCCCAGTACGAGCTAGCAAATCTAACCCCCTCATCGTGGGGTAAAGGGCCAGCTTTCTCACCACCTTATCAGCATCAGAATTGGTCGTCACCGTATGTGCAGTGAGTTCTGGAGGGGCCACGTCGGCAACCCTCTTGGAAGGAGGCTCCTCGGAGGACGGTTCGACGGCGGGGCATTTTTGGCTTGCTCGCCCGACCAAGTTGGTCTCTTCGACTGAGGACTGGCCGGCCCCCTTACCTCCTCCCTCGGCATCGTCAATTTGGACCTGGAGGCTATGCCCCTCTGCAGTCTGGCTTGGTTATTTCCCGGAGTGAGTTTCCTCGTCTCCTCCTCCCAGTGGATCAACGAGTAGTGCAGAGGCACCTTTGTCTAAAAGGATCACCTGGCGCTTGGTCGCCTCCTCCTGCCTCTTCGATATAGCCGAGGAACGAGAGACCTTCCTCCTCTGCTTCAACAAGGCCATAGGATCGAGCTTCTTTTGAGACATCTCTCTCTCTCCTGCTCGGTGGTCAGATCTACAAGATGATGAGGAGGAGTTAGTAAGTGTATACGAAGCAAATAAAAACACAAAATTGTACAAGTGTGAGAGACGGGAAAGTTACAGCCAGCAACGCCATTCTCGATCAAGCACTGGTCGTTGTTATATCTACATAAATCGCAATCAACATGGAAGACTAGGCCGGGATGTATCCTCCAGTCGGGAAACCGATTGCCCCTAGTGACGGGGACGAGAGGGACTACGTTTCCGATAGGCCCTGGCATGATGCCGGCCTGGGCATAATATCTAAAATCACTCTCCAAGGACAACCAGCTCAAGGTGCCCACCTCGGCAAAATGATTCAACTTCTCTATGAGTTGGTCGCTCCACTCAGCTCTCCATGTAACTTGGGGGCAGACGGGGATCCTCAGAAGGAGTTGGAAACTCCCAGCCCTGTCGACTTTCAACTCGGATGACGTGGTTATTCCAACCAGCCACCTTGCTCGACATCGTAGATATCAGTTTTGGACGGTTGGGGTCACTCCGGATCACAATCAACCGGGTATCAGACTTATAGCTAATGGTGAAGTAATTATTCTTGACAAAGTTCAAATCCTAAACTACGGTACAGGACGACGAAACCTACGAGAAACCTCACCGCATTAGCACCTAACATGGCCAGGACAACCTGCATATCTTCTAAAAACTCGTTTATGAATGGATCTAAGGGAAGGCGAAGTCCCTGTTGGAATTGTTTGTAGAATAAATTAACATGGTTAAGGTTTTAATAAAAATCCATGGCTTCTGCTTCAGTCACAACTGGGGTCCAATGGGAATAACTTAAGCAGTACTCGTCCCTCGACACTCCATACTTAGTGTATATCTCCTCTATCATTGGCTCACCGGCCCTAGCGGGTCTCGGCCTAGGATTTGAGGCCTTACCTCGGCCAGTTCCACCTCGGCTGGCTCTCCCTCGGCCCTCAACTTGCTCGCTTTCTACAAACGCATTTACAATGTTGGTCGAGGACGAGGGACCACTCGTGCTGGCTTCGCTTCCTCTTCCTGTCATATCTGCTCAAACCAAGAAAAACAATCAACAAAATCTTCCAAGGCATCAAGACGGGGAAGAGGAAGACTACCCCTCCTTGTCATTCACAATAAGGCCGAGGAGGAACCTTACCCGTCAACTGAGGACGACTAAGATGGTCCGACTTCAAGTAGAAGAGGACGATGTGTTCCATCATCTCATCCCAGTCATCGAAGATAACTATATTTGGGGACATGGAATCCACTTGGTCTATTCTCATCTTTCCCGGATAGCGTACATCTTCCCTCGGGCAACCAAATCTCGTCAACATTTTCCTATCTCCATCAAGGTCACTAACATCCATGGCCCCCTCTCCCTTTGATAAACCCTGAGGTTTACCTTATGGTAGCCATAAAGTTCGCGAAGGTCATGTTCCCAAGAACCAGGTATCTCTAGAACGGGACGAGGGAGTAGAAAGGATTCAAGAAATTATTCAAGTTCAAAAAAAAAAGCTCTTGAAGGACAACAATGGTGGTTTTCAAAGAAAAATTCAAGCAGAAACCCTAGAAATTGCAAGTTAAACGCAGAAATTAGTGGAAGTAAAAGAGATTATACCTGTTTCTGTTGCAAATGGTTGGAATCGAACCGCAAAATCAAACGTTTTACGGTGAATTGGACGCTTCTGAGGATTTCGGGCAACTCAAGCACTCAAGAACACGAAGGCTTTTTGAATCTCCTTAGGTCGCTCTCAATGGCTCAAGATGATAAAAAGTTGAAATTGAAGACGGACTTTGTTTTTATACTCATTCAAACGGGTCGAACTCGACTCAAAACGTTCCAAACGGGTACGGCGCCCGAAACATTAAATGCGTAGTGGGTTCCCCATACGCGTGTCAGACATCGTGCCCCGTGCCTCATCATTGTACGAAGTAACCGATGGACAACCGAAGCGATGTATTTCCACGTAGATGCCTTTTCATATTCGTATAAGGCCGAGGTAGAGCATCACTTCCTACTCGACATAGCCGAGCTAGGAAGTCGGGGGCCACTGAACGGTATAAACCTAAGTACGAATATGGGCAAGTCCGGGCAAGGCCCAAGTAGATTGGGCCCTAAACATAATCCATCAAGTCTTAGCTACGAGATGAGATGGGCTACCTCGTATCCTCCAGCTCAGCAATACCTAGGCCGACCAAGGCCTAAACAGACGAAATGACCAAGGCCCAGCTCATGGGCCGAGGAGACTCCCCTCCAAGGCCGAGATGCCCTCCCTTGGCGACGAGGAGGCCTCCTCGGCTATCCCACCTTAGCTTCTCGGCTGTACAATTGGAATTGGGCGTCCCCCATTCCTTCATATTCCTTTCCCGACTCATCATGGATCGAGATGGCCATGTATGACGAGGAAGGAAATATTCGTATCTCGGCTTACCGGCAGTATTACAATCTATGCAGTCCTATCCCAATAAGGATATCAAGCAGTTACATTCTTATCAGAATTTTGACCACCTCATGTACCAATTCAAGTCAACTAAGGACTCTCCAATAGATATAGTCCTCCTAGGATTATACCTTATCTCTAAAACAGTCCAAGTTCAACATGGATTCTATCAATCCATCACTATAAATACAAGCCATTTTTTCCATATTCTGGTACGTTAATTCTTTGACTCGAAACTCTGTCAAATTATTTTTTCTCTCTACAAACCGTGAACTTACTCTCACGCCGGAGGGCCTTCGCCGGTGAAGCCCCGACTTAGTTTACGTGTTTTGTCTTATTTTCAGGCTAAGCAATCGCCAGAGTACAACCTATCGCTTGGATTTGGGCTGATTCGACTTTTTGACATCATCAGTTTGATTCCATTATCGGGAATCGAATCAAAGACCCATTGTTTAGCTTGAAAATCTGTTCATCAAAGCCCTGTTTGCGGCTAGTTAATTCTGATTTTGGCCTAAAAATCGTTGTCCGTTTTGCTCTGTTTTGGTTTTGGTCAGAATCTGCAAATTACTACACTTACTTTTAGATTACTTCGATTTAAGTGATTTTGGAGTGATTTGGGGATAGAAGTTTCATTATTTCGTTCCTAAATTACTACACTTACTTTTAGGGTTTTATTTGGGGATTTTTTATTTTACTTCAATTCCTATGATTTGATTTTTGATATTTGATATTGTGATTATAGGTTCAAATCAGTTTATTAAAAGAATCAAATACCCCCTTAAGTTCTTGAAAAAAAAAGGTAAATACATTCTTATTGTTGACTTGACATTAGTCCATTACTCCTTGCTATTCTAAAATACTTTTTTCCATGTTATAGACTAGTAGTTTCTTTCAGCACTTCCCTCTTTCGTCGAAGGGTTAAATTAACTGGTAATGTAAAAAAAGAAAGATTGGCGTTTGCCTTTTTGTTTCTTTACTCTGAATTTTGCTTATTTAGGGATTTTTTTTCCTTGTATTTTTGTCTAATTGTTTATTTATCATGTTCTGACGCAGGATCATGAATTAAGTTTGATTGTTCTACTTACACGTTTCCAATTAAACGTCGAAGTATTAGGAAAAAAAAATTTGTTGAAAGTAATCATGATGAAGAAATGCTATCTTCTGAGGAGTCATATAGAGTTAAATATTTTCTTGTCGTTGTGGATATGGTAATTACTTCGTTACGTAATAGGTTTGATCAATTAAAAACTTTTGAAAATATTTTTGGATTTTTACTTAATTCTAGCAGGTTGAAGTCGTTGGAATCTCATGAATTAAGAGAATGTTGCATAAAGTTCACAACTTCTTTTTCTCACAATAAAGTGTCAGATGCTGTTTTGGATGATTTCTTTTCTGAATTAAAAGTGTTGCAATTCACTTTGTCAAGGTGGTCAATGTCAGCTCTCGAAGTTTTTGAATTTGTCAAAGATGCAGATTGTTATCCTAACGTTAGTATCACGTATTGATTTTTTTTAACTATGCCTGTAACCGTAGCATCGGCTGAAAGAAGTTTCTCAAAATTAAAATTATTGAAAAATTACTTGAGGTCATCAATGTCTCAAGAAAGGTTGAGCGATCTTGCCATTTTGTCTATTGAGAAGGATTTTGTGGAAAATATTGATATTGGGCGTCCCACTACAAATCACACACTTCCTAAAATGGCAAAGAATCTTTACTATTCCCTCCACTCATTCTCTCTCCTACATTATTTTAATAGTCACAACACCATTATAATTTACTATTCCCTCCACTCTTTCTCTCTCCTATTTTACTTTTACACTCACAACATTTATATCATTATTTTTTTTTCTTAATCTACGCGTAAACAGTAAGTGCGTGAATTGTAATGGGACGGAGGGAGTATAGCATTTGAGTATCGTAAAAATATATAGCATTTGAGTATCGTAAAAATATCTTAATTAGAAGTCTTTTCATCTGATTTCGCTCGGGGCCCACAAAAATATAGGAATGGCCCTGCCACGGGCTTGACCCGACCATAACCTATACTCCCTCCGTCCCAATAGTAGCTTCCCATTTTGTCATTTTGGGTGTCCCGTTAATAGCTTCCACTTTCCTTTTTTGACAAAGGAATCTTTACTATTCCCTCCACTCATTCTCTCTCCTACATTATTTTGATACTCACAACACCATTATAATTTACTATTCTCTCCACTCATTCTCCCTCCTATTTTCAAATTACACTCATAATATTTTTTCTTTTTCCTATTTTCTTAATTTGCGTGCTTGACAAAAAATGGAAAGCAATTGTTGAGACGAAGAGTATTTCAGATTCGGCTTGTCTTTTTGTTTACGGGCTGGGCGGCGGGCTGACTGACGACGGACTTGTATATTACCTCTCTCCCAACCTATATAATAAAAAATAAATAAATTTAGTATTGATTAAAAAAATAAATTTTTTATCATTCATTATTTTGGGAGGAGAGGAGGAAGTTACGAGGGAAAAACAAGTCAGCTTTTCTGCCTGATTGAACGGTCTTAAGAAAATATTAATTGAAAATATAAGAATCACTAGTAGGTAATTCGTGCTCCGCACAAAAAGCTAATTTGCTAATATCATGATTTATTTTTTATAATATAAGTATATTATAAATGAATCAAAACATTAACATTTATAAAGTTAGAAAAATTATGTTCAATTTTAATAACTTTGTTGCACATAAGTTTAATAAGAATTTCATTATGACTAACAATGTAGCAATTTTTGCTATTTTATTTTTGATGTTCATACTTTATGTCATTTATTTTTGATGTCATAATTTATGTCAGTATGCAACATTTTTTATGGACGTTAACAAAGTGAATGAAAAACTAACGACCTATTTTTTTTCAAATTACAACATTTTAAATACAATGTATGGGGTTCCAACCCTTAACCTTCCCGAAAAAGTACGTCTTTAAGCTAAATGCTCATTGGCATTATTAACGACCTACTTTGATATATATATAGTAACTATTATGATTAACTAATATTATTAATAGTAATAGTTAACATACTCCCTCCGTCCCGAGAACTTTACCCCTTTACTATTGAGAACGAAAAATAAAAAATAATGTTATTAAAGTATGTGTTGTGAGTGGGAGGAGAGAGAATGAGTGGAGAGAATAGTAAATTTGAAAAGTGTTGTGAGTGGGAGGAGAGAGAATGAGTGGAGAGAATAGTAAGTTTTTTTCCTTTTTAGGAAAGTGGGACTTTAAAGTGGGACGCCCAAAATAGTAAAAGGGGTAATATTTTATGGGACAGAGGGAGTATATTGTAACTATAATACTATTACTTAACCTATATAGTAAATTAATACTCCCTCCGTCCCAAAATGTTTGTCCCATTTGATTTTTTTGTTGAACTTTGACCACAAATATATGACAATTTAATTATGTTCATGAAATTCTAAAAATTCCTATTGATTCACCATTAATAATATTATCAACAACTTTTAGAATTTTATGAACATGATTAATCTCATAAATTTGTGGTCAAAGTTCAACAAAAAAGTCAAATGGGACAAACATTTTGGGACGAAGGGAGTACTATTTATAATAATAGTTAGCATGTATAATAACTATTATAGTTAATTAATACTATTAATAGTAATAGTTAACATATATAGTAACTATTATAGTTAACTAATACTATTAAGTAATAGTAAACTTATATAGTAACTATTATAGTTAACTAATACTATTAAGTAATAGTGAACTTATATAGTAACTATCATAGTTAACTAATACTATTAATAGTAATAGTTAACATATATAGTAACTATTATAGTTAACTAATACAATTAATAGTAATAGTTAACTTATAAAGTAACTATTATAGTTAACTAATACTATTAATAGTAATAGTTAACATATAAAGTAACTATTATAGTTAATTAATACTATTAATAGTAATAGTTAACTTATATAATAACTATTATAGTTAACTAATACAATTAATAGTAATAGTTAACATATATAGTAACTATTATAGTTAACATTACAAGAAATAGATGTTTTAGGGACGACACATTTTCGACCTTAAAAGTCAGTTCCCCGTCCCTAAAAGTTTTTAGGTCGGCAACAAGAACAGGAAGCCGGGGTCCTAATTAACATGCGACTCAAAAAGATTTAGGACTCCCGTCACCGTCCCTAAAAAACTTTTTAGGACGAAACTTGCCGTCCTTAATAAAGATTGATATTATTAATTACTATGGCGGTAAAAGATTGGCTCCAAAATATAAAAATTGGTGGGAAATCATATGGCGGCAAAAGATTGGCTCCAAAATATAAAAATTGGTGGGAAATTAATAGGGGCTCTTACAACTGATCCAAATAATAATTAAGAAAATATAAAAGATTTGCTCTAAAATACGAATAGAAAATTAATTTAATAGAACAATTTCTCAAATTACAAGATCTTAGTTCACAATTAACATAAATACATCAAACTAAAAATAATAATTTACTAAAAAAGATAATCATCTTTACATCATTCAACCAAAGACAAAAAGAGATAAATGCTAGATTAATTATCAATTCCAAAAAAAAAAAAACCCAACAGATTTCAAACTAGGCCCATGCTTCAGCTTCTTTAGTGTTCTCCATTGAAACTCATAATACCCACTCTTACAAATTGCAACCTGAAAAAATAATTTAAAAAGTTTGTATTAGTTTGAGTTTGCTTAATAGAACAAAACTATATACCACGAATGAGGGTCTTGGAGTGTTCTTTAATAAATAACAATACTAGGGCCAAACATAAAATATGCAGTCATTCAACCAGTTCAATCCTGAAATTTGAAATAAGCATCACATAAAATTGAATTATAAGACCTGCAGATACATAGAAGAAAGGTAGTAACTTTGAAGTTCCATACAGTGGCGAGAATAACTCAAACGCTAGAAACTCGGTCAACCATACTCACAGTTGGCATCAACATAATGTATTGGTTTACAGATCCCAAGGAAAGCTTTCTCAGCGAAGCATGTGGTGACTGAAATAACTGCTTGGAGAAAATAAACATTAAAGCCAGATATCTCTAAGTAAGTTTGTCAAACAAACGAAAAAGAGCTTAGTTTTGCTAAAACCCATAGTGTACAGATCATTTGCACACTACCCTAGAAGCATAAAAACCCACCCCCAATAGACAAAATAATTACCAGGAGAAGTCTAGGAATAAATATATTGATGGGGCGTTCAGATAATCCTGGACTCTGCACTTGTGGAATATCCTCACAAATCTGTATTAACAAGAAATTAGACCTGTAAGTTACATGTTCGGACTCCAGATTGTAGACGTGAAATTCACTATCAGCTTATATGTCTCTTGAACTCAATTCAGAGTGTGGGCTCTGACCACATATTAGTATGTAATGTTCAGAAGACTAGAACACATAGTATCCCCATCATGACTAGAAGCAATGTTGTATTTAAACTGAACAGGACTATAAGAGTAACATCTAAAGCAGTAAAAAGTAAAGCAGATCTATAACTTTAAAAGGTAAGCATAGGAATCACAAAATAGATCTCATCTCAAGTTGAATGCCCAAGAGAAATATGGGGGAGCTCAAGTTTCAATTTCTCTATCACATCTTACAGAAAGATTCTACAGTTTATGAACCAGTCCAAAATAATGTGTTTGAAGCTATTAATATGAATTTCTGTTGTGTGCACGATCAACATAGATCTACATTTGTGTTTCCCAAATCACGCTACAGGTTCACTGAACTGAGTATATGTGATAAATTTAGTACATAAGGAAAAAAAAACTATCAATAAGCCCCTATTCTTCAAGCATCAAAAAGAACATACTCAAATAGAGTGAGATTAGGGAGTTTTATCCTCCCCCAAAATTGGTCCAATGGCACTGAACACATACAAGGTCAAGAAAGAAAATATTTCTGTCAGTAATACTCCTATTAGAGTCGAACCTGTAAAAAAGAGGTTGCAAATTGTTGAAATTGTGGATTTAGGTTGTGGGAGGCCTGATAGGGGCCGGTCCCACCCCATTAGTAGCCAACTCAGAAGGCTCAGCTTCTCAAAGCTTTCTGATTGATATGATTCCTAAAATGACAAAAAAGAAAAGATTAAGCAAACATTAAGAAAAACAATTATCGCAGACGATACAATGGCAATCTTCGCGATCTTAACACTGCCACAAAGAGAGTGAAATTTCAAATCAATCAAGTAACAAATCACACCAAGTTGCGAGTTAAGTGTGACCAACCTTATCAAAAAACGAATCCTCAAACGAGCGAGCCTTCTGGAGACTCATATTATCAGTGGTAGCAGCAATGTAAAATCTTGGAGTGAACCTCTCTCTTTGCAGCACAGATAAGAGATTTAGCATCTCTGCAGTATGACCTCCTACAACTCAAACCAAGCTAACAATAAGAAAAACACAGGAAACAAAGAAGTGTAAACATGTATCTACAGATGACGAAACAACTTTCTATTGTTCGCAGATATCACCATTCAAAAAAAGGTAGAAACAAATATGAAAGCCTTCCAAAGGAAATCAATATTTTAACCTTTCGTGCAACACTCTTAATTTATATCGGGTAAATCCAGGCTGCTCTGATTGGTATTCAAAACAAAGTCAAAGATTCAAAATTTGCTTATCAAAAGACACCCATAGGCAAGATGTCTTACTGAGACATCAAAAAATCTTCAAGATTGATTGGTCTGATACTGGCATCATCAAGAATTCAATGAAGCCAAGTCAGAACACTTGATTAAGACCAAAGATCAGCCCGAAATAAAATTAAAGTCATAGATGACCGAACTTACCTACAAACAGAGAACACAACAGTAGATTTTTATAGTTAAAGTGAAATGTAAAGAATGTTCATCCAGATAAATTCAAAAATCCATGCACAAATAGTTAAAAGTATAGGAAACAAAATAAGAAAATGGTATTGGCATAGCGAATACGCTTTCCAGGTTTACAATTTATTAGGATTTATCACTCGCTGGGAAATGAGACACAGGTGACTTTGCACGCCTTGGAGACCTGGTGCGACTAGAAGGTTTCTCTCTGGCTGGTGATCTTGTGGCACGTGAACTCAATTTTGGAATCAGACACACATCTGAAGAAAATTATGGGCCAATCCACCTAAACTGTCAATTTTGGAATCCAAGATAGTTATCCATAGGAATTTTGTAGTGACTATAAATATTAACAGAGAGAGGATTAAAACCTAATTAACGATAGATATGGAGAAAAGGAAAGAGGCATTACCTCGCTTTTGAACAGGATGAATCGAACCCGCAGAGTACAGAATCACACGGCCGAGATGAGTACAGAATCACACGACGGAAATGGGTACAAAATCAAAAGAATCAGATGAAATGGGACCGCCGCTAGTAGGAACAAATCCAACCGCTTCTTTGAACTGCAAATCCAACAAATCCAACCGCTTCTTTGAACTGCAAATCCAACCGCTTCTTTGAACTGCTAGCCGCTAGGTTTATGTCGATCCGTTATTGAAAACATATTGTAATTACTTGATAGAGAGTGAAAAGGGGTGAAACGGGATGAGCGTGAGAGTGGGATATGGAGGAAGAAGTAGCGATAGAATAGGAGGGATTAGGGTTTTTCTTTTTTAATTTTTAAGTTGATCAATTTTGGGGATTTCAGGACGAGCTTAGTCGATCCAAATCATAATTAAAATGGGCCGACATATTAAGCGGATATTGGGGACTGTCCAAATAACCGGACCTTAAAATTACGGTCCCTAAAAGTATCTTTTTTTGTAATGTAACTAATACAATTAATACAATTAATAGTAATAGTTAACTTATAAATTAACTATTATAGTTAACTAATACTCCCTCCGTCCCAACAATTGCTTCCCCTTTTTAAAAAATTACGCAAATTAAGGAAATGGGAGGGAAGTAAAGATGTTGTAAGTGTAATTTGAAAATAGGAGAGAGAATGAGTGGAGGGAATAGTAAATTATAATAGTGTTGTGAGTATTAAAATAATGAGGAGAGAGAATGAGTGGAGGAAATAGTAAAGATTCCTTTGCCAAAAAAGGAAAGTGAAAGCTATTAACGGGACACCCAAAATGGCAAAAAGGGAAGCTACTATTGGGACGGAGGGAGTACTATTAATAGTAATAGTTAACTTATATAATAACTATTATTATTAACTAATAGTATTAGCTAATAAGGAGAATACCAAAAGTCATATAGATTTTGGGATAGTGATGATGTGGCTTTTCCAAAATCAAGAATTTGCCTAAACTTGTCCACGTGGCGAAGTCATAACCCTCCTCACCAACTTTAATATAGATATATATATATAGATTTCGTTCCATTTATCTAAAAATATTCCTTCGAATTGTTTAAGGACATAAACTAAACATCTGTATCTAACTAAAATTAATGATTTTTTTTTTTTTGCTAAAAAATAAAATAAAAACTATAACAACTCGCAAAACAAAATAAAAATGATTGATTTTTGTTCAAACACATTATTAAAAACCTCTTTGTAAATTAAAATTAATATACACAAAGAATATTAGGTTTTATACATTGAATATCACCTCAAAGGTCGAATTTATTCCCGTTTTCTTATAGCAAATTCTGAATATTTAGGTAACGGCATGTTGTGTTGGTTGTAGGTTTGGATGGTGTGGGAAGATACCTTTTTTGTTTACTAATTACTTCCTCCGTCTCAGATCAAGAGTTCATCTTTCTCTTTTGATCCATTCTAGATCAAGAGTTCATTTTCATAAATGGCAAGTTTTTGAATATATTTATACCCTTATCAACTTTATATATTTACAAAAAAACCATTCATTATATTCTTATACATTCTCTCTCCTAATCTCTACCACACATTTAACTACTATTCCTCCCACTCATTCTCTCTCCTATTAAATATTTTTAACTTTTACATTCTCTCTCATATTTCCTACCACATACTCCTTCCATCCCGGAAAACTTTACTCCTTTACTATTGAGAACGGAAAATAAGAAATAATGTTATTAAAGTATGTGTTGTGAGTGGGAGGAGAGAGAATGAGTGGAGAGAATAGTAAATTTGAAAAGTGTTGTGAGTGGGAGAAGAGAGAATGAGTGGAGAGAATAGTAATTTTTTTTTCCTTTTTAGGAAAGTGGGACTTTAAAGTGGAACGCCCAAAATAGTAAAAGGGGTAATGTTTTATGGGACAGAGGGAGTATTTAACTTTTACATTCTCTCTCCTATTCCCTACCACATATTTAACTACTATTCCCTATTCCACATTTAACTTTTATTCATTTTTTTAAAAAATTTCTTAAAAAGCATAAAATCCACTTCATATACCCATAATAATCCATAATAATCTGGTACGGAGGGAGTACAACCTTTCAAATATAACGTGAAAAGATGCAGATTCGAATCTTTGCCAAAGACAAAGGATGTACTCCCTCCGTCCCATTATTTGGTTCACCATTTTGGTTTCGGCATGCAAATTAAGGATGTAGAAAATGTTGTGAGTGTAATAGTAAAATAGGAGAGAGAATGAGTGGAGGGAATAGTAAATTATAATGGTGTTGTGAGTATTAAAATAATGTAGGAGAGAGAATGAGTGAAGGGAATAGTAAAGATTCTTTGCCAAAAAAGGAAAGATGAAGCTTTCAATGGGACACCCAAAATGGCAAAAGGTGAAGTTATTAATGGGACGGAGGGAGTATTTTATTAAAACAAAGCCTCCAAGATACTTTTGTATCACTCATTTTCAATATTAGGGAGTAATTAAAAGTCAACATTTTTCAAGAATGTGTAAGAGAACATTATCTCATATCGGAAATAAACAAGATTTGTCTTTAACATATAAGGATTTTGGGCTACTCCCCTTAACACCAATTGGTTTTAAGGTGGAACCTCAGACTTTATCGTGGTATCAAAGCTGGTCCATTACACGTGCAGGCCCAACGGTCCACGATGAACCCTCCGCGCCACCCACCATCCTGTCCACGTTGTAAGCCTTTGGCAAAGCCCGGCTACACGTGAGGGGGCGTGTAAGAGAACATTATCCCACATCGAGAATAAACAAGACTTGTCTCTAACATATAAGGATCTTGGGCTACTCCCCTTAACACCAATTGGTTTTAAGGTGAAACCTCGACTTTATCAGTCACTTGTTCCATCCCATGAAGCCCCAAACATAGTCGGGTGTAAATGGGTGTTCCGCATAAAATACAACCCCGACAACACTATACACAAATACAAAGCTCGTCTTGTCGTCAAGGGCTTTCATCAACGCCCTGGCTTTGACTACTCCGACACATTCAGTCCCGTAGTCAAATCCGTCATGATACGTCTTGTTCTTTCTCTTGCCATCACCCGTGGTTGGTCCCTTCGCCAACTCGACGTCAACAACGCCTTCCTTCAAGGCAATCTCTCCGAGACAGTTTTCATGTCCCAACCTCCCGATTTTCAAAATACTCTTCTTCCCTCTCATGTATGTCGTCTCTCGAAAGCCATCTACGGTTTAAAGCAAGCACCTCGTGCTTGGTACACCGCTCTAAAACAATTTCTTCTCTCCTTTGGATTTCATTTATCACTGTCTGATCCCTCTCTTTTCATTTATTCTCATAACTCCAACTATCTTCTTCTTCTTGTCTATGTCGATGACATAGTCATCACGGGTCCATCAAACTCCTTTCTCTCTACATTCATTACTAGTCTCTCGACTCGCTTCTCTCTAAAAGATCTAGGCCCACTCTCATATTTTCTAGGAATAGAAGTCACCCCAAATTTGGATGGTCTTTTACTCTCCCAGTCCAAATATATAACTGATATCCTCTCCAAGCACAACATGGACCACTCCAAACCCTCTCCCACCCCCATGGCCACCTATCCTTCCCTCTCAGCTCTTCCCCGCACACCCATCTGTAACCCATCCGAATATCGAGCCATTATTGGTAGGCTTCAATATCTCTCTCTCACTCGACCCGATATTGCCTTCCCCGTAAACAAATTAGCCTAATTCCTCCACCACCCCAAGAAGCTCACTGGGTATCTCTCAAACGATTGCTCCGCTATTTACATGGTACATTACACTTGGGACTACAACTCTTTAAACAAACTCCACCCATTCTTCATGCCTTCTGTGACGCGGATTGGGCGAGAGACAAGGACGACTTCATGTCCACCACCGGCTTCATTGTCTACCTAGGCCGCAATCCAGTCACATGGTCTTCGAAGAAGCAACGAGCCTTAGCTCGTTCTTCTACTGAGGCCGAGTTTCGAGCTGTCGCTGCCACTACCGCTGAGCTCATTTGGATTAAAAATCTCCTGTCCGAACTTGGTGTCAACCTCACTACAACTCCGGTCATTTACTGCGACAACTTAGGTGCAACAACATACTCTGCCAACCCGGTCTTTCACTCATGGATGAAGCATCTCGCCCTAGCGTTTCACTTTATGCGAGAACAAGTTAACCTTGGAACCTTGCGTGTCCAGCATATTTCAGGCCGAGACCAGCTCGCAGATGCTCTTACAAAACCCCTCTCCCGAGCTCGATTTCTATCGCTTACTTCTAAGATTGGACTCACACAAGGATCGTCCATTTTGCGGGGGCGTGTAAAGAATCAAAAGACTCATCAGACAACTCCTACAACTTCCTCCATGCATTCATCAACTCCTACAACTTTTTCCATGCATTCATGCAACTGATGCACTCCATGTTCTTCCACTTCAGTACATGCACATCCATTAGATTAATGTATTAGTTGCTTCCATGTATTAATGTATTAGTTGCTTCCATGTATAAATATCTCAGTTGTATAATGAAAACATATCTTTGCCATTGTCTTATAGAATGTTCCTTAAATAAATAGTTAAATAGTATTTCTTAAATTAAATATGAAAAAATAATTTATTTTGAAACGGGAAAATATTATTCAGAAATCGAATACCTACCTACAAAGAATGTAGAATCTCACAATCATCTTCGACTTGAAATTCTCATAACAACAAAGACACAATATTTTTCAGACTGATGCAATATAAAAACCACAGGGGAGTAAAATGAGAAATTTGAAACTGTGAGGCCCTAAATGATACTCCCTCAATCTCACACTAAAATCCTACTTTTTTTTTTTTTTTTGTTACCCAGGTTCCCAGCATCGCCGGACTAATCCTGCAACACCAATTGGCTGCTCCAGCTGCTCCTGCCAAGATTCGAACTTTCCACGCTGAGGTTATAAGCCCAGCAGTGCTGCTTCCTTAACTGCACGGATGTGCTCCGGGAGGCTCCTAAGGACCCTGAAACCCATGGTATAAATTAAACCACAAAATTCCCCCAAAGGGAATCGAGACCTCCCCGTAGGAAAGCCGCTCAAGATACCATAAGGCCAAGGCCCATTAGGGTTTTTTTTTTTTTTTTTTTTTTTGTTATACGTCTCAGGTTAATACAGGTCGGACCTACAACATAGCATAAAGGGGCAAATGTCCCCCCCCCCTGACTTTTGAGATTGTACCATATAGTATTATTCAATTTTGAAAATTTTAATTTTTATTACTAAAAATTAGATTTTGCTCCCTTTTTAACCCAGAAAAAAATAGCATTATATTATAATTTTGCCCCCCCCCCCCTTTAAACTAAATTTAGATGTTATATTACAATGTTTTAAAATAGAAATAATTATGTCCCCGTTTAAAAAAAATATATCTGAGTCCACCACTGGATTAATAGTCCTATTTTAATTTATTTCCAAAATAGAAAATAGTGTTTTGAACACATCATTAATAAATCATTAATAATATTATTTTGAATAAGTATGTACTTAATATATTTACATTTATTTATATATTTTTAATAAATTGATCTATTTATATATAATTATTTATTTTTAATAAATTTTTGTATAAAACTAAGGGAGCACATCAGATGTGGACGGTTCGGTTAAACCGCCGGTTTACAGTTGAAAATCGACGGTTTCAACCTTGAAAAACCCTCAACCGGAATCGAACCGGATAACCGGCTAAACCGGTTACGATTTGACGGTTATACGGTTTCAACGATTTTTCGGTTAACCTCCGATTTATTCGATTTGGATCTGCTCGGTCGAGTCTTTGGTGTTGCTCGGTCGAGCATACCCTTTTAGGGTTTAGGGGTTGAGGATTGCTCGACCGAGTCATATATACTGCTCGGTCGAGCATACCCTTAAAAAATGCCAACTTTCTGTTCTCATATGCTCGGTCGAGTCTATAGTAGTGCTCGACCGAGCATATCATTTTTCAACCTTGTAACAGTTAATTTTTAACAGTTTTCGTTAACTTTGTATATAGTATATTAACTTTGCTTTTTTTTCAATTTTATTTTTTTGATAAAGATAACTAATTGAGATGTTGTTTAGTCCTGAATTTTTTTAGAAAAAATTATATAAAAAAGTTAAGAATTTTTAAAGATAAGAAAATAATTATCTTTTTAACAGTTTTCGTTAACTTGTATATAGTATATTAACTTTTTTTTGGATAAAGAAACGTATTTGACATGTTGTTTTGTCCTGAATTTTTTTACAAAAAGTTATATAAAAAAAATTAAGAATTTTTAAAGAAATAAAAGTAAATAAAAAAAGGGACGATACCCTTAAATTTTATTAATTAAAATAAAATTACAAAGAGGTGGACAACCAACCTTACCCTTTTATAAATAAGGGGGAACATTTAGGAGCCTTTACCTCAACCTAAATATTACAATTAAATAAAAATAAACCTAATCTAAAGTCTAAACTAGTCTAATTAAAATAAAAAATAATATAAAACATAATTCATTCATCACTACTTTCCGTAGAGTGATGATAGTGATAGTGGTAGTGATAGTAGTAGTAATGGTGGTGGTGGTCATGGTAGTGATGGTAGTAGTGGTATTGGTAGGAGTGATAGTGGTAGGAGTGATAGTAGTAGTGGTAGTAACGGTAGTAGTCGTGGTAGTAGCAGTAGCAGTAGTGGTAGTGGTAGTAGACTGATAGTGATAGTGTTAGTAGTGGTGGTAGTGGTAGTAGTGGTAGTGGTAGTAGTGGTGGTAGTGGTAGTAGTGGTGGTGGTGGTGGTGGTGGTGGTGGTGGTAGTAGTAGTAGTAGTGGTGGTAGTAGTGGTGGTAGTAGTAGTAGTAGTGGTGATAGTGGTGGTGGTGGTAGCGATAGTAGTGGTGGTAGTGACAGTAGTGGTAGTTGTAGTAGTGGTGGTAGTGGTAGTGGTGGTGGTAGTGGTGGTGGTAGTGGCAGTGGTGGTGGTGGTGGTAGTGGTGGTGGTTAGACGTGTCCAAACGGTTATAACCGCCGGTTAAAAAATTCGTTAAAACTTAACCGTAACCTAACCGTTAATTAGGGGTGTAAACGGTTCAGTTTAGCTCGATTTGGGGAAATTTTAGAGCTAAACCGCTAGTATCGGTTTGGAGAAATTCCAAATCGAGCTAAACCACAAAAAAATTCAAACCGAGCTAAGCTAAACCGCCAAGGTTCGGTTTAGCTCGGTCTAAACCGTGGTTTAACCATTTTGATTTTATGACTAATCAATATAAAACAGTAAGTAACTAAAATAAACACAACATTATCAAAATACCAAGTTATGTTCCTTTTAGAGCAGTAGGTTTATTCTCTTGTTTCCATATGAAAAAAAGGATTTGATATGGATTCAATTTAGGCCTCATCCTCATGGTTTCATCTAAGGCACTCTAGATCATGTTAAGATCATTCTTCAATCCATGTTGAGGCCCAAGTTTTTTTTTTTTTTTACAGAAATGGAGTTGTGTATTAGAAAAGTGAAACTATACATTCCTTGGCATAGTTGTGAAAATTAAGCGATGTGTAGACACATGATATAGATTGTATGATGCAATTTGGTACAACCTCTCTATTATCTATAATTATTGGTGCATCACAAACATGCCCTGTATTTACGTATCTGTCTGTATCAAAAGTGTATCTGGAGTACTTTATGTGCTATTTCCTCCCATCCCTTAAAATGCAAGTTAGCTCGGTTTCATAGCTCGGTTTGGCGGTTCGGTTCTATAGCTCTGTTTGGCGGTTCGGTTTAGCTCGGCTTGGCTCGGCACCCTCAAACCACAAGCTAAACCGAACCACGTGGTTTGTAATTTTTATAAACCGAGCTAAACCACTTAAATAAAAAAACCGAGCTAAACCCCACGGTTTAGCTCGGTTCGGTCTCAAACCGCGGTTTGAGCTAAACCACTTACACCCCTACCGTTAATCGTGTACTAACGGTTACGGTTATCCGGTTAACGGTTATAACCGTTTAACATGGTTTATCCGGTTAAAACGGTTAACTGAAGCCTTTTTTTTCAGAATAGTCCTTTTAACGGAATTTTTAACAGTTTCTGTTAACTGGAAATGTTAAAAAAAATTAACTGAAATTCTTAAAATCTAACTGAAAACGTTAAAAAACTGACTGAAATTTCAAAAAACTAACTGGAATTCTGAAAAACTAACTGAAAACGTTAAAAAAACTGACTGTAGTTCTAAAAAACTAACTGGAATTCCTAAAAACTAACTGAAAACGTTAAAAATCTGACTGGAATTTCAAACGGTTATAACAGGTTAAATAACCGACGATTATAACCATCGGTTAGCCGGTTTGAAAAATCTGTAACCTTAACCGAACCGGTTAACCACCGGTTTCGGTTAATCCGGTTACGGTTAAACCAGTTAACGGGTTTGACCGGTTAAAAACCGCTGGTTAGCTGATTTCGGTTAGATTTTGAACACGTCTAGTGGTGGTGGTGGTGGTGGTACTGGTAGTAGTGGTGGTGGTGATGGATGAAAATGAAGAAAAACACTAATTTCGTTAGAAAAATTACTGAAAATAAGGTAATATTTAACCGAAAATTGAATGAGAGTAAGAGAGTATGTGAATATTTGAGAGTAGAAGAGCAAGAGTAGAGAGAAATAATGTGAAAATAAAATGGAAGGAGGGAGGTGATATTTATAGTTAGTAAATTAGGCAAAAAAAACCTTTTTTTTTTTAATTTTTGTCAGCCCCAAGTTAAAGTTCTGACGGACATAACAACTAGTTTGGAAATTTACACACTGAAAATGACCCTCTCGGCCGAGCAACTCATATGACTCGACCGAGCAACTCATATGACCGTTGAAATTAATTTGAAAATGACCGGTTTAACCGGCGGTTAACCGTCGGTTTTAACCGACGATTGACCGGTTTTTCAAAAAGTCAAACCTTAACCGAACCTCCCATTTACCGATTTCGGTTACACAGTTCCGATTAACATGTGTTGACCGATTTTAACCGATTTTGATCGGTTGAAAATCAGCCGATTTATCGATCCAATTTATAAAATGGCCACGTCTAGAGCATACGCCATTAGGCTTGCACTTTTAATTTGAGGAGCCCAAGTTGTGGCTTGATTGAATCGGGCTTTTCCTCTGGTGACTATGAACATTGGCTGGAACAAATAGGAGATGGAATACATCTGAAGTTGATAAATTATGGTTTAATTTCGGCCCTCTCGGCCCAAATCAAAAACTATAATAATTCACATAATTTACTATAATTTATATACACTCGACTCGAGTCTCAAATCAAAATTTCTTATAAGCCAACACCCAATTCACTATTATACATTGGGTATAGGAGCGATCTGGTTAATGATTTTTTTATTTTTTTACAAAAATATTAAAAAAAGATTTTTTTTAAAAAAGATTTTTTTTTAGTCTTATACCTTAAATATAGGAGCGCACATGTTATGAATTATTTAAAAAAAATTATAAAAAAATTACTCTTATACCTAAACCTAAGGTATAAGAGTAATTATAGTTTTAAACCTAAGGTATATGGACAGACTAGACTGATAGGAGCAGGAATTTATATGAAATTTTCAATATGTCGTGAGCTTTTATGGGTGTTTGGTCTAACTAAGTAGCTATAGGATCCAGAACGCATATATTATTTGTAATGAAATCTTTATTTTATTTGGATAGTTATGGAAAATATAAATATTTGAAAATAAAATGCATCTTTTGAATCTAAGGAAAATAAGTATTTCAATGCTTAATCTTTCTTGAGTAAGTTTTAGGAAAAATCTGTTTCTCCATAAGTTATAAAAAGTTCACTTTCATCCTTAAAAATATCAAGTCAAGACCTTAAAACATTGAGTTTAGGCCTTAAAATATCTAGAAAATAAAATAGTGAGTTTAGGCGTTAAAACAGTGAGTTTAAGCTAGAAAATAAAATAGCGAGTTTAAGTCTTAAAACAGTGAATTTAGGCTTTAAAACTCCAAGTCGATATATTTAAAAAATGATTTTTTATAACTTATGGAGAAACAGGGTTCCCCCAAAATTTTCTGATAGTGGAAAATCTTATCAAGGCTTAACAATTTATCTTATTTTTATTACGTGTTAAATTTTGCAAAAGACTTTAAGTAAGTTTTGATCCTTTCAAGTAGGAAACACTGTGGCTGCGAACCCTATGTTCCTAATACTTAGATAAAAAAAAATACCTTAGATATTACTTCTATTTGACAAGGGAACATCGTCGCAACAAACGCCGTGCCCCGAGTTATTTAGGAAATAATCGACTGCTTTTTGTTTTTTTGAAGATTTGGTGACTTAGTCACTCTTGAGCAATAAGATAACATGTTTTAGCCTTGATTTGATTAGTGAAAATGGAAAGATGGAATTTTTATGAAGGGATGTGATTCAAAAGAAGAAAAACAATGTGAATGTTTCTAATAAGGGAATAAACATCAAAAATATTTGAAATGTACATTTAAAGAAATAATTTTTTTTCAAAATTTTTCACAAGATAAAAACCAAGTGCTCAAAGATGATTCAACTATACTGATGATGCCAAAATCGTCAAAACAGCCCAAATCCAAGCGATGATTGCTCCGGTGATTGCAAGGCCTGAAAATAAGAGAAAACACGTAAACTAAGTCGGGGCGGATCCGGCTAAAGGCCCTCCGGCGTGAGAGTAAGTTCACGATTTGTAGATGAGAAAACAAATGGACAGAGTTTTCCCAATGTAAAAAGTAACGTACCCAACAATGAGCCATGGGGCTTGTATTTATAGGGATGGATTGATAGAATCCATGTTGAAGTAAACTTGTGAAGAGATAAGATGTAATCCTAAGAGAATTATATCTGTTAAGGAGTCATTGTTTGACTTGGATTGGTGTAGTTGGTTACAATCCTGATTGATTCATGAATGTGTAATCCTTGTTGTATAAGGACTGTATATTCTGCTAGCCGGAACGCCGAGGAACACAAATGTTTTACCTCGGCCTTGGCAAATAGACCGAGGTAAATGATTCTGCTTCCTCGTCATTTGGAGATTGGCCGGCACGGAGATATGCCGGGGTAAATGATTTTGTTTCCTCGTCATGGTGATGAAATGCCGAGGTAAGAACTTTTCTTTCCTCGTCACTTGCGGCATAACGACCCAAGCATGTTGACATAAGGCTGAGATAAACGTTCCTCGTCATACAAGGAAGACCTTACTCGGCCCTGATACTTGGTTATTTAGATAATATTCATGGCCCAATTCAATTAGGCCCAGCTTGAGCAAACCCATATTCGTATCTCGGTTTATACTGTTCATATACAAATGAATGCTTTTCTTAATAAAACCCTATATATTGCTATATTAACTTATGAGGCTTTAATTACTTCCTAAAATATTCCTATATTTTTCTTTCTAATAATTTATAAGTTTATAGAAAATATGAGAAGAAAGACAAAGGCATTATTCTAGAGAAAATAGCAAGCATGAGGATTAATAATAGGGATCATCATAGGAATTTTTTTTTTGAAAATAAACTAATATGTAACTAATGTAATAAAATAAAAAGGGATACGAGGAATCCTCCCCCACACTTGAAATGAACATTGTCCTCAATGTTTCAAGGACAATATGAAAAACAAGTCAAAGATGGGGGTGGGAAAAAGAAAAATGAACTTACAAAGATGGTGCTTTAAGAGAGTGTTGATACGAAATATGGTCGACTTCATATTCATATGCGTTGTAAAGTGCACGGCTTGCATTTCCTGTTCATCCCTTTTTTTAACCTACAAAACAGAGTTAATACGTAATAATAATAAAGAATAATATATATAAATAAATAATATAAATAATAAAGACAAATATCAAAAAGAAAACCGTTGTCCCCGGCAACGGCGCCAAAAACTTGTTGGGTTGAAACCTAATGGTTTATTTTAATTCCGCAAGCGCATGGGCTATTGTAATATAGCGAGTGCAAGTACGGATCGATCCCACGAGGACAGAGTTTACTTTGGAATGATACTTGTATTTATGAAAATATATAGATGAAAAGATGATTGGGGGGGGGTGAATGTACGCTCGCTAAAAATTTAGAAAAAATGAGAGTCGCCACGCCGTTTTAAAGAAAACATTGAAAACCGTTTTGAAAAGAGAGAATGTGGCTTCGGGGGTCAGATTACGTGTTGGGAAGAACCTAGAGTTCACCCAACACGCCTCGTAAATGAGTCTTTCAATGTTCAACATCCAATTCATTCATAAGTGTGTGCAATTTGTGTGGGAGATAATATGTGATAAAATGCATATTAATGCTTTGCTTTATTGATGAAATGAGAGAATTACATCTTGTGAACCACTTGGTACGGGGGACAACATCCCAGTTACAAAACTATGAACAGATTACAATTGAAAAGTGGCTTCTGCAGAGTGGCAAGATGTGTCGCGTGACACATGATCTGCTTGGCTAGTTGTGTAGCGTGACATAGGACTCAGACTGGCAGGTTGTGTCGCGTGACATAGGTTGCCATGTGCAGAAACCTTACATAACTGAATTGCAGAAGGAACCAAGGACAATACAGATCGAATTACATCAGAGATTCACTTCAGAAAACAAACGAATCAGCAGTCAATCATTCAAGGGGGTGTGGATATGGGGGAATCCACACTCCCTTGATGAACAAGCCACAATTACACTAAATTAACTCATAAGCATGAAATGATACAAAACATTGTGATTTAAACAGAGAGATTGCGATTGTAACTTAACAATTAGTGAAGATGGAGCCTAATTATCAAGTCAAATGAGAAGAAGTTGCATGAATTATGAGAAGAACAAATGGAAGAGAGATATGGAGGAAGGGAATTCGTTACCCTTGTAAATCCACAATCTCTACACCAAGTTAGGTGTAGGGACCTTCGATTCAGCTGCAGATGTGGGTTTAGAAACCAGAGAGGATAGGAGACTTGGATCTCCAATGTGTGTGAAGTGTATGAGAGGGAGAGAATGGAATGTGAATGAGAGATGAGAGAATTGGAGGGAATTGGTGTGTGTTTGTGTGTGTTTTAGGAGAGAGACTAGCTTCTGGGCATATTTTGGCAGAGAGACCTTAGGGAGGCTGGAAGGGATCCAGAAATGAGAGGGAGAGGGTCTTATTTATAACCTGCTGGTGGGTGGCTTGTTGAGTCGTACGACCTAACGCTTGTGCTTTCCGTGGCTCGTTGTGTCACACGACGAGACGAGCCAATAACCGTTTCTGGCGCCAACAACCTGTTCTGGAACATTCTGGGATAATTCCTCCTAGGTCCAAAATGAATAATTATTTATAGGTCCTTTTGCATGGAGAAAAGCCTTAAAAGTACTTCCTTCGCAAGAAACTTATAAAAAGTTTTCGGGAGTCTCAGAATGGACCAGAAATTTACCAAAACGCCCTTAGTGCAAATTTATTATTTTAAAAGACACTTATAAAGGATCGCGAATTGGATTGGGGTACTCACAGAGCCCCTCGGCAACGTCACTTGTGGAAGAAGTGAGGTTGTCGATAAGAAGGATCCCAAACCCAATGAGCGGCTGGTGGGAAAGATAGACCAGAGTGGTCAAATTGCTGGACCTGCTGGGGCTATGGCAGATGAAGGAAAATGATTGATGAGGTTGGATGGCTGGAACTTTTTGGAGAAAGGATTCTTACGTATCCCTAGGAGGAAATCAAGTCAGATCGTAGTTCGAAGAAGTAAGAAAGTATGGTGTCTCAAACCGAGAAGTGAGAATGTATGGTGCCTCAAACCGAGGAGGGAATAGAGTGAGAACTAAGGTGTCTCGACCCGAGGAGAGAATGGAGTGAGAACTAAGGTGTCTCGACCTTAATAGAGTGAGAACTAAGGTGTCTCGACCCGAAAAAGTGAGAACGTATGGTGCCTCAAACCGAAGAAAGACCGACGTTCAAGTGGCTGAACCTTTGGAGAAAGGATTCCTACGTATCCCTAGGAGGGAATCAAGACTAATCGTAGTTCAAAAGAGTGACATTGGGGGGGAAGTTGCCCGGGATTTGATTGGAGAGGGAGTCACCCGAGATTTGACTGGAGGGGGAGTCACCCGATATTTGACTGGAGGGGGAGTCACCCGAGATTCGACTGGAGGGGGAGTCACCCTAGATTCGACTGGAGGGGGAGTCACCCGAGATTCTACTGGAGGGGGAGTCACCCGAGATTTGCTTTTGAGAGAGATATAGGAAAATGCCAGGGCAAAATGGTAGTGCAAGTAGAGATATGTTTTCATACCTTTGCTGTGCTTACTGTAGCTGCCGAAAGGGCTGAGACTACGACGGATGGTGATGATTTGATGATTCGCCGTCCAACACGGGATTTTGATGATGATCCTCTGTCCAACACGGGATTTTGATGAGGAATCGCCGTCCAACACGGGATTTTGATGATGATCTAACGTCCAATACGGGCATTTGATGATGATTCGCCGTCCAACACGGGCTTTTGATGATGATCTTCTGTCCAACACGGGATATTGATGAAGAATCTCCGTCCAACACGGGATTTTGATGATGATTCGCCGTCCAACACGGGATTTTGATGATGATTTGCCATCCAACACAGGATTTTGATGATAATTTGCCATACAGGACGAACTGTTGATGACGTTGAGGCTGATGAGCACTATTGCTTGGAGATTGAGGCAGCTGAAGCTCTTTCAAATGATGTTTGATGAATCCGAAGATGATAAAGGCATAAAATGCCACCTGTAGGATTTGAACTCTTTGTCCAGATATTGATTTGAGGAGTAACTCCTATGATCAGATTATGATCATTTTATTATTGTACCCTGTGGGGGGGGGGGGAAACACAACACTCTAGGCACTTTGCATTAAATTGAACTCAATTATTGTTAATTTTATTCATTGCTAGCCTTTATTGCACGAGTCCATCTCGGTTGGGGATGAAAATAGAGTGAGGATTTTGTATGGCTTGATGAGCTGATATGTATGTAGCAAATGATGTATTGTGTATGGGATGAATGTATATATGTATGATGATGCATGAGTTGCAAACCCTCTCCCATGCATTTGAGGAGTGTATGAGTGATGATTGAGATGGTGCAGCCTAGGCAAGTCGGGGATGCTCCCGGGAGTGCAGATTGCAGCAGTTCTGTCGTTGGTTGAGACCGCGAGTAGCAAATAGAATGCAGAGAATGTCCTGGCAAAATACTAATCCGGGAGAGCCTGAGAGAACGGCTTAGCAAAGCCCCAGCTTGAAGAGATGACTAGGCGAAGCCCGAATTTTGAGGAGATGACCTGGCGAAGCCCCAGTTGGTAATGCAAAGCAATCCTGAAGTGAATCTAATAAGGAATGAATCCATCATATATCAAAGTGAAGAACCCAATGTAGACTGAGGTGACTTGGCGAAGCCCCAGCTTGACGAGATATAATGCAGCCTTATTGCAGACAGAATCAACATGTGGCCAAGGAGGCAAACCATCATTCCAAACCTTAGTCAATCAGTTATTGGACAAGACTCAGAAATGTATACATGCAGGGGCACATCTTTCGAAAAGTGGGAATGAGTCCTGATTTTGTGTAACACACTCGCTTTGGGTTTGACTCTTTTGAGAGAGTATAAGCATAATGAGGTGTGGAAAAGTGTATAGAAGCCCCTGCTGACAGAAAGACAGTGTTTGGCTCTATTTCCCTATGATGTAGAAAAATAAGACTTGTCGAGACATTTAAAAACTTGTCTTATTCATGATGATCACAGGCTGCTTAAAACCCTTTATTGATGTTCGGGTTATTCAACCACTAAGTTTGATATGAACAAATATTTTGATTAATCACAAGGAGAAAACCAGCTGATATCAAGAATCAAATTTGGAAAGGTGGAAAGAGGATTTGTGTATGGGGATGGCCCTTGATGAGACCGGATTTTCTGAGATTTGAGTGTGTTTGTGACCGGACCATTTCTGGTTGCCTATGTTCCCCTCATGGCGAGGAGCTCAGGTCGCCGTAGTTCGGGCTTATCCCGATTGAGAAGAGAAGGAATGTGAAAATTCGAGATTTTGAGGACCTTTGAGGATTTTTTCTGAGAATTTTGAGAATTGAAGAACATGTCTCCCTGGAGTGTCAATGAAAGACACGGATGCGAGGCCCCAGTGAGGCAATTACGGGAAGTGTTTGTGGAGGAGAAATGACATATACTCACATGAAGTGCCAAATGAATTGGATTTGAATTTGCATAATCTCTGATTGATGGTCTTGGACCAAGATGGATTAGGTTCCAATTTAAGCAAGCGATGAAGCATTAATTTGATTTAGATCTTGATGAAATTAGAATGAAACTGCTATCCGGTAGGAACTGTAGCTGGGTTTCAGGGCTTTGATCGGCCATCGGGTGATTTGGAACATCATGACCTCTTAAGCTGAGAGGTCGACTGGGCCTTTTGCTGACTAAACCTCTAAAGATGAGAGGTTGGCTTTTATGGATGTGTTTGGGATTTCTAAGGTGAGGATATTGATTGCATTTTCACTGCCTCTAAAAATGAGAGGTTGAAATTGGCTTTGGCCAAAGGCAAGGGCAATGGTAATGGGAATATCCTCTAAAAATGAGAGGATGGTTTGGGATTGGTTTTGTGGATGCTGGTGAGAGGAAATCCAAGCCATCGAGAACTTTTGTGAACTTGCGAGGATTCGGGCTCCTTTTGAACATTGGAGAGCCTCTTGAGAAGTTGAGGACTTTTGTAGAATTGGGAGGATTCAACATCCTTTTGATAATTGGAAATGCCTCTTGAGAAGTTGAGGAATTTTACTGAAATTGTGAGGATTTAAAATCCTTCTTTTGAGAATTTGGAAGGCCTCTTGAGGAGTTGAGGATTTATCTGTCCTTCCTTCATGACTTGAGTATTTTGTACATCGCCGATTCCCGAAGCTAACTTCTAGGCATTGCTTGGACTTCTCTCAACACGGAGCAAAGATGATGACTAAACAGGATTTCAAAACATGTCAATCTTGAAATGAAAGGATATTGTTTAGTGAGGGTGAGGTAATGGCTTCCCTAGGGTGAAAGGCTTCAACCGCAATCCCTACCAGATGATCTAAACGAGATTAAGTCTTCATTGCTTGCTTAAGATTAATTCTTGGAGAATAATGCAAATTCATTGAGCAACGGAATGATGAGGATGATCAAAGAGATGTGAGCATATGAAATGCGAGATGAGGAATTGATGAGCCCCAATTTGAGAAGGATATCAGTGGATTTTCTCACTCCGACTAATTTAAATATTAATCATTTCAATGAATTAGTGATTGAGCAGCACAAGTGATCATATAGAATAAGACCTTTTCAGTTAAGTGTAATGTGGTGTGCAAGTGATGTCTCGAGTCTAGCAAGAAGAGAACCAAAGATTTCTATTATTGCAAAAGCAAAAACTGGTCCAAAATGGACTCAACAGACTCATGTCTAAAAGGACATTCTAGATCCTACGAAGACTGATTGACTTCTTCAACCTTGGATGGGAGAGCTCCTGGGATTGTTGACAATGTTGGCAGTTTGAGCAAGCATCTGGGCCTCATGCTCACGAGCAAGAGCGGCTTCAAGGGTAGCCCGCAACTCTTCAATGGGTAAACCATCTGCACTCTACTGACCCATGGCGTGTGAACCTCCAGACTGGTTGGTAAACACATTCTCTGCGCCAGACATCTCGGATTCTGAATCAGAAGAATGCCACTCGGATATGCGGACCAAACGAGTGCCGGGAACAGGAGCACTCACCCAACTTGCCGTAGCCTGTAGAGGCGAAGAGGTGTATAAGGTGGTAGAGGAAAGAACCTTGAGAAGGTATGGGAGAGAAAAGAACGGGAAAGGAGATGGACTTATGCAACATCTTATTAATGTTCAAGTAGAAATCAATGTCTTTTAAGTCCTAGGGACGGTTGGAAAAGGATAAGCCTTTATTCACGCAATCTAAACCTCGAGAGAAACCTAGGGATACACCATTCAAAATATACCAAATGTATTGATTAAAAATTAATAATAGGCAACAATACCTAAATAAAACCGAAGCATTTATGGGACAGACGAGCAATCCCAATTTCTGGGAAAATTTGGGCAGCATGACGGGTATTCCTGAAGAAATTCAAGAAAAAAATCCGGCATGACCTCCTGTCGGTGCACTTTGACAAAGCGACATGATCTCTCGTTAGAACATGTCGTGAGAGCGACATGTCTATACGCGAAACCATGTTGCAATGGCAACATGCCCACACGTGCTAGGTTTTGGAATAGGTATGAAAGCCTTTTATAAATTTTGAAATAATTCATTTTAGTATATTTGAAAATGTTGTGTCAAAAACCAACCATTGGGTAAGTTGAAAAAGTGTGGTTCCACCTATGATGCGCTAGGGGGAAAGGATTGATATTAGGCGCTCAAGCGTAGGCGACATACATCACCGTCCGCGATGCCGTCAATTGCACCAAATGGGCTCTAGATCTAGTGACGTAGTGTGCGGGTGGCTAGATTCCTTTATTTTGCAAAAATGAATTTTTTTATTGTTTTTTATTTTTGATTTTTATTTGAAAAGGGGGAGAAAAGGAAAACCACACACACACACCCCACAGAGATACAATAATCAAATGATCATAAACTTTGATCATGGGGACTGCCCACAATCACCCCTGAACTGGAAACCAAAACCTACAAAGTGGCAAATGCTGTCACGCGACACAGGACTGATGAGGCAGGTTCTATCGCGTGACAAAAGAAGCCATATTTCCAGAATCTGAACAAAAAACAGAACCAGCCCCTAGCCTCCAAGCCCATGCAAAAGCTCATCACCAAGAAATAGAGAACAATAGAAGCATACAGCCTCTCAAGAAAGCAAAGCATACAAAGCATTTAAGCACATAACAAAAGCACACAACAAATGAAGGAGAAAGATGTTGAACATGAACGAAAGCTTGACCCACTTTTGAAAACAGGTTCCAAGTCCCCAGCAGAGTCGCCACTGAATGTACGCTCGCTAAAAATTTAAAAAAAAATGAGAGTCGCCCCGCCATTTTAAAGGAAACATTGAAAACCTTTTTGAAAAGAGAGAATGTGGGTTCGGGGGTCAGATTACGTGTTGGGAAGAACCGATAGTTCACCCAACACGCCTCGTAAACGAGTCTTTCAATGTTCAATATCCAATTCATTCATAAGTGTGTGCAATTTGTGTGAGACATAATTGTAAGTGCTCTAATTTGAGCTTGTTAGAATTTTCGTTAGAAAATTAACGAAAGTTATAACATTTCTAACAATTCCTAACTATCCTAACATTTCTAACAAAGTGAGGGTAAAATGGGCATTGTTATTTAAGGTTAAACCTCAAAAAGAATCTTAAAAAGAAAAACAAAAGAATAAAACCACAAATAGCAATGGCTGGAGACACAAAAACTGGCTGTTAATTTGAATTTTGAAAAAGATTATTCCCCTTGTCCAAAGCTGAAGCTGCATTTAATGAACAGTGCACGCTGAGGGGATCCATCCGCGCGGATGAGTTTGCTATTTTCAGAGGGCTATAAATTGAGCCCTCCAGTCACAAAAATAAGGAGGAAGAACACATTTTGCACCGAACCTCTGGCGAAATATAGAGAGAAAACAGTGAGAATTCTTCAAGAATTGTCACCTTTTTCTCTCCAATCTTTCCCAACTCATACTCATCCACTCACTCTCATATTAAAGCCCTAAACACTCATACACTCAAGCCAAACACTCAAGAACACAAGGAAGATTGGTAAACCCTCCTCTTCCTAACCCTAAATCTCATCCATGCATGCATCTTCAAACTACAAAATGTAGTTCTTTCATCTTCTTGCTCTAGATCTAAGAAGATCACCATGGAAGACCATCTCCATGGATGATCTTCTACAAAGATCAACATTATTTTTAAGCTTTCTTACTTTCTTGCAAAGAAAACTCATTTTCAAAACCCTAAAAACCATTTTCAAGCATAAAATCTTGATTTCAAAGGATAAAATTCCCCTTCCCAAGCAAATGAAATGCTTAGTCCTAATGTACCCCAAGGATGGTTTGGTATAGTTGATTCACCACTAAAATGTCTAGTGATCACTAACCAAAACCTAGGGAAATGGGGACAAGCATGGATGCAAAACCCCCCTTAAAATCATATTTTCTTTCTTGAGAAGTTGCTGTCCAGTAGCAATTTTCTCAGACCTCAGTCCATGGTCTTAATTTTTGGACACAGATGAACTTGGAATTTGGTGTTGACTACAAAATACTTTTTGTAGCCAACATCCAGAGCTTTCCAGACATATTTTTATATTATTTTTTGGGTGAGTAAAACTCCTCTTTTCAAATTTTCTTTCAGAGGCTAGTTCATCAGCTTCTGGGAATCCAGATCTCATATCTGAGGTTTCCAGAAGGTTTTGACCCCTCAAATCTTCTCCAAAATGGAAAAATCCTTCGCACAAACTTTATTTAAGGTGTCTAGAACAACTTTCATTCTCTGAGTTCATCCATATTATGAAGTTTTAAGACCCTTGAATCCCTTTTAAAATCAAAGGTCCACTGCCTTTTTCATTCTGGCAGAAATGGCTCTCAACTTCAAAAAGGTCTTTTGAGTACCAAATCTCAATCCAAAAATCTTCCAAAAATTTATGGGATCAGTTTAAAGTCTTAAAAAGATATCCCAATTTTTACTTTTCTGAGTTTCAACTTATTTTGGCCAAAACACACACACACACACACACACACACAAATGATTTTCAGCTTGGAAGACTCGTTTTACGAGGCGCGTCGGGTGCACACTAACGTCCTTCCCGACGCGTAACATGACCTCCGAACCTAAATCTCTGATCTCGGGCTTTTTTTCAAAGTTTTGGCCTTCAAAATTAAAATGGCGTGGCGACTCCGTTTTTCCGGTTTTATTTGGTTTTTCAAAGAAACGCAAAAATCGAATTTTCCCGCGAATGGCAACATCATCACAGTGGCGACTCTGCTGGGGACTAAGCTTTTTTTTAAAAAATGGTATTTGGTATATTGGTGGAAACCACTAAATTTCCCGTTATCGCCTCCTAACACGAGTCGGGGATAAATTGTGGTCTAACAATCCCACGTACCGGTATCACCGTTTTCAAAAAAAGCTTTTGAGGGTCAAGCTTCCGTCCGGCTTTGAAAATCATTTTTGCGTGTGTGTTGATTTTTGCACGGTTTTCATGTTGTTTTGGCCGCCTCGGAGAAAGTCAAAATTTTGACCGTCGGAATAATGTCCCTAGCGTCGGAATTTCCGTGCTTATGTGCTCATGTGCTCATTAAAAATTTCAAAAAAAAAAGGATTTTCAAAAAAAAAAGAAAATTTCCAAAAAAAAATCATGCATCATATTTTTAAGATACATAAAAAAATCTCTATTTTACTCAGAAAAAGAATATAGACTGCTTGCACACTACGCGCACGTGACCGTACACTGCACACTACGTCCTTAACCCGGGGAAATCCTTGTCGCGGTCCGTTTGGTCTTATTACGCCTCTCGGATGAGCACAGGACTACCCAAACATTCCATGGAGCCTCGTGTCGACCATGCACTTGTCCGTGACACACTTTGTCCGAGACCCGGTTGGTTTTTAGTGCAGTACGTGTCATGCCTGTCCGTGTATAGACCTTTCCTTTCAAGCCTTTGTCGGCATACCGACTCAATATCTTTCGGGTCCCTAATCGGTCGAAGTTACGCCGGTTTTCCGTCGCAGACTTTGACCAAGATATTGACCGGCGCCTTGACTTCGGCTCGGCTGGCACAAATTATACATCGACTCCCGGCATTGACACCGAGTCATCAAGGATTAATGACTATTCCATGCCTAATTACGGCTTAACTGACGACAAGTCAAGATCAATCGTGGACGCGTATCAGTCCAAATCATGCCGACTTTTTGTCGAGCCCTCGGACATGATCTTGACTTTCGACGTCAGCTTTGTCCGTAATTTACATCGAATGCTCGTTAAGACTCGATTACCCGCCAGACTTTTAGGATCGTTTTTCTTTCGGTCGGTGGGACCCGCTTGCCCTATAGGACCCTCGCCGGGCATCCACCTGGGAGGTCGAAATACAGGTGGAATACGAGGGGCTTATAGACGTAGTGACGGGGCCCACTGATCCAGGAATCAGAGTAGTTTGCGAAAAAGAAGAGCAATCTTTTCCAACCGATTAGGTTAATAAAACATGTTTTAAGTGAACGTGAACAAATAACTGCATGTTGCATGAGCCTAAAGCCCAAACACCTACCCTCCTTCCATTCCCGGACATCCGAACCTTCATGTCCTTTCCCCCTTGACTCCGCACAAAGCTTGGTTTCGGGCACCGGGTCACCGTTTGCCGGTTGGGAAGAGTCAAGCGCATCGTCGGCTTCGCCATTTGTTCCGACTCCGGGTTTCGAATGTACGCATCGGCCGGTAATGATGGGGATAACGTCACTCCGCCTCCGGGACCCCTCGGACGAGCAACGGTGGAATCGGTTAGCGAGAACGAGATGAGGTTACGGCAGGAAGCACGGCTAAACGGCCTTATGGAGGCTATTAAGAGTCACGGTCGGCCGCCGGCCTCAATCCGGATGGCACCTTCACCGTGGAAGAGGACGAGGATGCCAACCCCACTCTCGGTCGCCACGACTACACCGGGATGCCGCCACCCACCTCCTATGGTGCCACTACCCAGAACCCATGCTCCTCGATATTCGGGTCGGCCCGGCTCCCAACCACGAGACCACCGGATCCATGCGGCCGACGGCCTGAATCGGTGGGGGCAAAATCGGTACGGAATGTCTTCTCATGGTTGGGGCTATCTCGGAATGCCACAGCTAATCGGGATCCCGCCTCGGTTCGGAACCGATCAATCTGGACCCTCGCGGCAACGTGCCACGGTTCGGAATGCCGCCACAACTTGGTTACGGGCCACGGTCGGGAGCCCCTCCTCAGAAGCAGTACTAGTTGAGCTGCTCCTCACACAAATCCATTCCTCACTTAGACTTCTATGGGTTACCAAGCCTCCATCCCGGTGTCATCCGAATCACCGGGACCGCAGTACCCCCGGGTTACACACCTTCACCACAAGCGGCCATGCAATTCAACAATCCGGGACAGCGGCCTCGCACTCAAGCCTACTCACGGGCCCCACTCTGGAAATCCAAGTTATCCGGCTACATCGGGGCTGCCCCCACCCACTTTGCCGGTTGAAAATCAACGGCAAGCCGCGAGTTCTACCCTTTTGCTCGAGGCTCCTACTCATGCTCCCAGGGGTAACTCGGCCCAGGGACGAGGTTTTCACCTACGTCCCCGGACCGGCCGTTCCCTCCACCGATCTGCCTCCGGTGGTAGCTCCTCTCTCTAGCTCGGCCACTAGCTTGAATGCCATGGTTCCGCCACAAGACCCTCATCGGCTTTGGTTCATGGAACAACACAAGGAAATGAAAGCGCAGGATCGCGAACGCGCAAGAAGTACGCCTTCCGGCCTACAGACCCGGACTCCATCGTTCCTCTGCCCCACAAATTCGTGATGCCAAATCTGGATCTCTTTGATGGGACCGCATGTCCGAAAACCCATTTGGACACGTATACCTTGGCGATGAAAGCGAAAGGATGTACCAATCGGCGGTTGGCGACTATTTCGATCTATCCTTGAAGTCCGGTGCCTTAAAGTGGTTCTTCCGTTTGAAACACGAAGCCGGGGCTACATGGGACCAGATTACCAATGCCTTCACGAGAAAAATATAAGGCCAACTTGGAATGGGAAACAAATAGGGTTGACCTACAAACAACGGTGCGGCGTCTGATGAGAATGTTGGGGACTTCTACAAGCGGTGGAATGCGAAACTCGGTGAAATGGCCATCCCTCCTTCCGAAGAGGAACAAGCTGGACATCTTCCGGTCATGCTTGAAACCACATCGAGAGCCTCCCTCGGTCACTTCCCATACTCGAGACTTGCGGGCCATGGTTAACTCTGCGGCTAAGTTTGAAAAGGCCTACAATCGCTGGCCATTCTTGCACTGCGCCTACGGATATCGGGCTCCTCCTGCAAATACCGCCCCTGCTCTGCTAAAGGCAAAGAAATGATTAACTATGCGGGACGGGAATGCAATAACACGACTCCTTTTGCTCCCGGGAAACCGGCCGAGCCCAAACCGCGGGTCATAAATCTTGAAAACTTTGGAATGCCCTGAATGACATCTTTAGGGGCCCAGTGAAAGAAGGCTTGCTGCGGCCTTTGGAGAATTTCCAACCCAGGAAATCCGAATGCTCCCGTGGATACTACAAAGTATTGTGCCTTTCATCAAGCTCACGGACATCGGCCGACAGTTGCTTCACTCTGAAAAAGCAATCCGGGGGCTAATAGAGCAAGGAAAGTTGGAAGGCCCCGAGGGGGCCCAGCACGATCAAAAATCATTGCCACGGAACCATAATCAGGTGAATATGATTGAATGCGGAGAATCTTCACACGCCCGGGAAGATGCTGATGAAGGTCCCCAAATACCCGTGGCCAACCTCGTCGAAGATCCACAGATTCGGATTCCCCTCGGCCTCGAGGATATCGAACGAATCAACCCATCTTGGTCTCATGTCGAGACTCCTTGCAAGAATACGAGGCCCGCTATTTCTCGGGTGAAGGAAAGGCCGATACCGAAGAAGCTGGGGCTGTTCCGCTCAGAACATGAAAGGACCATTTATACAAGATGGTTAGAACAATCGAGAAAGATTGAACAAGAAAGCTTCCGGCGAGCACCGTCTTGGGGCTTATCGGCAAAGAGGCCGAAGAGCATGCGGAGCTAGTGCACTTCTGCAAATTGGCTTTGGGAGAGCCCGAATATGATCCAGAGAACAGTGAAGAATCGGAAGAGGAGGATTCCTTCTATATCCTACACAGTGTCAAATACGTGCCACCCCCTCTCACTCTTCCCCGCAATTTACGGGAGGAGAAGGCGAGTCACAATTGCCACTTAGGGAATGGGAACATATGACAACTTTTGTGGTTGCACGCACCCATATTCCCCCAGCGGGTTTGATCAGAGCGTTCCCTCTCGGCCCGAAATCCCGGTAGTATGGGAAGATGATTCCGATGATAGCGATGACGATGATGATGACGACGAGTGAAGAGTCAGCGAGGCCCCGGATCCGGAAACAATGCGGAACGATCATGAGCCCATGGGAGCCGGGCCTGATGGTTGGTTATCGGCAAGCAACGATGAAGGACCGCCGGAAATGCGGATCGGATACCAATGGAGAGCAGGACCCTACGAGGTGTCACTTGTAAGATGCATTTGTGGCCAATGCCGGATACTCCGAGAGGATGAGGGACGGCAAAGCCCGCGCCCGAGATCCGTACATATCCGAAATCCTAGAACACAGCGTTCCTTATAAGAACTGAATGGTGAATGGAGAGGGTTTATTGAAGCCGGTCGAAAATGGAGGGTTTCGGCCACCGGAAGATGAAGAATTCGTAAACGTTATCGGATCTTTTCTTCTTTCCCACGAACGGATGGCGTAACAACCGTAAGGGTCACGGCCGGGCCGCTCGAGCGCGGCGAATGCTGCAATCAGAAAAGGGTTATCAATACGAACGTCTCCCCGGTGGCCTTCGTACCTATGAGTCCACATGACGCCTTCCTAATTGCTACGGGGCCCGACAATGGACCCGGGTGCTCCTTATTTGGACAAAGATTTATCGAGCCGCTACCTCAAAGCTCCGAAGGAGACGTTGCCTATCCTTCACTTGTAGTTGCCCTACTTGCAAGATTGAAAGAAAAAGGATATATGATGAGATGGAGGTGATAGCCGTAACTGCGTGGGCCGTCCAAGAGATGAAATCGAAAAGCCGCCGAGTCAGACAATAGCGACTCTTGTTGCATGATAACTATGAGCAAGGCCGGCCATGAGAGTGAATCGGAGGACGCCCTAGCTCTGTGGGCCATCTGAGGGGCAACAACACAACCCCGAACCCAGCAAAGCGTGACTTGGGAAGCGGTTATAAGGGCCGCCCGGGAAGGAGCCGATGCGGCTCGGCCCCTCGGCGTCACTGGGCTCAAAGTCGAAGCGCCGGTGGCCAATAGCAAAGGGCTCCCCCATTGACCCTAGCGGCATTGAAGAAATCCGGTCAAGAGACGGCCCGATGAGGAAGTTAATCTGTTGACCCGATCTGGGCGAGATCTTCCAAGGAAATCCCAAGGCGAGATAAGAAGGCCACGAGACCAAGCACCAAAAGAAGATCGTCGCCCCTATGCTAAGGCAGTGAAACTCCGGGACCACGAAAAAGAGGATCCCGTGCTCACCGGTTGAAGCAAACACGAGGCCAACATTTCCCTCTGGTCTCTACTCACTTCGTCTTATCCCATGGTGAAGGCTTGGAAGAAAGCCTGGCTCGCACTCTCGTGCCTATTGATGCTACTCCCGATGATGTGAGTACGAGCTGATTGGAAACATCCACTACGGGAACATAATCACTTTCAGATCTCGACCTCCCTCAATTTGGGGCGATCATAATGAGCCTCTCTTCATCACGGTCCAGTGGATGAACGACGCCTCCCTCGGGTCCTGGTTGATAATGGGTCGGAATGAACATTCTTCCGGCCAAAGATCATGAGCTTGCTTGATATCAAGACTACGAGACTTGAAGCCTTCTTCTCTCACGGTCAAAGCTTACGACTCAACATCCCGAGCAGTCCTCGGAGTTGCTACTCTAGACCTCTGGTTTGGACGAAATTGATACTGTGGAATTCCGGGTTATCGACATCCCGATTACTTTCAACGCCCTGCTGGGAAGACCTTGGCTGCACCAAGTCAAAGGGGTCGCCTCAAGCCTCCACCGGTGTGTGAAATTCGTCTCGAATGGGGATACGACGACCATTTACGGAGATTTAGTCACTTTAGAAGGCACGAGATACGGGCGGAATACCTATTCTAGAAATCAAACATGACGAGGAAGGTCACATGCTAACGGGCTTCACGGTCGAGCCTCCCAAGGCCCAAGTGTGCAACATAGATCCGACGGTCACTCGGGATAAAATCCCACCGGTCTTGAAAATGATGAGAAAAATGAGCTACCTACCCGGCCTCGTGCCGGGGAAGCGCCAACAAGGAACTTTCAAACTCATCGAAGTAAAAGGACAAAATACTCGCCACGGCACAGGATATGAGGCCTCCCCGGTGGACCTATGCAAAAGGAAAGAGATTTGAAGGCTGCCACGGGGGAAAGGTCCCGCCGACAACCCTAAATCTCTCCCCTTCGGTCCTAACTTGGCCGACTACTTTGTAAAGGGTCCCACACAACCAGGAAACATCACAGAGCCCACTCCTACGGCAGGATGGCTAAAGCTACGGGATAGCCTCAACAAGTTTAGAGGAACCAAGGCTAACCCGGTCCGTAGAATGTTCTGGACCTACCCAAGATACCCGGGGCTACCACTGCCATGAAGAGTGAGTATACCTTCGAGGCGTGCGACTGGTGGAGCAGCCGAGAAGCTCACAACCACTATTCCTACGCCCAGGAAGATCCGAAACCCGAATTCGAACCGACAATGCCAAAAGCTAAGGCCACGGAATTTCCCTCGGAGATGGTTGGGATGGTGCAGTTATGCAGCAATTGTTCGAAGAAGAAGTCCAGGTGCCGACCCGATTGATCTCGGCTCGGTCCAAGAGATGATAGCAAGAATTGAGAAAGGAAAACAAAAACGACAGCTCCCGAGTCATGAGGCCACCAATAGCGATGCCGCTAAAGAATTGGGAAACTCTCTCGAGCCCGTCCGCGACCAAGGAGGAAATGATCACCAAGCTTGGATTGGTCCCCCGTCCCTTTGTGTCAATCTAGGACAAGTCCTCCCAGCCTCTCTCTGTTAAGATCGAGTCTCTAGGGTCGTCCGATGGCCTTACGCCCGAAGACTACGAGTCTGTAGCAAGCGCTGTACCCCTTTCGTTTTCAATGAAATGACGAACCTTTCTGAGTATCCCTCGATTGTCACTTTAACTAATGATGAATTAATTAATAAAAATTTTTTTTAATAATAATTCATTAGATAAAGAAGCAAACACATTAAACAAAAAAAAATCAAACAAAAAAAAATCTTTAAGCAGGTTGTCCGGAAAGAGGAAAATCGAGCCCAAGCTGTCGAAGAGATTTTGACGAGTGTGAATTTGGGAACTGGAAGAGCCTAAAGAGACGCAGATTGGTCATTTCTTCGAAGGAATCGGAAAGGATGCTCTGCAAAGTCCTACAAAATCCTCAATTCAAAGAAAGTTGCCCTCTTCATCAAAGAAAACATCATGTGCGGATACGGGTTGCCGCCCGAAATCATCTCGTATAATGGATCCCACTTGAAGGGGAATGTGAAAAGCTGGCGGAATTCCGAATAACCCGTCACAAGTCATCTCCCTACAGGCCCCAAACCAACGGAGCCAGTCGAAGCAAAGCAAACAAGACTCGGAAAATATCATCCGGAAGATGGCCGTCGGGCGAGATTGGCCCGAGAAGTTACACGGCACTCACGGGGCTACGGGAACATCGGTCGGAAACGGCAAGCGGGAAACACCTTTTGCCCTCACATACGGAATGGAAGCCGTACTCCCAATCGAGCCGGAAATCCTCGCTCCGTATCTTCTTTGGAAAGCCGGATCAACGAGGTCGAATGGCTCCAAAGTCGCCATGATGAATTGGCCCTACTAGACGAACGCCGACCGAAGGCCATGGAACACATCCGAGCCTACCAAGGAAGAATGGCGAGCCTTCGACAAGAAAGTAAAGCATCGGGAGATCCGAGAAGGTGATCTCGTTCTAAAAGAAAAGCCCCCGGTCCGTATCAACCCTCTCGGCAAATGGGAGCCCGTATGGGTCGGGCCATATGTCGTCCGTAAGATCTTCTCCTGAGGAGCCATGCAACTTGCGGACCTCGACGGAATCCCTTTGTACACCCAAGTGAATGGTGACAAGTCGCGCAGATACTACGCGTAAAAAAAAAAAAACAAAAAAAAAAAAACAAAAAAACAAAAAAAAACAACAAAAAAAAAAAGAGTGCTAAAAGAGTAATACCCAACTAGGTTAGAAACCCGAAAAGGGCGGCCTAGGTAAAAACTGGGTTGCACCAAAAAAACAAAAAAAAGAGTGCTAAAAGAGTAATACCCAACTAGGTTAGAAACCCGAAAAGGGCGGCCTAGGTAAAAAACGGGGTTGCACCAAAAAAAACAAAAAAACAAAAAAGAGAGTTCACCAAGTTGAACTACGAAGACCCGAGCTCCTCAAAATGAGGGGAACGTAGGCGGCGGAAACGGTTCGGTCTAAAGCACAAATAAAAGCCATACTTTGGCATCAATACAATTGATCGAGACCATGAAAGCGTCTCGAAAAACTCTAAAGCAATTCAAATATTCATTACAAGTTAAAAGCTCTTTGATGAGTCTAAGCCCGATTCATTCCTACAACCGGCAACCTCGCTAAAAGAAAACTAAGATACATAATCAAACTAATGTGTCTCGTCATGGCAAGAAAGGGATACTTGGAAACCTCGTAGTCACTCCAAGCCACTCAGATCGGCCTCTCCCTTCTTCTTCCCCTCCGAGTCTTTCTCTTCGAACCGGAAAAATGTCGGTATTCCTCCTACCAAGCTCGGTATAGGAACAGGGTCTATCAAACCGGCCTCTGTCGTGGCCTTAGTAGCCCTAGCGTCATCCCTCATCTCCCCGTAACCTAGCCGGTAACATAGGAGCCCTCCTCTCCCGTCTCTTGACGTAAGCCTCATAATCGGTCGCGCGTCTCCGCTCCCCGTCGCGAGGATTGGCCCTCGCCTCGGCCCCCTCCTCCTCTCGAAACAGTCAGTCCTCCGCACCCATAATGGCCTCACGCCGCCTCAAAATAGCCACCCGAGTCTCTCCCACATGCCCCTCGTACCAATCCAGGTACCAAGTGGTCAAGAACACCGGTCTCGGACGCCTGAGAATGACCCGAGGAGGAAAGGCATCATACCTCCATGCTCGGGAAAGAAATGGAAACACAGAGGGATCATCCATGGAAACAGGAGCCACCACCCTGGTGGCTACATCATCAAAGCCCTCCAAAGGAACCTCGCTCCAAGCCAAACCGCCCTAAGGACCAGAGCCGGAATGTAGAAACCGGACCGAGAAAGCCCCGAAGCATAACCATGGGACCCGTCTGAAGCACTCGCGAGTCTCCACCCGCCAATGAGGCACCAACCATCTCGATATCTTCGGTCTCGGCGACCCGCCATCCAACGCTCCCACGAGCCCCGATCATCAAAATCTACATCAACACCTCTCCCGGCAAAAGTCCAAGGCCTCGATCATATCGAGGTTTCCCGAAGAACCCCAAACGCTCCATCGCCCACAGTGGTCAAGAGAAACGGGCTGCCCCCGTGCATGTACCGCCGTCCGGTAGCTAATCTGTCGAGAGCATGAAAAGTCTCCCCAAGAATCAAAGGAACGACATCTCTCGCCTGTGCGACAGTGAACGACAACATCCAGCAGAGACCGATGGCTCATCCCAAAGGAATAGACCATGAACAGGGTGCCAAACATACAAAGTGCAAAGGCATCCCAATAGGCATCATCCACCAAACCTAGGCCCCTAAATCTGTCGGGAAGACCGGAAATATCGAGATGATCGGGACCGCGGATCATACCTTGCGCTTCCTCCGGGGAAAGATGAAGGAGGACGCACAATCTGTCAGCAAAAGAAGCCCCTCCGGGCAAAGGGACCGCTATCTCTTCCACCTCCGGACCTCCAAGCAAGGCCCGAAATTCTTCGACAGTCGGAACAATCTCGTTGAAGGAAAGGCAAAAGACATGCCTTCTAGTATCCCAAAACGAAGAAGAAGCTCTTAAGAGGTCATAATCCGGAACCAATTCTTTGAGAGACCACAAGCATCGTACCTTGTACCTTTCTTCAAAGAATGATCTTCTCTCGTGCATGATCTCCCTACACCACTCCTTGAACTTTTCAAAGAACAACATTTGCCTTTCTTTGGACAATTTTGGAGAATTTTTGGCCATTTCCATGGTTTTTCTCTCTTTCTCCCCGAAAATGGCTGTTTGGACTGGAGGTTGAAGAGGATATTTGAATTTGAAATAAAGCAAGACCAGATCTGTAGCAAAATTAAAGGACAATGTCAGATGCAGTCCCCATCCGCGCGGATAGGTTTGCTTTCCCAAAAAAATCTCGCAAATCAGCCCAAGCTGCTACACCAAAAAGGGAATATTCCGTCCCGGTTGCTCGAAACCAGTGCTAAAAAAAAAACCTCCCCAAACCAGTCCATATACCAAACACCCTTGCAAAAAAAAACAAGGCTCATGCAACACTGCATTCATATTGCATTGCATTCATAAAATAAAATCCTAAATTATTACATTCCAAAAAAAAAAAAAGAGTGTGCATAAAAAAAAAACAAACAAACATAAATAAAATCCTAAATTATTACATCCAAAAAAAAATGTGCATAATCTGTACAAATCTAAATCTCAAAAAAAAAAAATCAATCGGAGTCTCCAGCGCCCGATGTCTCCCCCCGGCCCCTCTTGCGACTCGGGCCCGCCTCCTCAGGAGCCCTGAAAATCTCGGGCTCAGAATCGTCCTCGTCTCCAGAGAGAGGCTCGTCAGGACCAACCGACACGCTCTGATAGGGCAAGCCGAGATCCGCGAAAAGTCGTACCCGAAGGTGAAGGCGTCGGACTCCTGCACGTACGAAGACGACCCGCCATGCTGCCAAACGTGTCCCTGCCCGTGTGGATCCCCGAGAATGACGTGATCCGAAGGCAACACCGCACGAGGATCAAGGAGAGGAGACAAAGGAGTCTCTGAGGAAGTCTCCGAGCGAATAGGGGAAGCCTCCCGTCTGACAGGCGCCGGCCGTGGTCGCCTCGCTCTAGCCTGAGGAGCCCCGCAAGCGACCATCCTCCTGATGAATCTCTTCTCGATCACTTGCTTCGTCGCTTCTCGACGACCACCTCCGAAAACTGCACAAAAGCAAAAGCGTCAAAAAAAAAGAGGTGATGCTAAAGATGATGAAACAAAAGAAAGAAAAGAAGGGGAAAAGGTGAAGCCATACCTTCATACCCGGACGAGGCCGGAAAGCTCGTGGAAGTCGCTGGCCGAGGGATCTCGCACCCTCAATCGGACCCCATCCCGGATATAGGAAAAATCCGTCCGAGGGTACCGCGGGATCCCAAGCCCCTCCCTATCCAAAACCCGAGGCATCCTCAGGCCTCCTCAAGACGAATGTCGCATACGGCTCAATCGCCACGAAGTCCGAGAAGTGCCGACTCCGCTCTGTAATCATCCCAGTCACGGACCGATCGCTCGGGTGCATCATATCGGCGGGAGGCTCCACCGGTGTCCTCAAAGGCGAGTTCACGCCATGCCGGCGCGTCACCCTCTCTCCCGCATAATATGCATCGCAGTCGACCCTCAAAATCCTCCGCCGCACCGGCCCGGATCTCGCCCTTCACCGCGCTACCTCAAAGCGATCCTGGGGAAGAATATCATCCCCTCATCCGTCTCGGCCTCCGTCAAAGGAAGGCAATCCGCGTACACGAGAGTCGTACGCCCCCTGGAGCTTATCTTCTCCCGGCATGCTTGGACCAAGATCGCATGGCCGGATACGCCCGACGTACTCCGCCGGCCGTCGCCACACCGTGACGTGAAAAACTCCAACGCCCATACCTGCGAAAGGTAAAAATCCAATCAATCCAAAGGCAAAAGAAAAGTGCGTGCTCAAAAAAAAAAAAGAGAGGGAAAGCAAAAAGAGAGCTTATACCTCCAGTGGCAAACTCGAAGCAAGCACAAGGAGCTCACAGCCTTCCTGGCCGTACCTATCAAGAGCAAAATAAAGCTCGCGCCTCGCCTCTCCCCACGAGACATCTCCGGCCGTCTCCATGTCCTCCAAGGACCTCAAAGCAAGGCAAAGACCGCCGTCCCTCAAAGCATGTCCAAAGAGCGTGCTCGAGAAAGCAAACCACAAGAAGGCCCCGGCAACTGATCGGCGCCTATCCTCTCCTCCCAGCCTCATAGCTCGCAATGGTCTCCACAATCTTGCCGTAGACCACGGCATACTCCATCCCCATCCCCTTTTGGGAATAGGGGAAAATCCCGTAAGAGCTCGCAGATCGCATCGCCGTAGCCATCCCGCCACTCAATGCCGCGTCCCATTAAAGGACAGCCCGTGATCGCAGGCGTAGTCGGAGGGCGTAACCGTAGCCTCGCCCCGGAAGAAGTGGAAGGTGTGGGTCGCGTCCCACCAGGCCGCGCCCGAGCAAACATCAAGCCCTTGCTCTTAGGGAACTTGACCACCCCTCAAGCACTCGACGAACTCCCGAGCCCCGTCTCGACAACAATCTGTCTCGGACTCGGCAAAGCTCCTCGGCCCGCATCCGGAAGCCGATCCCACAAGTCAATCACAGACTCCACCGATCCTCGAGTCTTCATCTTGTTCAGCTGCTCCGTCACAAAACGGTTTCCGCCCTGTAAAAAAAAAAAAAGAGAAAATGTCAAAAAGATTGCATTTGCATTTACATTAAAAAAAAAAAAAAAAAAATTCGACAAAGATAACAAAGATACAATGAGCATAGCCCCATTTTTCTCGCATGAAAGAAAACAATTTTCAAAGCAAGTCCCAATGCATTCATCAAAAAAAAAAGAAAAGAAAAAGATGCATTCCTACGGAAGTAAAAACTCCGTCCCATTTTCAACAAAAAAAAATGCATACATGCATATCATCCATCTTACATGCAACGGGAGGAAAAATCCGTTCCACTTTTCAAAAAATACATATCCTAAACATACATACATCCCATATTGGCAAAATGCCCATTCTTTCCAAACAAAATGCATGCATTGCATCATCATTCATCAATATCAAAATTCAATTTCAAAAAAAAAAAAATCATCATCATCATCAACATGCAATATTTAATTTCAAAAAAAAAAAAATCATCACAATTCTTCGAATTTTCACATGTAATTTTCGAATTAAAAAAAAAAATGTGGCAAAAATGCCAATTCTTTTTCCCAAGCAAAATGCACATTTTGGGTTACTCATATACTCATTACTACATGCAAAGCATCAAAATCAAAATTCAAAGCCAAGAACATCAATCATTCGAGTTTTCAAAAAAAATTTTAATTCAAAAATCACCCAAAATTCAATTTTCGAACAAGGAATCAACAAAGGGATCAAAGGGTTTCAAAGTATACCGTTCGGAGATGCGGATCCGAAGCCCAATGTTGCCAAGCATCGGGGTAATGCTCCTCCGCAACCGATTGCGAAAGATTGTAATGCCTCCTCATCCGGACGAGCTCCAATCGCCTCTCCGCTATCGGGCCACGTCCTTGGCCTTGAAAAGCGTCTTCCCCGTGTTCCATTGCTCAAAAAATCGAAGAAATCGGAAGATTTTTGAAGCTTTTCTTGGCCAACAATGGCTTCTCCTCGATTTTTTCTCTCTCTCTCTCGTCTGTTTTCAAAAACTGAATGGGGAAGAAGAAAAGGGCGTTGGCCCTCATTTAAAAACCCTGGAACACGCTCCTATCCGCGCGGATAGGATTGTCAGGGTCAAAATGACCCTTTTGCCCCTTAAAAGTCCAGGACTCTGCAATTCAGTCCCCAACTTGACAGAGTTAACCAAAGTCAGCCCCTTGTCAAGAAAATCATTTCCGGCAGTCAAACGTAAGACCGATTTCCCCGAGAAAGATAACGAGATCCCGTATCTTTCATCAAAATCATCCAACGGCAGTCAAACGTAAGACCGATCTCCTCGAGAAAGATAACGAGATCCCGTATCTTTCATCAAAATCATTCCCGGCAGTCAAACGTAAGACCGATTTCCTCGAGAAAGATAACGAGATCCCGTATCTTTCATCAAAATCTTCCCCGGCAGTCAAACGTAAGACCGATTTCCCCGAGAAAGATAACGAGATCCCGTATCTTTCATCAAAATCATCCAACGGCAGTCAAACGTAAGTCCAATCTCCCCGAGAAAGGTAACGGATCCCGTATATTTCATCAAAATCCTTCCCCGGCAGTCAAACGTAAGACCGATTTCCTCGAGAAAGATAACGAGATCCCATATCTTTCATCAAAATCCTTCCCCGGTAGTCAAACGTAAGACCGAGTGCCCCGAGAAAGATAACGGATCCCGTATCTTTCATCAAAATCCTTCCCGGCAGTCAAACGTAAGACCGAGTGCCCCGAGAAAGATAACGGATCCCGTATCTTTCATCAAAATCCTTCCCGGCAGTCAAACGTAAGACCGATTTCTCCGAGAAAGATAACGAGATCCCGTATCTTTCATCAAAATCATCCAACGGCAGTCAAACGTAAGACCGATTTCCCAGACGAATACGTCTGATTTTCCCCAGCAAAGGCTAACGAAATCCCCAGCAAAGTTAACGGAATCCCAAAAGCCAGCGAAATCTCGAGTAGAACTCGAACTACGAAAGGGCTTGATTCCCACTAGGGATACGTAGGTAGCCTATCATTAGGTCCAGCCCCTCGACCAAAACGGTCACCCTCTCCTTCGGCAGCAGACGAAGTCCACCGAAAGGCCATTTCAAATTAAGGTCCGAGGCACCTAAAAAGCCATCGTCATCAAGGTTCGAGGCACCTAAAACGCCATCTCCAAGGTCCGAGGCACCTAAAACGCCATCTTCAAGGTTCGAGGCACCTAAAACGCCATCTCCAAGGTTCGAGGCACCTAAAACGCCATCTTCAAGGTTCGAGGCACCTAAGACGCTATCACTAGAAAGCGATAAATCGCAATCATCCCCAGCAGAGACCGAAAATGGTCATCCCTATCCCCAGCAGAGCGGATACCCATCAGACCGAAAATGGTCATCTCTTATCCCCAGCAGAGTTTCTTTCCAGCAGCCGACTGCAGAACTCGCTCATCAGGTTCGAGGCACCTAAAACGCCATCATCTCCAGGGTCAAAGACCCGAACTACGACTGGCTTGATTCCCATTCGGGATACGTAGGTAGCCTATCGCTAGGTTCAGCCACCCGATCACTCGATCATCCCGCCAAATATGGAGCCTTACTCTTATCGACGACCCCGCTTCCTTCGAAAGCGCCGTCGCCGAGGGGCTACTGTAAGTGCTCCAATTTGAGCTTGTTAGAATTTTCGTTAGAAAATTAACGAAAGTTATAACATTTCTAACAATTCCTAACTATCCTAACATTTCTAACAAAGTGAGGGTAAAATGGGCATTGTTATTTAAGGTTAAACCTTAAAAAGAATCTTAAAAAGAAAAACAAAAGAATAAAACCACAAATAGAAATCTTTGGAAACATAATCCTGGTCAATTTGAATTTTGAAAAAGATTATTCCTTGTGTCCAAAGCTGAAGCGACAATTAATGAACAGTGCACGCGACTGGATCCATCCGCGCGGACATCTTTGCTATTTTCAGAGGGCTATAAATTGAGCCCTCCAGTCACAAAAATAGGGAGGAAGAACACATTTTGCACCGAACCTCTGGCGAAATATAGAGAGAAAACAGTGAGAATTCTTCAAGAATTGTCACCTTTTCTCTCCAATCTTTCCCAACTCATATTCATCCACTCACTCTCATATTAAATCCCTAAACACTCATACACTCAAGCCAAACACTCAAGAACACAAGGAAGATTGGTAAACCCTCCTCCTCCTAACCCTAAATCTCAACCATGCATGCATCTTCAAACTACAAAATGTAGTTCTTTCATCTTCTTGCTCTAGATCTAAGAAGATCACCATGGAAGACCATCTCCATGGATGATCTTCTACAAAGATCAAAATTATTTTTAAGCTTTCTTACTTTCTTGCAAAGAAAACTCATTTTCAAAACCCTAAAAACCATTTTCAAGCATAAAATCTTGATTTCAAAGGATAAAATTCCCCTTCCCAAGCAAATGAAATGCTTAGTCCTAATGTACCCCAAGGATGGTTTGGTATAGTTGATTCACCACTAAAATGTCTAGTGATCACTAACCAAAACCTAGGGAAATGGGGACAAGCATGGATGCAAAACCCCCCTTAAAATCATATTTTCTTTCTTGAGAAGTTGCTGTCCAGTAGCAATTTTCTCAGACCTCAGTCCATGGTCTTAATTTTTGGACACAGATGAACTTGGAATTTGGTGTTGACTACAAAATACTTTTTGTAGACAACATCCATAGCTTTCCATACATATTTTTACCTTATTTTTTGGGTGAGTAAAACTCCTCTTTTCAAATTTTCTTTCAGAGGCTAGTTCATCAGCTTCTGAGAATCCAGATCTCATATCTGAGGTTTCCAGAAGGTTTTGACCCCTCAAATCTTCTCCAAAATGGAAAATTCCTTCGCAAAAACTTTATTTAAGGTGTCTAGAACAACTTTCATTCTCTGAGTTTATCCAGATTATGAAGTTTTAAGACCCTTGAATCCCTTTTAAAATCAAAGGTCCACTGCCTTTTATAATTCTGGCAGAAATGGCTCTCAACTTCAAAAGGTCTTTTGAGTACCAAATCTCAACCCAAAAATCTTCCAAAAAATCATGGGATCAGTTTAAAGTCTTAAAAAGATATCCCAATTTTTACTTTTCTGAGTTTCAACTTATTTTGGCCAAAACACACACACACACACACACAAATGATTTTCAGCTTGGAAGACTCGTTTTACGAGGCGCGTCGGGTGCACACTAACGTCCTTCCCGACGCGTAACATGACCTCCGAACCTAAATCTCTGATCTCGGGCTTTTTTCAAAGTTTTGGCCTTCAAAATTAAAATGGCGTGGCGACTCCGTTTTCCGGTTTTATTTGGTTTTTCAAAGAAACGCAAAAATCGAATTTTCCCGTGAATGGCAACATCATCACACAACCGACTTTTCTTAGTGTCCAAGTTCTAGCATTAGCTCTTTGTACCCATAAGCTCTCCTGAGTTGTACTCTCTTGTTTGTCTTCAATCTCAGTTGTTGAACAAGTCTCCCACGTGCTTCCTTGGATATTTACAAGTTGCACATAAAAATCCATTTATGCATAACTCTCCATAAATCAATATCTTCCACCTTTGTTCCTTAATCTTCTCATGGTTGTTATCTGTACATTATACTAACAACAAATATATATTTTGCAACTTTAGATTATACATAAACACAATATAACCTATAAAAGAAATGTCACAACTAAAACAGACAGACGTGTTGGGTAATACTTAAAAAGTGCTATCACTACTTTGGATAACACCTACGTCTGGTAACACTTGAGAGTGTTGGGCAGCACTTGTGGTAACACCATCAAGCTGCACTTACAGTTTTTATACCAATTTGCAATAAAATGTCAATGTTAGTAATCGACTTGCAACTTTGTTCAATGCTGGGAACCAAATTGCAAAACTGATACAAACATAGGTAACGGAATTGCAATATGCCCTATAAACACACTATAATTTACGATATAAAATTAAAAAAAGAGAAAATTATAATATCATCGTCATGATTTGTTTGAGTCTGAGACGTGTGTGACTGTAGCAATGGCGAATTTTTGTGATTCAACGAGAGTCGCCACTTATTATTTATTCAATGAAAACAATAAGAAAAACATTTTTCGTGATTTCAAGAGATTCTAGGGTTCGGGGGTTAATTTATGCAATTGGAAGGTCAAGGAGCACCAATTCTACCAAATCTTATGATTGGTCTTGTTAATTAGATGTAATCAATCAATTCAATTAAATCAATTAAATAAGAAACAAGTTAAACCTAATTAAGTTATTAGTTAGGGTTGGAATGTCTGATTGTGTGTTTCGAGATCACCATCATGAATTGAAGGTACTCTAGGATAATCTTTTTTTATGGGATTACAATACTCTAAAAGCAATTAGAGGGGTTGAAAAGAGAAGATAAAAGTGTAGGGAATTTACCTTGTGATTTTGAGAGCTTCTGATGGGTGGTAGCCTTGACAAATGCTTGAGATCCTTGTATGAGAGATGATATGAGCGAATTTAGAGATAGATTTAGGGTTGTTTTATGTGTTCTGTCTAGGAAAAGGTAGGAGAAGGTTGTAGAGGTCCCCAAATGAGAAGGGGAGCCATTGTATTTATAGGTAAGAATTACTTTTATACAAAGATTAGGAAATACAAGTATGGTAGGAAACCTTTTAGGAAGGTTCTAGGAAAGACCAAATTTGATTCAATCCCGAATTAGGACAGTAGAGGTCATGAAAGAGATCAGAATCAAGAAGGAAAGTGAATCAGGTCACGTTCTAGAGAGGATGTCTCGTGCAAGACACTTAGTCTTGTACGAGATAAGCATGCAATTTTGACTGTTTTGCCCTCTCCAGTTGTTTCATTATTTAGTAAAGTCAAAAACTAACAAAGTTAGATAAAACCTAACGAAACATGACGAAACCAATGAGCTTTCATCAAAACACAAAGTTGAACCCGTAATCGCAACGACCCAATTGCAAGAAGACCAAGAGTAGTGTAATCATTTAATAATGTGTTCAGAATGTAGTGTCTAAAGAGCCCCTCGGCGACAAGATTTATGGAAGAAGTCATGTCGTCCATAAAAGATATACATTCAGAACTTTGGGATGGTCGTGTCGCACAGCTGCCTACGTATATCTATCGTAGAATCAGATAGAACGTGGTTCGACTCCAAAAGTACTCAAAAAGACTATTTCAGGCATTTTGAAAAGAAATTTTTGTAAGTAAAAAGTAAATCCATACTAAGGAATCAATTCTCTTACCCAATTCTAAAAATACTCTGTTTTGTTGATGACGTCCAACTAACCGAACCCTGCAATTGTTGATGATGCTTGGTGTACCCAAACCCTATAGTTGTTAATGACGTTTGTTGTACGTGAACCATGTAGGTTGTTGATGACACTCGATGTACTCGAACCCTGTAGGTGTTGATGATGCTTGGTGTACCAAAACCATGTAGCTAGCTGGTGATGACGTTCGTTGTACGCAAACCCTGTAGGTTGTTGATGATGTTTGATGTACGCGAACCTAGTAATTGTTGACTTGTCAGACCAAATCCTATAATTTATGACTCGACAGACCAAATCATGTAATTGTTGACCCGGCGGACCAAATCCTATAATTGATGATTCCATTTAATTGATGATTCGGCGGACCACATCCAGTAATTGAGAGTACCTGTACACATAAATACTCCAATTTTTTGTTTCCTTCAGATTTTAGTTTGGGTTTTTACTTTTGTGGTGGTGCCCACGTCAGTTTCTGAAAATGGCCAATTCGATCGATTTTGGTCATGATATGGTGTATGAGTATATGTAAGGACATGTGTATGGTTGTATATTTGAGATATGAGTTGTATGGGATGGATTTATGAATTAAAACTTGTGTTTGACAAGTTGTGATCCAATCAGACTTTCTGAAATTGGGTTAGTTGGTGAATAAATACTAATATTGTATTCTTTTTATTTCTTAATTTAACACTTAAAATCATTGTAGCTATGTTATATTAATTGAATTTTCAATTTTGCCCTTTAAAAAGTGGGTCACATGCATTGCACGTGTATATTTAACTGAAAAAATGGATTTTGTTAGCCCTATTTACCTTAAAAGAATATACAAAACAGATAAGTTACTGTGTTTAAAACGAAAACTAATTAAGGTATGAAATTCAAACAAATCCTATAATTGGGATACTAATGTTGCATTTTTTTTTCCCTTATTAATAAAACTATCAATAACTATTGTGAAATGTAATATTTATTAGTGATGCTGCAGGAATTGTGCTTATCAATAATCTTCCACGTGGCAAGATTAATCACCTAGCTCCTTGACCTGAAATCAGAACCCACGACTAGCCGGATGTGTCTCCGGCGAAGACGCTCGGGCGTGAGAGTAAGAATACCGTTGAATAAAGCTCAAAATGTATTGAATAATGAATTCAGAATACAAAATGGCGGTTACCTTTCACCGTTTGGTAGTGATGAAGTATTTATAGGAAAAAGTGATGTATTTTTGGGAGGCAACATGTCCTCAGAGATTATGTGGCAGTTACTTGAGTCGTGGGCACGTGTCTATAACGGTCCACGATTTGTAGGGATGTGGTTATGAGAATTGTTTAACCAAATAAGCCGACAAGTGTCGGGTCGTCATTTGCTAATTTAGGTCGAGTCGCCACTTGTGGAATGGTCGACATTTGTCGGAGTAGAGCATGGTTCGTACCCGAATTGTAGTATGAATCATGAGGTCGGACTAAGTTAGGTCGGGACCTGGTAGGTCGGACCATGGGCTTAGTCGACTGATGCTTGAGATGGGCTTTGGGCCTCGTTCTGATTGGGCCAGCCCTATTGAAAATGTGACAGTCAAAGCGGCCTGTGATTGGGCTTTACTCGTTTGGCCCAACTCGACATTTTTGGTATGTTCAATTAGCATTAATAATTAAAAAAAAGTTTAACTATCAGTCAAAATCTATTAAATATTATTAAATCAAATATGAGTTTACATCATATTTGATAATGACACCGCCATATTAAAAAAATCTCTAAAAAATGTTATGCTTACATCACCTCTTACCCAATTTAATACACTTTCGGTTACACTTATTACCTAATTTTTAACATGTACCTTCTCTTTTATCCCTTCCAACATACTTTAACATACTTTAAGACTCTCACTTTTCTCTCTCCTCCTCCTAATTCATTTTTTTCTTCTTTTTTAAATAAATAACAATAACTTTTAAAAAATGTGCATCAAAAGGGTGTTATTCTAGTTTATTGTAATCTTAAACCATAGTCAAATTAAATACTTATGTGATGGGTGCGTGACATCAAGCTAGCCGACCAATTTCCACTAATTAATTAATTTCCACTAATTAATTAAGGGTCTCTATCCCCTTTGTTGCTAGGTTATACTCCCTCCGTCCCGCTAATATTAGCACACTTTTCTTTTTGGGCGTTCCGCTAATATCCGCACACTCCCAAAAAGGAAACTTTATATTAATAAAATATTCACCCAATCCCACTCATTCTCTCTCCTACATTATTTTAATACTCACAACACCATTATAATTTATTACACCCTCCACTCATTCTCTCTCCACTCATTCTTTTACACTCACAACATTTTATTAAAATATCATATTCCTTAATTCCCGCACAAACAGTGTTTATGCTAATACTAATAGGACGGAGGGAATATACCTTTTCTAGATGTTCTTTCTAGCCACTATATAGTGGCCCATTATATAGTCACTTTGAACTAAAACCATATTACCGTAGACCAAATCATCATAAGCGTCAGAATTTCGGTCACATTCGTAAGAATATAGCAATTATTCCGTTAGCTAAGGGATAGCTGATCAAAAATAGCCGTTTGATCTTCTTTTAACCAGTTTTTCAGTCCTCAAAAAAATAAAAAATAAATATTTTTGTAATCATAACATATTTCCTCAACTATAAATACCACCCCCCTCCCCTCACATTTTTTTCACACAAACTCCATTAACTCTCTCTTAACTTCCTGTAACGAATTTTGTTAATTTATTTGATTCTCAATCTCAAATAATAATCGAACTTTCATATTTTCATAAAATATCCATATTTTCACCCAACATCTTTATTATATCTTCGTTTCATATATTTTCATATTTTACATTACAAATATTCTTAAAAACCTTGCAAGCAATTGGTAGTAAGGATAAAGGGCAACGGGAATCTTCTTCTCAAGCACCACCACCACCAACAGCACAATTTGTTGAAAATGAAGGTGAACAATTTTATGATATGGGACTTTCGGGGCAAAATGAGAATGAGTGGGAAGATGATGTCGAAGTGGAAAAGCTTCCAAATTTTGTGCCACCACAAAATGATGATAATTCAACTCCAACAACTAAAGAACGTAATGGCAATAATATGTAAGTTACAATGGGAGGGCGGCGTCGTAAAATAAAAAACAATCCCCCTTTCTTTTTAAAAACCAAGAAAATAGAATCCAAAATTTTCACGAAATTTTACAAAAAGTACCTGTTGACGCGACGGGGAAGAAATTCAAAACAATATGCAACTTTTGTCTAACGTATAACAAACAAACATATGATTACTCTACTGGGTGTGGATACGGTAATTTGAGAATGCATACAAGAGAAAAACACCCCGAAAAATATGTCATTGATACCACTCAAACACATTTGCAAGGAGTTGTGCAATTTTTTGAAAATATTGATACGTTTTCTCAAAATTCTTCTAATTTATTTACATATAATCATCTAAATTATAGAAAAAAAATAACTAAATTTGTTTGTAAGAAATCTCTTCACTTTAATTTTCTCGATAACAAATACTATGAACATTTAATAAGATGTTGTTTTAATCCCGCCACTACCAAAGTAGCTTGTACAACACTCACACGTGATGTTAAAAATATAGTAAGAGAATATAAATTTGATTTATGTAATATTTTTGCTAATTTGTCATCTAAAATTTCTATTTGTTCCAATATATGAAGTGATAAAAAATAAGGCATTTTATATGGTAATAACATGTTATTGAACTGATGATTATTGAAAAATTCATAAGAGGTTACTTGCATATAGAATATTTGATAAGTCACATACCGCACATAATAATGCTCATATGTTACAAATAATTTTGCATAAATATAATAGAGGCTTTGACCAATAAGTCCCTCAGATAAATGAAAACGACCAATAAAACTAGACATTTTCAAAACATACCAATAAGTCCCTGCAATTTTTCTGGACCAAAATAACCCTGGCCAAACTCACGCACCCACCCTCCCATTCCCAGTCAGAGCCCACCCTCCCATTCCCAGTCAAGTCAGCGCCCACCCTCCTCTCTCTCTCTTTTTTTTTAAAAAGTATACTATCTCAAAATTTTTAAAATACAATATATTTCTCTCACCCTATAATCTCTCTCTCCTTTTATATCTCTTCCTTTTTTTTGCTCTTACATTTTTAAAATACAATAACTCAAAATCTAAAAGTCGAAAAAATAATTCAAAATCACTGTTTTAATCACATCGCCAAGACGAATCAAACAAGTTTACTCATCATATATTTCAAATTTTATAAATAAAATAATTATTTTTCACTTGTAAAAATCTGAGAAAATCATTTATAAACTGAGAAGTCTATTTCACAGTTTTGATGTAAATAATTGTATAATGGTTTTCACATTTATAAACTGAGAAGTCTATTTCACAGTTTTGATGTAAATAACTATAGCGAGAAAGTGACCTCAACACTCATAACTATAGCGAAATTGACCTCACGGTTGTGCACAAACATAATTCTCGGCTTGGAAATGTGCAAATCATTACACGGTTATGCACAATAGCGTGAAAATCATTGCTGATTATTAACATCAAACCCAACAACCGTGAAACTTGTTCTACGGTTGTCCTAAAGGAATGACATAAAAATAGCGCTGAAATGGAATTCACAGTTATGCACAATAACTGTGAAAATCATTACACAGTTATTAACATCAAACCCAACAACCGTGAAACTTGTTCTACAGATGTCCTAAATGAATGACATAAAAATAACTGTGAAATGGAATTCACAGTTATGCACAATAATTGTGAAAATTATTACACAGTTATTTACATCAAACCCAACAACCGTGAAACTTGTTCTACAGTTGTCCTAAAGGAATGACATAAAAATAACTGTGAAATGGAATTCACAGTTATGGACAATAACTGTGTAAATCATTACACAGTTATTTACATCAAACCCAATAACCGTAAAACTTGTTCTACAGTTGTCCTAAAGGCATGACATAAAAATAACTGTGAAATGGAATTCACAGTTACGGAATATTACAATAACTGGGTTTCTTAGCATTCTGATTACAGACATCAGAAATTCAAGAACAAATATTTTGGAACAAAAAAGAGCACAAAAACATGATAGAATTCTAAAGAATCAGAATACACACTTAGTCCAAGACTAGCCACAATAACTTCACAAAGTAGAAATAGAGCAGCATTCACGCAATCGTTAATGGAGAATAAGTGTGCCATGTCTAAATATCAGATTTCAAAATCAAGACATTCAAACACAAACTAGTTATAAAATCATAAAGTATCAGTATCTCAATCAAAGAAATACTTATCTATCTCCCAAAACTTTTACCAAACATTCTGTAAAACAAACTTACTAAACTAGATCTTCAAAAAGAAAAAACAAGGGATCCAAACATCTTCAAGTCTCAACTCCTAGACAATGGCATTTGCTAAAGACCTTTGGCAATCCTTGGCCATAGATCAGCGCATTCTTTTCCAATTGGGCCAGTAATTGCAGATCATGTACAAACAACCATAAAATGTTGTGAGAATTACAAAACCTAAATCCCGATCGCGCATTTTGTCAAACACCCTACGTGTATCTCTCATACTACCACATTTCACATACATTTCAATCAACTTAGAGTTCAATTCCAACAAAATTGAAATCAGTAGCATTTCCATACTCAATTTTCGAAATCAACAACTTGGAGATCTCAGTTACCGAATCCCTAGACAACCCATCGTTGAATTCATCATCAAAGCACGAAATATCCAGAGGAGATACTGACAACGCTTAGGGCTTTTCTTCTAGCTCATAGAATAGTGGAGAAAGAGAAATATGGGGATGGAGAAATTGAAGGGAAGACGAGAGAGAAGCAGCGGCAGCCATTAACGGTGGTGGGAGAAATTGGAATTGCGCATAGAGAGAGAGAGAAAGAGAACGAGCGCATAGAGAGAGAAAGAGAACGAGGGCTGAGGGCTGTTTCGCCATTTAGATTATTATAAATAGGGATAGGGACTCTACGGGGGTTTTGATTTCCACTTTAGGATCCTAAGGTAGAATTTAAAATGTACTGTTTTTATTGATAAACTCTCCCCTATCTAAAGGTCTTATTGGTAAAAATCCCAATATAATATTGTTGATAAAGTTTTTTTAATGTCTTTTGATAATGATAGTTCTAATACCGCTAATTTGCATGAATTAATTTTAGTTTGTAAACCTTCAATATGTGGTAGATATTTTCATATTAGATGCATTTGTCATATTTTAAACTTATGTGTTAGGTGTGGAAATGGTTTGGCTCAAACCGCGGTTTGGAGTTGAACCGAGACAAATCGTGTGGTCTGGTTCGATTTTTAGACACAAGTGGTTTAGCTCAGTTTGAGAAATTTAAAAAACCATGTGGTTCAGCTTAGCTTGGGGTTTGGCACTCCTAAACCGAACCGAGCCAAACCGAGTCGAACCGTTTAAGACCGAACTGCGGTTTGAAACTGTGAAACCGAACTGTGAAACCGAGCCGTGAAACCGAGGCTTACTTCTTGTTCTTGTTGATTCTAGTTTTAAGATTGTTGTTTGTAATTTTCATATGGTATGTTTTGTATTCTACTTTAAAGATTGTTCTATGATTGTTGTTTGGTGATTGGTATTTGGTACTTTAGTTTCAAAGTAATCATGTTATGCTTGTATTTATTCTAAGTACTTATTTTTAAATATTTTATATTCATTAGTCATAAAATGGTTAACAAAAAAAGATTATGGTTTGAAATACGGTTTGAACCGTGGTCTGAACCGCAAAATCAAACCGCAAATCAAACTGCGGTTTAGACCGAACCAAACCGAACCATAGCGGTTTGGTTTAGCTCGGTCTGAATTTTTTTATGGTTTAGCTCGGTTAGAAATTTCTCCAAACCGATGCTAGCGGTTTGACTTCTAAATTTGTCCAAATCGATCTAAACCGAATCATTTCCACCCCTATTATGTGTGCAAGATGGTTTGCGTGCTTTGTAAGCTTCTATTAATGCAATTAAAGATGTTATAATTTATGAAAATATCAAAAATTACAAGGCTATGTAAGTAATATTGCACAACCCATGGGAAAAAAAATCACAATAGATGTTCCAAATAGATGGAATTCTACCCTTCATATTTTAGAAGAAACTTATGATTGAACAAATGAAATTTGCATGTTTTTGAGATTCATTAACTATGGTACTCAATATAATACAAAATTATATACTACACAATGGAAAGAATGTGTAAGTATGATTAATTTGTTGAAAAAGTTCGAGGTGGCAACCTTGCCTTAATCTGATACGTATTACCCTCTTCTACTTTAATTGTTAATCATTGTATGAAAATTTCTAGTATATTTTCTGAATTTAAAGATGATATTATTTTTAAAGATGCGGTACTCAAAATACGAGAAAAGTGGGAAAAAATATTTGCTTAACATTATTGATATTTTTTGGGTAGCTAAGTTATTAGATTATAGAGTTAGAGAGTATGGTTTAAGTCAATTTTTATAATATTATTATTCAAACTTTTATTTGGTGCGAGATCTCAATATGCCTAATGTAGCTCAAACATTTGCTTGTGTTAGACAATCATTATTAGAATTTATCAGAAATACAAGTCAATATATGCTGATACAACAACTAGTGAGCCTTCGGTACTTCAGCATTACTTATCATCATTTGTGTCAAGTTTTTATGAAAGACAACAATCTCGTGGCGGTGTTAATGGTGAATTTGATAAATATTTAACCACCAAATTTGAAAAAGAAAATCAATTTGATATTTTGATTTAGTGGTCAATAATAGAACACGTTTTTCCTATAATTTCTAGAATTGCACAAAAAATACTTGCTTGTCCCGAATCGATGTTTTCGGTGGAGCAAGCTTTTAGCTTTGGTGGGAATAGAGAGAATAATCGTCACAATTTATCATCTGATAGTTTTGAATCTTGTAATTTGTTGAATGATTGAATTGGAGCGTAAAGAAAAAACAATACGACAAGCCAATGATTATTCTTGGTGGCGAAGATGAATATTTTGATAAAATTAAATCAAGAAGCGATTAAAGTAAGTATAATATAATTTATTTAATTGTTATTATAGTTTTTTATAGGTTAAAATTTAGATAACTATTGTAATAAAAAGAGGTAAATGCTCCTAATGTCCTCTTTTAATTATAAAAGGCCAAGGTTTGGTTGTACTACTCATGTAATAATTAATAAAATTTAAATGATATAGTCCCTTTTTTCTTTTATATATTTTTATTTGTTTAAATTTTCTAACATTTTTATGTACATTTTTGCAAAATAAATCACTAATAAAAAAAGTCTAAAGTATTGTTTCTTATTAAATAAAAAAATAATAATAAAGGATAGTCAATCCCTCTTTTCTTTTTATATAATTTCATTTGTTTAGTTTTTTCTATCTTTTTTATATTAATTTTTTTAAAAAAAAATCTATATTAAAAAGTATAAAATATTATTTTCTAGTCAGTAAAAATATATTTCAGTAATAAATTTTTTTATATATACTTTCAGTAATAAAAAGTATAAAAAGATAAAAAAAATTTTTTTATCTTTTTTATATTACTTTTGTAATAAAAATCATAAATAAAAAATGGCTAAAATATTGTTTTCTATTCAATAAAATAATAAAAAAATAAAGTGTAGTCCATCCCTATTTTATTTTCTAGACATTCATTTATTTAGTTTTTTTCTATCTTTTTACTATTATTTTTGTTAAAAAAATCAGTAATAAAAAAAGTGTAAAATATTTTTTAATACTCAATAAAAAAATTTAAAGGGTAGTCTGTCCCACTTTTCTTTTATATACTTTTATTTTTTTAGTTTTTTTCTATCTTTTTTTATATAACTTTTTGCAAATATTTTCAGTAATAATTTTTTTTTTAATTTTTATCAAAAAAAAAAAATCGTTGAACCACCGATTTGGAACCGTGAAACCTCCGATTCGGAACCGGAACCCTTAACCGAAAGTTCACGGTTCGGTTCCATTTTGACCTTTTTCCGAACCGAAACTGGCGGTTGCGAATAGAAACCGAAATCGTGTTTGGTCATCCTACTTTGAACTAATTATCATGTTTTAGAAAACTATTTTCTTAAAAAAAAATGTTCTCATAATAAATATTGTATTTATCTAGTTATAATAATTTTAAGAAATGTATTTACTAAGAATAATCGTCACAATTTACCATCTGATAGTTTTGAATCTTGTAACTTGGTTGTTATCTGTACATTATACTAACAACAAATATATATTTTGCAACTATAGATTATACATAAACACAATATAACCTATGAAAGAAATGTCACAACTAAAACAGACAGACGTGTTGGGTAACACTTAAAAAGTGCTATCACTACTTTGGGTAACACCTACATCTGGTAACACTTGAGAGTGTTGGACAGCACTTGTGGTAACACCATCAAGCTGCACTTACAAACTCCCCCATAGTTGTACATTTCTTGCATTTCTTTACAAACACCAAGGTGCTTGTACCTGCAACAATTTGTTAGCACAATATCTATTCCAAACACATATCAATAATTAATTCCCCCATAATAAGAAAGCTAACCACGAAAGATCAAACTTTTAAACTTAAACATTCAAACCAAAAATTTTGACCAAAGACAAATTTTAACAACTAGTTTAAAAATTCAAACTAAACTACCAAATAAAATCCCAAGTTTTAAACTAACATACCCAAAACCAAAGCAAACATTCCTAAGCATTGTCAAAGTTTAAACAACCACATACAAAATTTAAAAACACAAATTTAAATTATTTTTGATGCCACCATAAAAAAGATTGTTTCAAGGACACACCAACCACCAACAAACGGTGGTAAATCCAATGTCAGATCAATCTTCATCATCTTCCTCTTCCTCAGGTTCCTCCCCTTCCTCAGCTTGGATTCCCTGAGAATGATCAACCCCAGCACCTTCGGCATCACTTGTAGTAGCACCATCAGCTCCCCCTGTTTGTGAAGAAATCTGAGAAATGAAATTCACAATACCAGTTTGGGCTTCAAGCCAGCCATTAATATTGTTTTCAACAATAGGCATAAGCTTCTGAAGGAACTAAAGAACCACTATTTTGCTAATCATATTAGAAGTGTTGCAATAAGTATTAACAGCACTTCCAAGCACACTTTTAGCAACTGGTGTAGAAACTCAACCACTAGCAATCTGAGGCTGAACCCAAGGCAAATCACAAACTCTATTTCCCTTCTTTAATTGATGATCAACTGTATAATATTCAGGCCCAGAGAAAGCACATCCAAGGCTTCAATGGGAAGGGATTGAAATTTAAGCACATTGAAAATGAGGGAATGATATGGGAAGTAAGAAGGGTCCTTTTTCTTTGGCCATGAAGCAAGATGCTTAAAAACTAATCTCCCAAAGTTAATTCTCAGCCTCTTGCCAAGTTTATACAACACTCTAGCTTGCTCCATTGTCAAATATTGTTCATTATTGGTTGGGAGCCAGTTAAAGATGCATAACCTGTGTAGCACGGAATAGAGTGTGGTAAGTCCAAAGGTTGGGAATTTGATCTTGGGGTCAACGAGCCACTTAGAAACTTTGTTGCTTGTCAAAAACTTTGCCATAACATCCCTATTAGCACAAAGGCTTTCATCATCGATATTAGGCAAGCCTAAATCCTTGTTGATCATGACATGAGTAAAGCTATAAATTCTGCCCCTAACAAAGACTTTTCCAAAACGAGGAGAACCATCATTATCAAGGTTAGGATTGAGGTTGGCATAAAAGTTTCGAACAATGCTTTCAATAAAAGGACACGGATGGGTATTGGGTACCAACGATCAGAAAGAAATTCAAACACACCATTCAGCTTCAAATCCTCAATATCAATATTCTTTTCCACCAAAAGTGGCTTCTTGCTATAAGTCAACCAAAATGCCATATTTTCTTCCCTATGAAATTCTAGGGTTAAATAGGGCTTAGAAAAGGCCTCATCATCATCATTATCAGCATTCACCAAAAACTTGTCACTAGGGGAATCAGAAAGTTGAGGAGAGTGAGAATGTACCTCATGAGATGGTATATTGGGCTGAACAGAGGCATGTATTACCTGAGGTGTCACCTGAGCTTGGGTAGCACTTTTACCAGCACCCTGTTTTCCTTTCTTCCTTAGTAGCTTCATTCGAACAGCAGCAAGAGGTGCACCTTCATCCTCGATCCATTTTTCAAGGCTGTCATCAGAGGGCTCATTTTCTTCTCTATAGTCTTCATCAGAGAGGTGAGCAGATGAGAGAATAAGAGAATCTTCAGACACTTCGATAGGATCATAAGAGGTATTCGACTTGCTTTTGCTGAAAATAGCCCTAAGACGGTTGGAGCTTCTCTTTGGTGGTCGTTGAGGAGGCATTTTAGCTTTCCTTTTCTTCTTCTTTTCAGGTGCAACTGGTACGGAGGGTTGTGGAGGAGACACGGCCGGAGATGGCGAAGCCAAGGGGAACGGAAATGGCCGGACAATGGCTAGGGCTAGGTTTGGAGATGTAATAGGGGAAACCTTAGGCGAAACCTCCATAGGCAAGGTAACCCTTGAGGTAGCACCCGGAGAGATTTCCATGGGAGTTGAACTCTTGGTGGGTGACGACATTGCAAGGATTTTGGAGAAGAAGAAGACGGTGAACAGGGAGGGTTTTAAACTGATTTTGGAGAAGAGAGAGAGTAACGGCTAGAGAGAGAGATGTAGATTAAAAAGGGATAAAGAAAATGTATGGGATGATTATCCAAATTAGGGGGTTTATCTACTATAAATGGTTCTCTAAAATGAAGAAAAAAACACCTATTTTCTTAGCAAAAAATCCCAAATTAAATACACAACTACCCCCATTAAAACCCAAACAATCGGCTGTAACATCAATATTTTTTATTTTTTTAAGTAAATAAAAGGATAAATTGAAGTTAGGTAAAATATCTTCTCAAAATTCGGATTTGACTAGGTCATCCAAATTTTTAGAAATACAAGTTACCCACTTTGATTTATCAAGATAAAAAGAATTAGTTAAAAACTTTTTGAAATTCAAAAACTTTATAAATTTCAGATTTTCAAAAATTAACTAACTAAATTCGAAAATAAAGAATAAAAAATTAACGTGGCACAAACAAATGTGTTACTAGCAATAATGGTAATACAAAAATTAACATATGTATCAAAATAATCCTTTGAAAATTTTCTTCATTTTCAAGCACTTGAAGCATAACAAGTCTTGTTTTCAAGCACTTTAGGCATAACTTTGTTCATTTTCAAGCACTTGAGGCATAACAAGCCTCATTTTTAAGAACTTTAGACATACATGTCTTTAAGTTTTTATTACTTCATAAACAAGAAAGCATCGTAGTAACGAGCTCCATGCCCCGATTTATTTTGAAGTAAAAACTTAAGTGTTTTGAATCTTTCAAGTAGAAGACACTGTGGCAATGAACCCCATGTTCCTAATACTTAGTTCAAACACACTAGTAATTATTCCCGTTTGGCAAGAGTACATCGTTGCAGCGCACACCTTGCCCCGAGCTACTAAAGGAACAATACAATGCTTTTTGCCTTTTATCAAAAGATTAGTGACTTTGTCACTTTTGAGATTGAAGGGTATTTTGACAAAACATGTTAACCTAAGTATTAACCTACTAGAACAAAAAGGTCAGCACCCCCCCATAAGGGTTAAACAAAAGAAAAGAATAAGTATAAGTATATTTTCCTTTTTTTTTTCAATATCACAGTGTTACCGAAAGTGTTAACCACACTTGGGGTAGCACCTCTGAACCAGAATTTTTTCTAAAAAATACAAAGACCAAGAGAGATTTTCAAGTCTGAAAATCTATCATGGTCAAGGGCCTTAGTGAATATGTCAGCAAGTTGATGCTTTGTATCAATATGCTCTATATTTATCAAACCTTTATAAACTAAGTCACTGAAGAAATGGTGACGGATATCTATATGTTTTGTGCGAAAATGTTGAACAGCGTTTTTGGAAATATTAATGGCACTAAGGTTGTCACAATACATGGTTAACATATTACTTTGTAGACCATAATCATCTAACATATGCTTCAACCAAATGAGCTATGGACAACAACTCCCAGCTGCTACGTATTCTGATTCAGCAGTTGAAAGAGAGACACAATTTTGTTTACGACTATACCATGACACTAAATTATTTCCCAAGTAAAAACATCCCCCACTCGTACTTTTACTGTCATCCATATCCCCTGCCCAATATGAGTCACTAAAGCCTACTAGATAGGTATTATTATCCTTACTATACCACACACCTAAATCACATGTTCCAGACACATATTTGATTATCTTTTTATCGGAATTAAGGTGAGAGACTTTAGGATTGGCTTGATAACATGCACAAACACAGACGCTAAACATTAAATCAGGACGTCTAGAGGTAAGATATAGAAGGCTACCTATCATGGAACGGTAGAGTGTGGGATCAAGATCTTCTTCTACTTGGTCTTTTCCAAGTTTGAGAGTAGAACTCATAGGAACTTTCAAACTCTTTGACCCCTCCAATCCGAACTTCTTCACCAAATTCCTTGCATACTTGCTTTGTGATATGAATATTCCATCACTTGTTTGTTTCACCTGTAAGCCTAAGAAGAAATTTAGCTCACATATCATGCTCATTTCAACTATTGAAGTCATAGCATCTAGAATATATTTCAAGCATGTTTGATTTGTAGACCCATAGACTATGTCATCAACATAGATCTGAGCAATAACAAGTTCTTTACCATGTCTAAGTATAAATAGTGTTCTATCTGCGTCACCTCTAATAAATCCATATTCAAGAAGACAACTGGTTAAACGACCATACCATGCTCGTGGAGCTTATTTTAACCCATAAAGAGTTTTTTCAAGTCTATAAACATGGTGTGGTTTTGAAGGATCTTCGAAACCTTTTGGTTGTTCAACAAAGATCTCTTCATCCAAATAACCATTTAAAAAAGCTGCTTTAACATACATTTGATACAAAGTGATCTTAAGATAACAAGCAATAGCCAGGAGAAGTCTTATGGACTCAAGTCTAGCCACATGAGCGAAGGTTTCATCATAATCAATACCTTCTACCTGTGTATATCCTTGGGCCACAAGCCGAGCTTTATTCCTAACAATATTACGCTTCTCATCTGTTTTATTTTTAAAAATCCATTTTGTCCCAATAATATTAGTATTAGGGGGACGTGGTACTAAAAACCAAACATAATTACGGGCAAATTGTTCAAGATCCTCTTGCATGGCTTGAATCCAATGATTATCTTTTAAGGCCTCAACAACATTCTTAGGTTCTAGGGAAGAAATATAACACAAGTACTTTACCTTGGCATATGTGGTAGACATGCACACATATGTTACCATGCTACGATAGTCAACAAGTTTATCTAAGTAATCCCGGTCATTGAATATAAAACACACACTCCCAAAAACCTGAAAATAATGAACCTTTAGTTTTCTACCAATAAAAATTTCATAGGGAGTCATTGTGGTTCCGGTTCTAAGATAGACTCTATTGATTGTGTGACAAGCAGTACTTAGTGCCTCCGCCCAAAAACGTTTTGAGATTCTTTTAGAAAACAACATTACTCTAGTCATTTCAAGTAATGTTCTATTTTTCCTCTCAGCAATCCCATTTTGTTGGGGTGTTTTAGGTGCTGAAAATTCATCATGAATCCCTTTCTTTTCACAAAAAGTTGAAAAAGAAACATTATCAAATTCCTTTCCATGATCAGACCTGATACGAAAAATAGAATCACAAAACAAGTTTTTGATTTTAGAGTGTAAGATTTTAAAATTTTCAAAGGTTTCTGATTTATCTCTCAAAAAATAAACCCAAGTAAACCTAGAAAAATCATCAACAATGACATAAACATATCTCTTACCTCCAAGACTTTCTACCTCAACTGGACCTATTAAATTCATGTGTAATAGTTGAAAACAATGTGTTGTCCCAAAGTGTTGCTCATTGTGTTGGACATCACTATGGGCAGCACGTATTTGTTTGCCTTTAAGACAATCCTCACAAAACACTTTCTCTTCGAATTCCATTTAGGAACTCCTCTTACAGCATCTAGCTTAATTATCTTCTCTATATGACGAAAATGAACATGCCCTAATTTTTGATGCCATAAAGATGTAACATCAACCTTAGCCGAATGGCACATTATTTTATCTTCAACAAGATAACAATTGTCACTAGATCTAGTTCCAGACATAACACATTTATTAGAACCATCAAAGACCTCACAATTGTTTTTGTTGAACTTTACCTCTATATTGTCATCACAAAGTTGACTAATGCTAATCAAGTTAGCAACTAGACCATCACATGCAAGACATTTTTTAAGGTGGGGAAACCAGGCACATTAAGTATCCCTTTCCCAATGATTATACTCTTACTACCACCACCATACATAACATTCCCTCCAGGTATAGATTCATAGTCATTTAAAAACGACTTTGTTCCCGTCATATGACGTGAACAACCACTGTCATAATACCACGAACCTACTACATTTGTTTTCAAAGCAGTATAAAGTACATCACATCTCAGATTAGCTTTGGATTTCCATGATTTCTTCTTTAAACTTTTAACTTTCTGACAGACAGTGTTATCTGAAGTGATGTCTGAAGTAGAGGATAACACTTCTGGTAACACTATAGAACTGGACTTTTTCTTTAAAACAGCTTGACACTTGTTTTTAAAATGTCCAGTAGTGTGACAATATTTGCACACTTTAGCAGTGTCAGAAGAGTCAGAAGTGCAAACATTTTTATCAGAACCACATTCTTTAACAAAACATGTTTCACATTCATCAATATTCAAAGTAGAAGCAATACTATTTAAAGATTTTTGAAAACCAATACCTGCCTTGAGAGGGTTACTCAAATTGAGGATCTCATCCAGTTTGGACGATCCTGTGTTGAGTTTCTTGTATGTGGCCTCGGCAAGAGACAATTTGGCCTTGACTTTATCCAACATAGCATCCTTCTTGGTGAGTTGGACCTCCAGCTTAGTCAAGCTTTCCTTCAGCTCATGATTTTCCTTGGTTAAGAATGTCACCTTCTTGTTTTCCTTTTTCTATTCGACAAGAAGTTCTTCGTAGATTCTTATGAGCTCATCCTTGTTTAGCTCATCCTCTTAAGAGTTTCCTGTATCAAGGTCAGTTGAACCCATGAAACAAATAGCATTAGAAAATCTGAAGTGGTTATGCCTGCTGAGTGTGATCTCAGGTGATACCAGAGGTTCGGTAACACTTGTGGTAGCACCTCTAGTATCTGTGTCACATATTGTGACCAACATTACTGTCACTTCTGGTTCTTCATCTTGGGTTGTTCCCTCGTCTTCATTATCACTCAGGGACACCCATAAGTTCTTTCCCATCTTTCTTAACGTGTTTTCACACTCGTTTGTATAGTTTCTCCATCCAGAACAGGCATGACATTGAATTGAATCAATGTACTTGGGATCAGACCTTGACTGGTCAGAAGATGCCCTTCTTATTGGATTGGACTTTTGAGAGATGGAAATGACCTTTTTGGCATGGAATCATACACTTTGGTTTTTTTCTCCTTTGCTTTTACCTGCACATTCTCTTTGTTAAACTTTTTAACCATAGAGTTATATTTCTTAGCAAGTAAAGCAACACTAGCATTTTCATCCAATTCTTCAAAAACCTCTTCATCCTCATTTTTTTGAAAATTTGAGGAATGAATTTTCAAAGCTACATTCTTGCCCTTAGTGGCTTCACTTTGTTCAGCAAGATTTAGTTCAAAAGTTTTTAAAATACTCATTAAAGTATTTAAATCCATAGTAGAAAGATTGTGAGCCTCTTCAATAGATGAAATTTTCATATTGATACTCTCGGGAAGAGTTCTAATAGTTTTTTAAACAAGTTGTTTATTTGTGAAATGTTCACCTAAAACTTGACAATCATTTGCAAGATCAAACAACTTTCAAAATAAGATGAAATATTCTCATCTTCACCCATCCTTAATCTTTCAAACTTACTAGTAAGCCTTCTAAGCTTAGTTTCACGTACACTACCATCACCTTCATAAAACCTTTGCAAAATATCCTATGCTTCTTTAGCCATGGGAGAGTTTTGAACAAGTTTGAAAATGTGAATGTCTACCCATTCAAAAATGGCATTAAGTGCCTTTTCATTGAAACTAGCCAAGCTATTCTCCTCATTGGTCCATTCAGATTCTGGCTTGACTTGAATGTCGCCATCCTCATCCGGAGGTAACATAGAAAGAGAATAACCATTAATAATAGATCGCCATGTCCTAAGATTAATGGATTTGATATGAGAGATAAGACAAATCTTCCAATATGCATAATTCGAACCATCGAGCACAGGAAGTCTCTTTTGGTTAGGATTAGCCGGATCATAAGCCATGACAACTAGATCAAGCACTTAGTACATCAAGTGACCTGCTCTGATACCAATTGAAATTGTCTATGGACAGTTTGCAAGTGTTATCAAAAAGGTTGATAGCACAACTGATAACACTTCCGGTAACACACACAACAGAGTAAAAAAACAGTTTGTTAAACAAAGCAATAGTTTGTTCCCTATCTATATATCAATGTATGAACTAGGAACTGAAATCAATCACGAATTCTATCCTCCACGACACAATCAAGTCCCAAGACTTTGAAAGTGGAATAATTTGTGAACAGAAGAACATAAAGAACCGAGGAATAATTGATCTCTTTCTTGTGCAAGTGTGTGTGTGATGCTCGACATATTGCTCTTGTCTACACCCTTGCTATTTATAGCCATCAAATACTTGGAGGCTACTCTTGTTAACAGCCTTGGATTTGGATCAGATGGAGTGGAGAAGTGGTTGAGCTTGTTGAGCTAAAGACTTGGTCAATTTCCTTGATTGTAGCAACCGACTTTTCTTAGTGTCCAAGTTCTAGCATTAGCTCTTTGTACCCATAAGCTCTCCTGAGTTGTACTCTCTTGTTTGTCTTCAATCTCAGTTGTTGAACAAGTCTCCCACGTGCTTCCTTGGATATTTACAAGTTACACATAAATATCCATTTATGCATAACTCTCCATAAATCACGATCTTCCACCTTTGTTCCTTAATCTTCTCTTGGCTGTTATCTGTACATTATACTAACAACAAATATATATTTTGCAACTATAGATTATACATAAACACAATATAACCTATGAAAGAAATGTCACAACTAAAACAGACAGACGTGTTGGGTAACACTTAAAAAGTGCTATCACTACTTTGGGTAACACCTACGTCTGGTAACACTTGAGAGTGTTGGGCAGCACTTGTGGTAACACCATCAAGCTACACTTACAAACCACATATATCGTAGTGTTTTGTGATTGATTTATTTTCTTTATTCTTCATATATCTGTTATAACAGTTACACATACTCGGTCATCTGGATTATTTAGTCTTACCACATGTAATCCCAAAATTTATAATTTTTCCTTTCAAAAAAAGATAGGGTTAGACAATTATCTCACATCTAGAAAAGAGAGAAATATGAACCGATATATATACTCGATAAGTTACTCCCCTTATCACCAATCGATTTTAATGTGGAAGCTCTAATATAATTTGCTACGTGCTCAATTTAGCCCATTCTCACACTTTAACCTCTCTACTTCTGACCCATCTCTAGTTTTAAAATGGTATTAGAGCCATCGATTTATGGTAACCTGATCACTTTCGGAGCTCTACGTGGATGATAGGCTTGAGGACCTATTCCCCTTATCACCAATTGATTTTAAGGTAGAACCTCCAAAATAGTTTACTACCGGTCCAACCGAGCCCATGCTCACACTTGGGCCTCTCTCTCTACTTCTGACCCAACTCCAATTCTAAGATGGTATCAGAGCTACCGATCTATGGTGCTCTGATCGCTTCCACTGATGTACATGGACACTCGACTTTTACGAGGTCCACTATCTTCTATCTTCTATCTTCTACAAGGTCCACGACTCCACGTGCTCAACACTCAACCTTCTTCCCATGTCACACATAAGGGAGCGTGTTAGACAATTATCACACATATAATAAAGAGGGAAACATGGATCGTTAGATAGACTTGATAAGCTAATCCACATATCACCAATTGAATTTATGTTGGATCATTTAATATAATTTAATTATGAACTATCCAACCACTACAAGAATGTACACTATTTATGGCGGCTAAAAGCCGCCGTAAATACTATATACGGCGGCTGCTCGACAGTTTATTTGGCGCCTTATGTGGTAGCGTCGTATTTGTATTTATGACGAATATTATCACCGTAAATACAAATATGGCGGATAGAGAAGCCGCCGTATATAATGAATTACAATTACGGAGGATGTAGAGGCCGCCGTATATGATGAAATACAATTACGGCGGATGTGGAGGCCGCCGTATATGATTAGGCCGAGCACCTATATGACTCGGCCGAGCATGCTTATGCAGTAGCTTCCCAAAAATCCCTCGACCGAGTCCTTAAGCCTGCTCGGCCGAGCACTTTCATACAATTACGGTGGATATATGACCGCCGTATATAATTAGGCTTCGCTCGGCCGAGCACTCCCTGAATCAGCCAAATGCCAGATTTAAATATCATACCAAATCTGTAAAATTTGTAAATAAATATGCACTTTACGACAATCAAAGAATTTCGTAAATGTACACATTGTTTTAACACCATGTATATTAACCCAAATGCAACCTTAGATAAAAAAAAAGCTAAAGCTTGAGCCTCCCTTTTACAATGTAGCTCTACACCTAAACTTAAATCTACACAAAATGATCAATGATCTATACATCAATTTCTCGAACCTAATTTCGCAGGATGAACATGATCATCAGAATTCAATACCATTCATGAGCTCAAAGCAGACATTCCAGTTGGGATCGTGAAGTAAAACCTTCATCTACGCATACAAACCAAATAAATTACCATTATTGTAGTAAAATGAAACAAAAATATATAGTAAAATGCAGATCAATAACAATAAATAGAATACAAAAATACTAGGCAAATCCTACTCTTTTTACATGGAAATAAAAGCTATGTTGATAAGAAAGAGGATACAGCTCGTAGACAATGAAAATCCATCTTAGCAAAGCTAGGAAGACCTCATGATCCAATGTTGGGTGAACATTATTCTTTGATGCATTACTCTCAACCCAAATGCACCTGAAAATAGCAATCATGTCACCAATACGTAGGGACTTGCCATCTTTCAATCCCCGCAACCCTTACATACTGATACACATGGATTTTACGAATTAAGGTGGTCCAAAACTACAATTTAATATTCAGAGAGTCAGAGACTCAAGAAATTAGCAATATCAGAGTGCTACAGATAGAACTATAATGGTTCCACTCATGCCAGAACAACAAGAACAAAGTTGGCGGATATGGGTCAACAAGAGCCAATTTTAAACAGTCAAATTACCATTCTAGTAAAAGTGTTCAGACAGACCCTGCCCCTACCTTCAAACCAGTGTAGGTCATTAACAAATGTGCCATTTCAACACAATTTCAAACACAAAATAAATCATATGGTGACCTAAATTATTGTCGTAGATGCCTTCAGTTATAAGGCTTTGCTTATGTTCATGTGTGGAGCAGAGTAGAAGATATCGTGGCAACCCCAAAAAGGGAAGTTACTCTTTTAATGGGATAGCCTAAAAAGGAATAAACACCTCCTAAACTGGGATGGAGAGAGTAGAAGATATTGTGCAATATAAACATTCAAAAGTAAATACACAAAAATCCTTATATTTAAAAACCTAGATCAAAAAGAAAAAAGAATCTTTCTATAAACTATCCTGAACAATAAGTAAAAAAGGGGGTACAGGAGACAATTCAATCAGTAAAATCATTTGAAAAAAGAAACATTATAACCCAATTTTTGGTCTTTTTTATGTTGTTGTCTTTATAAACATAAAGTGTAAAAGAAGAAGCAATATTCCAACAAATTTTGATAATTCTCAGTTGTAGACAGATCATATTATAATCAAAAGCACACATACACACACTCACACAACACAACTATATATCAAGAACACCACTTTATCTTGCTTCGGTAGATCTTACACAAACCCCAGCAGACATTAACTCCAAAAATTAACACAAATCCAATTTCAAGAAAGATTGAATCAATCAACAAATGATGGAATAACAATATGAGGTTGACTATTTGACTTGTTCCAAGTTTCAACCCACAAGAATATAGAGGTTAAATGGACAAAGAGGGAACATTAAAATAGGAGTAATTACTTAAATTAAAAGAAAAAGAATACATACCTTAAAGAGAAGCCATGAAAGAGAACAGCAAGGAGTTAAATCTTTATCTGGGGATTATATAGAAAAGATAGAAATGAGAGGATTGTCCAAGTATATCTTTGAGCAGTAAGACTACTCTTTAGAGATGAAGTAAAGTAAAATACAATTAAACAAGAATATATCACAAAAATTAAAGTAGTGTTCTCACATACCACTACCCATTACAGTCATTTCCTTGTAGTTGCATAACATTACGTTGCAAATCTTCTAGCAGTTTTGTTGAGAGTTTAATTGCTTTGAAAATTCAGCTTGTTGGGCTTCTTGACGCCTTGAAAATTCAGCTTCCATGGATAAGATCTTCTCCTCAAATTCAGCACGGACAGCAGAAACACTTTGAGATGTTGATGCTTTACCAAACACCATAAATTTGGTAAGACCTTATCCCATACAACCCACTCTCTCATGGACATCCTTTCCTATAATATTTGAGAATATTTTTTCTCGCTTGCTTGGAGAGCTTTGATCCTCCTCTGGTAGTTCTTATATTGCATCATTGAGCGTAAACTGTAACAAAAGGCAACATGTTCAATATAATTGTTTTAACTTCAATTAATATTATGAAAATGAAGTTAGAAACAGAAAAGGCTAAAACTTTAACTTACGATCATATGAGAGGTGCAGGCTGACCATCTTTGTATGTGTGCGTAGCTATAAACATGCTTACTCGATCAGTAGGTTTTCCCTCATCTTCTCTCTACCATTTATAATAGAATCATTTGACAAAAAAAAACTTAATTTATATATGATACAAAAGAAGCATTAGTTGACAACTGAGAACTAAATTGAACGATGACAACCCACTTTTCCGATTTGACTATGCGACTTTTTTCCAGTCTTATTAAGACACAATTGCTTTGATCGATTAAATTGGTTTATTTGAGATACTTCCTGAAAAAAAGATAGTATTAATTAGTATTAATGTGAAACATAGAAAACATTCAAGATAATAGATTGAGATTAATTTGAAATATATCTTGGACTTTTCTGAACTCCACGTACGAACAAGTTCAACCCATTGATCCGAAATAACACACTCATCTGGTTTGTTAGCCAATCACTCCTCGTCTGTTTCATACATATTATATGATTGTCTCACCCAATATTTACAATCTGTCCAATGTTTATTGAGAGCTGCAAAGCATATTTTCTCATACTCGGGAGGTGCATTAATATTATCCTATATACAATTCAACAAAGAAAAAGAAAAATTGTTAGAGAATCATAAGACTTTTGACTACTTACTAGAATACAAAACTAAAGCCAAGAAAAAATAATCAAGTAAACATGATATTTATGTAAGGAATATGGATTACAACTTACTTGAACATCTTTCCATATGTTATCTAGAACTGCTTGTTCCATCCCGTACCATTCTTTAGTTAATGGGAAATTATCTCCATTTCTCACAAAATGCCCAAGTTGAGTAGATAGTTGAGCCTTTTCACCACCACATGGTTGTCCAAATTCATTAAATTCAACATTTAGCTTTTCTTTGCCCCATTTCTTTATTTTTTTGGCCAAGCCTATTCCTTTCCTTGAGCCATCATGTCTTTGTATTCTCCTTGGCGGAATAACTAGCTAAAAAAATTTAAGAAACATAAAAATACATACTACAAAGTCATAATCATAAATGTGAGTAAAGTGAACAACTCGTTCCTTGATGTATCATATGTTGATATACCATCTTTCGACAATTCCTTTAACTCTTCAATTAACGGTTGGAGATACACATCTATCTTGTTGACCGGCCCTTTTGGGCCTTGAGTAAGCACCGAAAAGAAGAAATGTGGTTGTTTCATGCATAACCAAGGTGGAATATTGTATGGCATAAGCACAATCGGCCAAGTACTGTGAGATATAGTCATTGTTCTGAAAGGATTAAATCCGTCAGATGCTAATTCCAATCTAAAATTCCAAATTTCACTTGAAAATAATGGATAACGTTCATCAAATCCCTTCCACGCATGAGAGTCTGTAGGATGTCTCAGCACACCATCATCTATTCTTTTCTCGGCATGCCATCTCATGAGTGTCGTAGTCTTAGATGACCAATACAACCTTTGCAACCTTAGCTTTAAGGGTAAATACCATACTTTCTTCATCGCTACCTGCTTTAGAAGTTTATTCTTGCGACTTGTTGTCGCACCTTCACCGCTACCCTCTTCTTCTTGTTGCTTATATCTTGAGGCTCCACAAATTTCACATTACTAAGTTTTTCAGTTTCATTTCGAAACAACATACAATGATTAATGCACGTGTCCCATGTTTTATAACTGATACCCAAATCTGCATTCATCTTGTATGCTTCACGATAGGAATTTGGCACTTTTGCTGACTGAGGCAATGCCCTAATGAAAATCTTTAATAAATAAGTAAATTCCTTATCGGCGCCACTAGATAATTAGCCTTCCTGTGCATAAGTTCTACAATAAATGAGAGTACTGTAAAATTATCACACCCTTCCCACAAGGCTTGATCAGCATCTCTCAAAAGTCTAAGAAACTTTGCGGTGGCTGCATCTGATTGTACGATTTCTTCAATTACTGGCTGGTTACTATCTGGCTTACCCATTCCTTCAAGTACCATTTGCCTCTACAATCTTGCACGCCAAAGTCAATTTCAATGCCATCTTCAGTTGTCCTATCATTATTATCATTCTTATACGCTGAAATGTACTCTTCCCCATGCCTAGTCCAATTCTTGTAATCTGTTTCAAATCCCACTTCAATATTATGTGATTTCACGGTTGCACGGTCTTTTTGGTAACGATTTGAGCATTTTTTACAAGGACAATATATATCTTTAGCACCAAGAAACTTTTTTGAGAATGCAAAGTCGAGGAAGTTGTCAATCCCAGATATATACTCATTTGAAATCCGGTTACCCAAATCAATCCAACTTTTGTCCATATATGACTTGATATTTTTAACGTTAAAATACAGCCTATATGGCCGAGAGAAACAAATTTTAGAATAATATACTGGTCATGACAAATAAAGCATAATATTGCTGACAATGGGTTAAAATCTAGAGGCACATTGGCCATCTCCCCTTCTAAATTGAAAGGTTCAGTTACAAAATCGTTAGATGATATACAATGGGCAATGCACACAGCCTAATACAGATCAGATTGAAAAATTATTTCAAGAACAGTTTGTAAAGTTCAAGAGGCCGTTAGACATGAAGCAATAGAATATCAAGTTGTTCTGAGCTGTTTATTGTATGCGATGCCCCAAGTTCTGGTGAAAACCTTGAGAATTGGTTTCTTACTTGTTCAAGTTCAATCTGTTAGTAAATTTTTCTTTTAGAAAAAACTTTGCTTATTATCCAAACCGTATCCAACGTTAAGTTGAATTAGGTCAAGTGTCTCAGGTTTTAATATAACAATGGAACCAATGAAGAGATTAAGAGAAGACAACATGAGTTGATAGATGAGCATGGCAAGTGACTAAGGGCTGATGAATACATGGCATGCAAGAAGAAAGTAGTTATGAACAAGAGGGATAAAACATAAATTACTTAAATTTAAGGATGAGGTAATGGAGTAGCACAGAAAGATACATACTTCTGAGTTGATATGAAATTGATTTTTCACTTTCCAACTTTTCCTGATCCTTGTTGGCTAGCAGTTCGAGCAGGTGAATAGGTTAGAACCTATCATGGAAGTAATGTTAATGATTAAAGAAGTTAAATGCAGACAGTTGACTGATATCAACTATGCATTGTTCATAATAAAGGATTTCAAACTAGGAACATGACTTCAAATGAATAAGTTCCACCAACAAGAAACGAAGAGAACTATACCTGATCAGATATGACCATGTTAAGAAGACTGAAGATGAGGGCATAATAATAATAATAACAAAATCTAGTGGACAACATGGAAATATCATCTCTAGAACTGCAGCAAATGAATACCTCTAATGTCAACAGTCAACACAGTCCATTATCCCACAATAATAGTCCCCTCTTCCATTTTTGGTAAGTTACAACAGATAGTACCCTTCTCTATTTCGAAGGATGTTTAAAACCAATTTCTATAGCACCCTAATAAGAAAAGTCTCATTGGTGTGAAACCGCTAGGTAACTTGTGGGTACTGAAGAAAATGCCCAAAATCTAATACTTTCTTATTGCCTTTGTAAATCAGTGTGTACCTTACCTGAAGTATAAGATTTTTTCCTTATATGGGAAACCTAGCTACCCAAAGGTAAACTACTTACCATTGGCCTAATATGGGAAACCTAGCTACCCAAAGGTAAACTAGAAAATATTACTTAATTTAAGAAATAATCACATCCAAACATTAATTATTTCATTAGAACAATAGAAACAAGCTAAGGAACCATTTCATGCTTGTGCAAATAGCCTCAATTGAAAAGGATAATTATATGAATCAACAAGTGAAAGATAACACAAAAAACAAGTAGTGCTTTCAACTGCAAATGGTAAACTGAGCAAGTAGAGGGGAGCAATTCAGGAAAAGCTCTTACTAAGAGTGGCACCGTGAACCTCAAAACTTAAATGTAAGCGACTGCAAGATGTCAAATTTTATAACAACAATAAAAATCTCATTACCAGCCCATATAAGCATGAAGACCCAAGTTTACAGCATACTTCAGAAGCAATGACAATCGACAAGCACTTACAGGAAAGATGATTGAGAATCAAACCCTAGAGTTTTTCACTCTTCACTGGTCATCGTCTTCACTGGTCAACGTTAAGATGATTGAGAATCAAACCTTAGAGTTTTTGGTAAACGCCGTGTTCTTGAGAAATTTCTTTTTTGCACGAACAATAGAGAGAATTTTGGGGAAAATTCATTTCGCGGTATATATTGGCGGGCCCTGTATGAGCAGTCGTGCATATTACTATATACGGCGGCCCTGGTGTGAGCTGCCGTATATAAGGTAGTTAAATACAGCGATTATTACATACGCCGTATATAAGTTTTCTATTCACGGCGGCACCGTGTTGACCGCCGTATAGAACTATTATATACGGCGGCTCCGTGTTGACCGCCGTATATATTTGTTATATACGGCGGTTCCTTGTAGACCGCCGTATTATACTGCCGTAAATAACAAACATTCTTGTAGTGAACCCAGACCATGCTCACACTTAGGTCTCTCTTTACTTCTGACCCATCTCTAATTCTTAGATGATATCAGAGCCACCGATATATGGTGGCCTGATAGCTTCCACTGCTTTACATGGACTTTCGACTTCTACGCAGTACACTATCTTCTATCTTTTACAAGGTCAACAACTCCACGTGCTCGACTCTCAACCTTCTCCCCATCACACGTGAGAGAGCGTGTTAGACAATTATCGAACATCTACTAAAGAGGGAAACATAGACTGGATATATACTTGATGAACTACTCACATTCTCACCAATTGGTTTTAAGTTGAAAACTCTAATATAGTTTATTATCGGTACAATTCACCACATGCTCACACTTGAACCGCTCTCTAATTCTGATCCATTTCCAATTCCAAGAAGTCTCATTGCTTTTTTATGGTTAATATTAGTAACTTTAACCAAATATTAATTCAAATTTAATTGTCTTAATAATATTGTTATTGATAATAATTAATGATCCTTCCGTCTAGAAATTTTAGTTTCACTTTTACATTAATGGTTAACTCAATCGAATAATGAAAATCTAATTATTCATATACATTTCTAAAAGTTGTAATTGATTTATCATTAATAATACTATAAATCACAATTATTAAAATTGTATAGGAATAATTATTTTTTTACTAATAGGCAAATACTCACAAGTCTATATAGCGTGTTTTTTTCCTGATGTTCAAAGGATGTTCTTATGATAGGACATCAGTTGAACATATCCATTTTTCTTAAAAAAAAAAAAAAAAAAAAAAGGGTTTTGACAGGTCATCTTTTTTTTTTTTTTTGAAGTTACTACAATCATATTCTCTTAATAAAAATGTTTTTTTAATTATTTTACAAAAAGTACATGCAATATTATATATTTAAAAAAAGAATAATAATGTACTTATGTATTTATTAATAAAACTGTGAGTACCAAACTTTTCAACATGTCTCCCAATTTTTTTTAATTTTTTTTGAAGACTTCAATATGTCTCTCAATTAAAAAAAAAAAAAAAAAAAAAAAAAGACAATTGATTAATGTAGGAAGAAGGGAGTATGTTTTTTATTTGCCAACTTCAGTTGGGTCGTAGTTGGATTTTCGTTAAATGGATTATCTTTATTGGGCTCTAAATAGCTTTTTAAATTGGGCTATTTCACGGAGACTTTACTTAATTTGTATTGACTTTATAGCCCAATTTGAAATAACCCATCACATCCTAGTTGAAAATAAGAATAGGTTCGGGTTCAAAGAAATTTTGGATGTAACTTTGTGATATACTCTCCCCGCCCACAATAATCTGCAAAAAGACATCTTGAACGTCACACAATAATCTGCAAAGTCCCAAAATGAAAATGGGACCCACTTGCTATACTCACAACAATTATTCACTAACTTCACTTTCTCTCTCCTACCCGACCATCTACACTCATAACGCATCATCTTTTTCACCTTTTATCTTAATTCTTAATTCTTGTGCCAAGCAATTTTGTGCGCATTTCTCCGGGACGGAGGGAGTATTTTCTTTTTCTGAGCCATCAATATCCGAACACACGACATTGAATTTGATTGGTCCCATTTGAATAGGGTAAAACCACACGATTTAACACCGAAGTGTTTGATATAGTTGGCATAATAAAAAATAAGAAATTGTTTGTGGTGTGTCCTCAAATTTTTGGTTTCGGAGAACATGATTAGAAAAAACCTTAATTCATACATAGCCTTAAATAATATCAACTTTCTAAAAAAAAAAATATCATCTTATAAACGATTAAGTTATTTATTAAATAAAACTCAATTAAAATAGCTAGGCTATATCATATACGATCATGAGATTGGTTTTTTTTTTTTTTTTTACGCTTCTGAATTTGCATGAACTTAACTCGATTCAATTTATAGTTTCAATTTTTGCAGAAATCTACGGATTTAAGCACTAACGAAGCCATGTAAAATAAAAGGTATGGGTCATTTGATCCCCAAAAATATTCGAAAAAATCATTACTAGAATAAAGAAGAGATCTTTAAATAAATGAAAAACAATTCACATTAATATGATAAACTTGAAATATAATTGTCACTTACAGTCTCTGGTAATTTCTCACAATTTACAGACTTAACAATAAGCCGTGGAGAAAATACTTTACATCTACAACCAAAGAGTAGGACTTGTTTATGGCTTGTTAGAATTCTAACATCTTATTTTTTTTTTCCATAAAACCTAAGGTTAATTACTAGACAAACAAAGATAATTACGACGGAAATCACAAAATAAACATCATAACCTAGGTAAATATTGGAGATATAGTGTATATTATGTTCCTTAGTTTGATTTTTTCTTCATACATACTGCAAAATTTTACTGCAGCAAAAGGATCTAGAGTCTGCTACAGCACACATGCCCCATGCAGTAGTATAGAACAGGCTCCGGATCCGTTGTTCACTTAGTTAACAACTTTACGATCAGTAATCTCCCTTGTAATAGCAGGAATACAACTCGAGCTCCTCGCTAGACCACCCTTCTTTTGATTAATACCAAAACTACCCTTACCATCTCTAGGGCTAAGTGATTTAGCACAACTTTTCTTCAAAATCTCCTTCATTGCCTCAGCTTGAAACAACACAGGATGTGTTCTCCCAAACCTATTAAACTTAACACAAGCATTCATATGCTCACTCAATGCTTCTTCTCTTTTGCCACCATTTTTCTCCATCTCTTCCTTCACTGCTTCTTGGCATATCCCACATAGCAACTTCCCGGAGAAGTTTTTGCGCACGTTGCTAACATACTCCGGGGTGCACTCTTCACACATCCCGCAGCACTCGCATTTCGCGTCCTCGATCTCAGAGATTGGTGGGAGTGTCGTGGTGGCGGTGGTCCTGGTGGTTGTGGCGGCAATGGAGGCGGCTTCTTTGGTTAGTTCTAGGGAGATGTCTGAGATTGTTCTTTGGAGGTTTTCCATGGAGAGTTTTGGAGGTTTTTGAAGGTGTTTTGTGTAGGAATTGTTTTGTGTTGGTGCCATGATGATGAAGAAATTAAGTAATGTGGTGTGAAGGGGTTAATAATGTAGAGAAGTTATTTGAATGGGATAAGATTTGTGTAGAGATTTGTAATGCCGGAATCTTATTATATATAGGATGTTGATACAAGCTTCTATAAGTCCTACCACAAATATGTGGACTATAAGCTAGCTAGGTCTTTGTTTGGTCATGTTCACCCAAAGACTCATGCCACCTCATTGATAAAGTCAGTAAAACCGCTGGAGTTTTCTGCTGTCGAACTACAGTACTACAATATATCATCGTCCATAGTTATATCAATGACTACGTCCATAATTAAATCAATGACTCTTATTAATGAGATCGGGGTAGTTAAAAAAACAATCATGTCTTTAAAATTAAATATAACATATAACTTTTTAACGGCCTCTATATATATATATATATACTCCCTCCCTCTGTCCCATAAAACATTACCCCTTTTACTATTTTGGACGTCCCACTTTAAAGTCTCACTTTCCTAAAAAGGAAAAAAAAATTACTATTCTCTCCACTCATTCTCTCTCCTCCCACTCACAATACTTTTCAAATTTACTATTTTCTCCACTCATTTTCTCTCCTCCCACTCACAACACATACTTTAATAACATTATTTCTTATTTTCTGTTCTCAATAGTAAAGGGGTAAAGTTCTCCGAGACGAAGGGAGTATATTGTTTTGTATACACAGTCAGTCGGATGTCATATACCCCTACCTCAATCCAACAATGAGTAATGTGAAATTGTCAACTAAATAATAGAAATAAATCTAATATCAGCGGAAGAATAAATAACAATATACAAGAAATATAATTTTATCAAGTTATATAAATATATAATTTGATGGGTGCCAAGAGGGCAAGACCTTTCTTTATAAAATGCTTTAAATACAAGGTCGAAAGTTCTCTTAATGATTTATAATCATTAACACGAGGAACAACATGTTGGGGTATCAACCCAAGTCCCACATCGACAATTGAAAGAAGAGTTGTCTAGTATAAAAAAGGTATCCACCCACTTCATTAGTATGAGGCCTTTTGGGAGTTGACCCAAGAGCAAATCTGTGCGGGCTGGGCCCAAAGCGGACAATATCATACTAATGTAGAGTGGTGGGATGGTCGCGGTCCCAACAACTGGTATCAGATCCTGGTTAGTGGATGGGCGCGACGCAGTGGACCGTGTGTGGATGATGTGGAATTTCCTCTAGTGGTGTGACCTCGCGAATGGAACACTGTGTGTGCCTTGTGTCGAAAGTCTTCCTGATATTGGTGATAAATCAGGCGGCGTGTCCCGCAAGTGGTGAATAGCGGCGGTACAAGATTCGCTAGAGGTGCTCCTTGGTTTAAGGGGAGGATTGTTGGGGTATCAACCCAAGTCCCACATCGGCAATTGAAAGAAGAGTTGTCTAGTATAAAAAAGGTGTCCACCCACTTCATTAGTATGAGGCCTTTTGGGAGTTGACCCAAGAGCAAATCCGTGCGGACTGGGCCCAAAGCGGACAATATCATACTAATGTGGAGTGGTGGGGTGGTCGCGGTCCCAACAACTGAGGAGAAATTTGTTAAAAATTTGACCAATATTGCCTAAATCCTATTATGAGTAGGAAAAAATTACTTATCCCATATTGATTAGGAGAAGGAATAGTAATCTCATATCGGTTAGGAAAGGGGAAAAGTGGGTGTGCCCCCCTTATATAAATAGGCTTCACTAGTTAGAGAATTGGAGAGAACTTTTGAGAGAGTTAGCATAGGTTTACAATTTAGAGAGAGAAATTGTACGCTTGTATGCGATTGGTGAGAATATTCAAGAGTGTTGAGAGAGAGGGTGTCTCCATTCTTGTAATATCAAGAAATATATAGAAGTTATATTTTGGGTGGAATAGGCTTTTAGCCGAACCACCAAATATTGTGTGTTTTGTCTTTATTTCGTATTGTGTGTTGTTTGATTTCTCTTGTTGCGGATTTCTTGTATGGGTGAGCGATCCTAACACAACAAATATAGAACTCTCTATGAATATTCACTAACAATCTAACACTCAAAACCTCACAGAATATAAAGATATATGTGAAAAATCTCGGGTGTTGGACAAAGTGTTGCCAACACTTGAATGGCGTTTCTTGTGCAGATTTTTGTCTTCTGAATTGGATGATCACTAATGCTGATCGACTGTTCTATTTATAGGACTCCAAAACTTGAAGCCTACTCAAAATGATCAGATAAACAGTCTTGGGTTTGTTCCTTGATTTTAGCTCCTATTCGCCTCTTTTGTAGAAGATCAAGTCTTCTTAGCTCCTCAACCTTGTACACCAATGCTAGAAGCTTGTACATCTGACTTTATCTTCCCCTGAATAGCTAACCAATAACCCTTTTGCTTGGTCACCAATTTTACATATAAACCATGTGTTTATATGTAACTTTCTTCAACTATTTCGAAGTTCACGCCCGGGCATCTTCTGTTGACCTGTTCAACCTCACAAACAGCAGACTAACAACTGATATATATTCATTAATTAACAAGTTGTTATTTATGAAAAATACAGTAACTATTCTGGTGTTGTCAAATCTCAGATGACAACACCTGTGGCAACACTGGTATGTGACACAAGGGACAACACACATGACAACACATGTTCTAACATTTACAATCTCCCCCTTAGTTACTGATTTCTTCACAAAATACAACGTGATGTTCCTGCATAAACCGTTAGTCACACTATTAACAAAAAAAATCAAAAAATGCCACAACCTCATAAGTGACAACATCAACCTTCAGGCAATGTTTAAATGTTGTTTAACCAAAATATCATACTCTTAATAGTGGCTACATCAGCCTTCAGACAAATTTAGTCACATAATTCACATATATATCCCCCCTATACTATTTAAACTCCCCCTTAATCACGAATTTAAAAATAACTAACCAAAATAATTATTAATAAACTCTAACAACCACTCAAGTTTCAAGTTATTTAAACAAAAGAAAATTCCAACAAAAACAAAGAAAAAAAACAGAAATAAAATTGTTTAATGCAACACAAACCAAATAAAATGAATTAAAATTGTTTTGACCAACCACCAAGCAAACAAACTTTCGAACCATTCTTCAACCTTCTGCAGTTTATCAGCTTCCCCTCCTTCATCTGCATTTGTACCACTGGGCCCAGCTCCATCAACATCACGTCTTGGCCTTGATTGATCTCCCCCTATTTTGGAAGAAATCAAGTTTACCATATTCATCATGTCTGAGCGCATTTCCAACCATCCCTGCATTACTGAATCGATATGTTCCACCTGCCTGTTGAAAAAATTTAGCACCATAGCAACATCAATCATAACAGGAGCAGTGTTGCCTTGAGTGTTGCCAACTGCATGGGCAACACTTGAGGCGACACTAGATGCAGGGGCAGCAGTAGGAGCAGCTGACAAAACTAAAATCCAGGGCAAATCTCTGTGCCTATACCTTCAGTAAAATGCTTGCTTATCTTATAGAATACAGGCTTTTCAGAGATGTTGTCTGCATTCCATGGTTTAAGCTTTTGGAATGTGAGGACATTATAAATAAGAGAAGGAAAAATGTAGAAGGAGGTTTTCTTCTTCTTAGCCCATGCAGCAAGGTGGGCGAAAACCAATCTTCCAAAATTTATCCTCTGCTTCTTACCCAATTTGTATAACAAAGTGGCTTGCTCAAAGGTAACCGTGTTCTCATTGGCCGTAGGAAGCCAATTTGTGATACAAATCTTATGAAGAACACTAAACAGGGAAGAAAGATGGGTTGCCTTAAAATGGTCACTCCAAACTAAAATTCTCCCACCAATAAGAAAGCTAGCAAGGACATTAGATTCGACATCCAAACTCTCATCTTCAATACTAGGAAGACCCAATGCTTTATTGATGACGGAGGGGTTAAAATCAAAAATCTTTCCTCTCACAAATATTTTTCCATAATGAGGTGTACTCCGATCATCAATATCTTCCCTAAGATGAGCGTAGAAATTCCTAACTATGCTCTCAACATACACGGAAACTTTGGTAACAGTTGGCAAAAAATTCTATCCTCAAAAAATTGATAAACCCCTAGACTCTTAAACTGAAGCACATTCTTGTTTCTTTCATTCAAAATTCTCTTCTCCGAGTCTTGAATCCACTTATCCAAGTTGGATTCACAATAAAACTCCTCGGAAAGAAATGGTAGTTCATAATATCCAAAAGACTCAAAATCAGATTTAGACTCTTGAGAATGAGTAGGGTTACCTCGGGCCATGATATTGGAGAGTAAGAAGGAGAGCTTGACAGTGGTTTTGACTTGGCTGCAGGTGTTGTCTCAGGTGTTGCCATTGGATTGGCAACACTTGGGGCGACAACTTTCTGAATTTTCTGCCTCTTTACCACCCTGAACTGAGCTTGGGCTAGGGTCTCTTCATCTTCAAGCCAGACTTCCTCATCATCATCAGAAGAGGACGAAGGTTCCTTGGTAGCTTTGAAGTTAGGGTCCGAACCTTCCTTGGATGAAACCTCTAGAGACGAGCTTGAATCATCTTCGACTTCAACTGGATCCTTAGCTGTATTGGAAGGGATTTTAGGCCTTGACAATGTCTTAAGCCTTTCTGAGCAGCGACGGCCTCCAGACCTAACTGTCGAAGAAGCATCAAGAACCTTCCTTTTCTTGGTTTTCTTTGGAAGTGCAAAGGTTAGCTCAACAGATGGAGTAGCTTCAGGAAGGCTCATAGGAGTGGGAGTTGGAAGAGGGTTGTACACTATAATGTCCAAGCTTGGGGAAGTTGAAGGTGTTGCAGAGAGTGTTGTTGGTGATGTCTCCATTGGAACGGTGACATTCGACGCAACACATGAGGGATCAAGAGGGAAAATATCCATGGGAGAGGTGATTTGAGGTGATTTTGAGGGGCTTGCCATGGAGATTTTTTATGACGAAGAGAAACAGAGGAGAGGGGTTAGCGAGAGAGAGAGAGACGCTTAGAGAGAGAGAGAGACGGTCAGGGTGAGGGTTTTAGAGAGGAAGTAATTAAGAGATAGGAAGAGTAATAATAGGGATTGATTTGACACTTTCAAACATAATTAAAACCCTTATCCCAACAAACCACAACACACTGTTATCCGATCATTTTAAAAAAAAATGTAATTTTTTTTTAATTTTTAATATAGAATAACTAAAAATAATTTCAAAAATATCCATAACATATTTATTTAAAAAAAAAAAAACAAGTTCAAAAGAAAATGAACTTTAAGATAACAAATATTTCAAAATTACATTTAGTTAGAAAAAAATTAAATATTTTTGCTAAAAACCTTTTAAATTTCACAAACTCTAAATATATGAAATTAGACTTTTGTAAATTCAAAATTTAGTTAACAAAAATAAAGAGAAGAAATAAAAATAATAATGTACCATCTACTAATGTGTTGCTAGCAATATTGTGTAACACAAAAGACAATATTTTGAATAAAATTTCTTGATATTTTTCAACATATATAACTCATCAAATCCTTAGGCAATTTTAAGTAAAACTTTACACTTTCTTTATTTACAATGAAGCATCGTAGTAGCGAGCTCCGTGCCCCTAGTTTTTTTATTAAAGTGTAAAGCTATATGTAGTAAGTTTTAAACCTTTCAAGTAGGGTACACTGTAGTGCGAGCTCCATGTCCCTAATACTTAGTATAAAACAAATACATTATACTCCCGTTTTGGCAAGGAAGCATCATCGCAGCGAACGTCGTGCCCCGAGTTACTTTGGGAGTATTTTAACAAGCTTTGTCTTTTTAAATATCAACAACAACATAAGTGACTTTGTCACTTTAAGCACAAAGGGGTATTTTATCAAAAATGTTAACCTTAAGTATATACACATACTAGAACCAAAAGGTCAGTAAATACCACCCATTGAGACTAAAATATAAAAAAAATATATATATACAACAATATACAGTGTTGCTGTCTGTGTTGGCAACACAGACGACAACACCTAGAGACAGCAGATTATAGAAAACACAAACCAAGAGATTTTTTCAAACTTGAAAATCTCTCATGGTCCAGGGCTTTAGTCAAAATATCAGTAAGTTGATGTTTGGTATCAATATGCTCTATTTGGATTAAGTTCTTTTCTACTAAATCTCTCAAAAAGTGATGGCGGATATCTATATGTTTAGTGCGAGAGTGTTGTACATGATTTTTGGAAATATTTATTGCACTTAGGTTGTCACAGTACATGGTCAAGATATTACTATCAAGACCATAGTTATTAAGCATATGTTTTAACCATATTAACTTTGAACAACAACTCCCTGCTGCTACATACTCAAATTCAGCTGAGAGAGATACACAGTTTTGCTTGCGACTGTACCATGACACAAGATTATTACCTAAGAAATAACAACCCCCACTTGTATTCTTTCTATCATCTATATCCCCTGCCTAATCAGAGTCACTAAAACCAACCAAGTTGGTATTAGTGTCTTTGGTGAACCAGGTTCCTAATTTACTAGTCCTGGACACATATTTAATGATTTTCTTGACAGCATTTAGGTGAGAAATTTTAGGAGCGGACTAATATCTAGTACACACACCTACACTGAACATAATATCGAGATGACTGGCAGTAAGATAAAGAAGACTAACTATCATGGATCTATACAGAGTTGGGTCAACATCCTCCCCTGCCTGATCTTTGGCTACCTTAAGGGATGATCCCATAGGTATTTTTGAACTCTTTGCACTCTCCAATCCAAATCTTTTCACCATACTTTTTGCATACTTGCTCTGAGAGATACATATCCCATCATCTGACTGTTTTACCTGCAATCCTAAGAAATAGTTAAGTTCACCTATCATGCTCATCTCAAAAGTTGATGTCATAGCCTCCACAAAATTTTACAAACAATTTTTAGATGTGGATCCATAAACAATGCATCAACATAGATTTGAGTAATGACAAGTTCTTTATATTCTCTTAGAATAAATAATGTCCTATCGGCTTCGCCTCTAATAAATCCATATTCAAGAAGAAAGCTTGTTAGACTCCCATACCATGCACGTGGAGTTTGTTTCAAGCCATATAAGGCTTTATCAAGTCTGTATACATGGTTTGGGTGGAATGGGTCTTCGAACCCTTTAGGTTGCTCAACATAGATTTCTTTATCTAAGTACCCATTCAAGAAAGCCTCTTTAACATCCATTTGGTGTAATGTGATTTTAAGGTAGCAAGCTATAGCTAGAAGAAGTCTTATTGACTCAATTCTAGCCACAGATGCAAAGGTCTCGTCAAAGTCGATTCCTTCCACTTGTGTATAGCCTTGAGCCACAAGACGAGCTTTATTACGAACAATGTTACCCAATTCATCAGATTTGTTTTTGTAAATCCATTTAGTTCCAATTATAATAGTATGTAAAGGACGTGGAACTAAACACCAAACCTCGTTCCGGGTAAATTGTTCAAGCTCTTCTTGCATAGCTTGCATCCAGAAATCATCCTTTAAAGCCCCAATCACATTTTTAGGCTCAAGAGCAGAAACAAAACAGGAGTATTTTACCTTAGAGTATGTGGTGGACATACACACATACCTTACCATATCTCTATAGTCAACGGGCTCCTTATTTCTTGTTCGAACTCCTTCATTAACATCACCAATTACCTGAGTAATGGGATGGTAATTTCTAATTCTTGCTGGGGATCTCTCCTGCCTTGTTGATACATCAATCCATCTTCTTCTTCTGAGTCACTACTTCCAGCCACTGTTCGGTCCTCCTATGTTGTCTCATGTGTTGCCGTTTCAGGGGCAACACTCGGGGCAACACCTGAATCTGTGGCTGTACTGGTTGAACCAGTTTCTGTTCCAGCCCGTTGTTCAACTTCTTCCAGCAATGTCAGAGATATATCTTCGGCTGGTTCACCTGTGGTACTCAAATAATCGTTAAATTCAATATTTACCGATTCTTGAATCACTTTTAACCTAAAATTATAAACTCGATAAGCATGACTATTTTGAGAGTAGCCAAGAAAGATAGCTTTGTCACTCTTTGAATCTAGTTTTCCTAAGTATTCCCGGTCATTTAAAATATAACACAAACACCCAAACACGTGGAAATAGTGAACGGTAGGTTTTTTTCCATTTAAAATCTCATAGGGTGTCATAGTTGTACCGGGTCTTAAGAAAACTCTATTCGTAGTGTGACATGCTGTGTTTAATGCTTCGGCCCAAAAACCTTTTAAAATATTTCTAGCAATTAGCATAACACGAGCCATTTCCAACAAAGTCCTATTTTTTCTTTCAGCAACACCATTTTGTTGTGGTATTTTGGGTGCTGAAAATTCATGGTGTATCCCCTTTTTACAACAAAATGTAGAGAAAGAGATGTTTTCAAACTCTCTACCATGATCTGACCTTATACTAAAAATAGGTGAACAAAACATGTTTTTGATTTTGGAAAATAAGTGTTTAAATTTATCAAAAGTTTCAGATTTTTCTCTTAAAAAATAGATCCAAGTAAACCTAGAAAAATCATCCACTATCACATAAATATACCTCTTACCTCCCAGGCTTTCTACCTCAATAGGACCCATCAAGTTCATGTGTAAAAGCTGAAAACAATGTGTTGTTCCTGAGTGCTGCTCATTGTGTTGTCCAACACTGTGAGCAACACGAGTCTGCTAACCTTTTTGGCAGTCACCACACAACATGGTGTCTTTGAGGTTTAACTTAGGGAAACCTTTAACCGCATTGAGTTTGATAATCTTCTCAAGATTTCTATAATGAGAATGACCTAACTTTTGATCACTACCAGAAACAGGTCATTTAGCGACGGAATTATCAGCGACGGACAGATTCCGTCGCTAAATAGCGGCGGAATATAGGCTTTAGCGTCGGAATATTTTTGGCGTCAAATTTAGCGACGGAATTTAATTCCGTCGCTAAATTCCGCCGCTAAAACGAATATTCCTCGAATATTCGTTTATTTTCGCCGCTAATTTGGCGGTTGATTTACCGACGGAATATTCCGCCGCTAAATCTTTATCAGCGACGGAATTATTCCGCCGGTGAAAATATATCATTTTTTTATTTTTTTATTTATCAGCGTCGGAAATATTCCGACGGTGAAATTAAAATATTTTTTATTTTTCTTTTTTAAATATTACACCGACGGAATATTTCCGACGCTAAATAATTAATTTTTTTTTAATTTATTAGCATCGGAAAAATTCCGACGGTGAAATTAAATGTTTTTTTTTTTTTATTAAACACCGACGGAATATTTCCGCCGCTGATAATTTAATATTTTTTATTTATCGACGGAAATATTCCGTCGTCGATAATAAAATGTAATTTTTGTTTATTTTTAGAACTAATTAACAAAATAACAAACTAAAAAACATTAAAATATCATAAATATTTATGATATTTTTGAAAAAATAAATAAATCATAAATATTTATTAATTTTAATTTTATAATGCCATTATTTTTATTTATATAAAATATGAAAGTTATTTTAAATTACTCTCAAAAAAATAAATATGAGTCAATAAATATTATTTTTGAAAAAATAAATAAATTCTAAACCCTAAACCTAATACCCTATATAATATACACTATACCCTACACCCTATACACTATACTCTATATCCTATACCCTATATCCTATACCCTATACCCTATACCCTATACCCTATACCCTACACCCTATACCCTATACCCTATACCATATACCCTATCAATGACAAGGACCGCTGCCCACAATGCAAGGGCGAAAAGGTTGTACAGGAGAAGAAGGTCTTGGAAGTGGTTGTGGAGAAGGGTATGCAAAATGGACAGAAAATTACATTCCCGGGGAGAAGCCGATGAAGCTCCCGACACTCTTCTCGGAGACATAGTCTTTGTACTACAACAGAAAGAGCACCCAAAGTTCAAGCGAAAGGGTGATGACATATTTGCTGAAAGCACGCGTTGACCCTTGCGAGGCATTATGTGGCTTCCAATTTATCTTGACTCATCTAGATAACAGCGGCTCCTCATCAAATCCCAACCTGGAGAAGTTGTTAAGCCGATCAATTCAAGGCAATAAATGACGAAGGGATGCCAATGTACCAAAGACCATTCATGAGGGGCAAATTATACATCCACTTCTCGGCCGACTTCCCAGATTCCTTGACTTCCGAACAATGCAAGGCCACTAGAGGGTTTCTTTGCCTCCTAAGCCTTCATCGCGGATGACGGATATGGAGCTTGATGAGTGCGAGGAGACAACCCTTCACGATGTCAACATTGAAGCTTACGATGTAGATGATGACATGCACGGTGGTGGGGGCCGAGAGAGTGCGGTGTGCTCGGCGGTAATGATGTGGGTCTTTGTTTTCTGGATATCTTAGTTATGACTTATGAGACAATAATCTCCAGAGTGTTGTCTAATAGTTGGTTAGTTCCTAGTTTTGGACTAATCTTGTTTTTGTTTTATTTTGGATAAAAAATTTAAAATTGTATGCAATTTACCAATTTGGGAATAGCTACAAGAACCCTTGCAATTCTTATATCCCCTAAACCCTAAACCCTAAACCCTAAACCCTAAACCCTAAACCCTAAACCCTAACCCCTAAACCCTAACCCCTAAACCCTAACCCCTAACCCCTAACCCCTAAACCCTAACCCCTAAACCCTAACCCCTAAACCCTAAACCCTAAACCCTAACCCCTAAACCCTAAACCCTAAACCCTAACCCCTAACCCCTAACCCCTAAACCCTAACCCCTAAACCCTAAACCCTAAACCCTAAACCCTAAACCCTAAACCCTAAACCCTAACCCCTAAACCCTAAACCCTAACCCCTAAACCACAAGCCACAAACCCCAAGCCACTAAAGCCACTAACCCACTAACCACAACAAACATAACCCACAACTAACCCCTAACCCAAACCCCTAGCCAACCTAAACCTAAACCCTAAACCCTAAACCCTATAGTGTATAGTGTATAGTGTATAGTGTATAGGGTATAAGTGGTATAGGTATAGTGGTATAGTGTATAGGGTATAGTGTATAGGGTATAGGGTATAGGTATAGAGGTATAGTGTATAGGGTATAGTGTATAGGGTATAGAATATAGTGTATAGGGTATAGGGTATAGGATATAGGGTATAGGGTATGTGGTATAGGTATAGGGTATAGGGTATAGGGTATAGGTATGTTATATCCGAATGTGCCAAGGCCAATAGAAGCGAGGCTCCTCGGGGTCGACGGCGTTGCATACGGGGGACGCTCGCGGTCGCCGAGCATCACGACCGCATGGTATGTATGTTAATTTAAATGTAGTAGTGTATGGATGCTTTTAAATAGGTTTATGTACGTATGTTAGCCGGGAGCCATGTTGATGCTTTATGAAATCCATAGTTTTAGTGTAAATGTAGTGTATGCATGCTTTTAAATCGGTTTAAATGTTGCATTTATACAATTTCAAAGTAATAATCTCGCTTATTTTATTTATAGGAAAGGGAGTATGGTCCGAATATCGCTTTGTGGATGTTTACGCTAGCACCCATATTCGGAATTCTACGGCGCCCGATCAACCTCCGCAATGGGTTGACGATCGATCTGCTAATGCCTTTGTAAGTAAACTATCATTAAATGACTTGATTTTGAATATGTAAATTTATTTATGTACCTTACATTGTGTATATGATTATAATTGTTTGTTTTATTTTGACAGCCGCATATCAAGCCGCCGTTGTTCCCGAAGGAACGCCTCCCGCGAGCCCGTCCCCTTCGTGCACGATGTTTGGCACGAGGTCACCTCTCGGGGACATCCAAGGAGAGGAGCCCGAGTGTTAGGGATGGGGATTACGGGCGGCAATGCCGTCCGACGTCGACCGGCCGTCGGCGAAATGTAGCCTGACCCACGTTTCATGATCCGAGGGTCGACACTCTTGAGGCTGCGTTGGAGGAGGAGAAATGCGAGCGGGCAAAGCTTGCGGATGCTTTGGCGATTCGAGACGCGGATGCGGGGAGGAGAACGATCGACGTCATGCGAGATTCAAAGACAACATGCGAGACTCAAAGACAATTGGCGCCGTTGATGGCTCATCTCGGCCGGGACTCCCGGGGTAATTTCCAGCGTCCCCCGGGTTGATTGCGGATTTTTTTAGACATTTTTGTATTAATTTATACTTGTTTGTAAACATTTGAGACATTTGGTACCCGCGGAGCCCCTCCCCGCCTCTCCCCCGCTCCACCCCTCTCCCCCCTCTCCCCCTCTCCCCCTCCCCCTCTCCCCCTCCCCCTCTCTCCCCCTCTCCCCCTCCCGAATTGGTACGGTGGTATTTAGTTTTTATTTGGTACGTGATATTTGAATTTTAGTTTTTATAGTTTTAGTTTTTAAATTGAAATGTTATATCGTGTACAAAAAATTTTGGTTTATTGATATTTTAAATTATTTTTTTAAATTTATTTCGAGAATCGGCGACGGAATTTTCCGTCGCCGAAATTAATCTTGAAATAAAAATTAATTAAATAAATTAATTTCAATGACGGAATTTCCGCCGCTATAATCATTTAATTTTTATTTAATTTTTGATTTCAACGGCGGAAACTTCCGTCGCTGTAATAAAATTTAAATTAAAATTAAATAATTTCAGCGACGGTAATTTCCGCCGCTGAAATAATTTAATTTTAATTTTAATTTTATTACAGCGACGGAAATTTCCGTGCTGAAATTAATTTAATTAAATTAATTTTTATTACAGCGACGGAAATTTCCGCCGCTGAAATGAAAATTTAATTAAATTAAATTAATATAGCAGCGGAATTTTTCGTCGCTGAAACCATTAATTCACCGGCGGAATTAAATTCCGTCGGTAAAAGAAAAAAATAGCGGCGGAAATTGACCCGTCGAACCTTTGCGGCGAGGCGAGTAGCGGACCACCGACAGAATTTTTCCGTCGGTGATTTATTTTAGCGACGGAAATTTAATTTTAGCGGCGGAAATTTCCGTCGCTAAATGACCTTTTTCTGGTAGTGGATGCCGTAATCTTATATCATCAAGTTTCGTCAAATTGCACACTTGTTTATTACCAACAAGGTAGCAATTATCACTCGATCTTGTTCCGGTCATGACACAAAAGTTAGTATTATCAAACACTTCACATGTATTTTTATTGAATTTTACTTCCAAATTGTCATCACATAATTTGCTAATGCTAATTAGATTAGCAAGTAGACCATCTACATGCAAGACATTTTTTAAAGGAGGAAAACCAACGACATCCAGTGTTCCTTTTCCTATGATGTCACTCTTGCCTCCACCTCCATAGGTTACTGAGCCTCCTTGAATAGGTTGGTATTCCGTTAAGAATGATCTTGTTCCCATCATGTGACGTGAACAACCACTATCAAAGTACCAAGCACCTGAAACGTTAGTCCTTAAAGCAGTGTACACAACATAACATTTCAGTTTTTCTTTGGGTAACCAAGCCTTTTTTGCAATTCTGAACTTCTGTCCTCCAGTGTTTTCTCGAGTGTTGTCCTGAGATTTTGACGACACTTGAGGCAACACTTGCAAACTGGACTTTTTCTTTTGAAGAATAAAAAATCAGATTTTTTATGTCCAGGTTTGTGACAGTATTCACACTCAATGGTTTGATCAGAAGTATTACTAGAAGTACTACCCTTTTCCTTGACTTGTTCTTTTACAAAACGATTTTTAGTTTCAACATCAAACAAGGAAGAAGTAATATTTTCTAGTGATTCTTGAAACCCAATACCAGCTTTGAGAGGCTTACTCAAGTTGAGTATTTCATCCAATTTGTATGAACTCGTGTTTAGTTTTTTGAAAGTTGATTCGGCTAGTTTGAGTTTGGCCTTGAGTTTATCAAGATCCGCATCTTTCCTAGTGAGTTGAACCTCTAGACGAGTCAAGGAGTCTTTAAGGTCATGATTTTCCTTTGTCAAGAATATCACCATCTTATTCTCCTTTTTCCATTCTACGAGGAGAGACTCATAGAGACTTTTTAATTCATTAATAAGCTCATCTTTGTTGAGCTCATCCTCTATAGACTCATCAGTATTGAAATCTACTAAACCATGCAAGCAAATATCATTTAAAGAATCATACCTGCTGAGTGTTATGTCAAGTGTTGCCATTTGCTAGACAATACTTGGGGCAACACATCCTGATGAGGCCAAAAGTGTTGGGACAGGTGTTGTCATATTCTGGACAACACTTGAGGTAACACTTTCAGTCAAAGGCTGCTCCTCCACCGTGGCCATCATAGCCACTTGCTCGAGATTTTCATCTTTCTCCGTTCCTTCCTCCTCTTCATCACTAAGAGACACCCACATATTTTTGCCCGCCTTTCTAAAGGTGTTAGCACATTCATTGGCGTAGTGACCCCAACCGAAACAAACGTGACATTGAATGGATTCAATGTATTTGGGGCGGATCGGGACTTTTCCGAGGATGCACGTCTTAGTGAGGTGTCTTTTTGGTTCGGAGGAGGGACTTTTCTTGGCACAAAACTATGCATTTTGGATTGTTGGTCCTTAGCTTTAACCTGCACATTGTTAAATTTTCTAAGCATGGAATTGTATTTCTTTGCAAGTAAAGCTACACTAGTATTCTCATTTAATTCCTCGAAGACTTCATCTTCATCATCCACACAAGTGTCTGAAGATTCGAATTTTAAGGCAATATTTTTGCCTTTGGAAGCCTCGGTTTGCTCATTCAAATTTAATTCGAAATTCTTCAAAATACTTATCAAGGAATTAATATCCATTGTTGAAAGATTATGGGCCTCTTCAATGACCGAAACTTTAATATTGAAACATTCGGGAAGAGTACGAATAGCTTTTGAAACGAGTTTTTTATTTGTAAAAGGTTCTCCTAATACTTGACAAGCATTTGAAATATCAATCAACTTTTCAAAATAAGAAGAAATATCTTCGTTTTTACCCATTCTTAATCTTTCAAACTTACTAGTGAGACCCCTAAGCTTTGTTTCTCGGACACTACTATCACCTTCACAAAATCTTTGTAAGGTATCCTAAGCATCTTTTGTAATGTGACTATTTTGAATGAGTTTGAACATATGTATGTCAATCCATTCATAGATGGCGTTTAGTTCATTTTCATTGAAACTAGCAAGATTATTTTCTTCAATTGTCCATTCAGATTCAGGTTTGACTTGAACGTCACCATCTTCATCCGGAAGGAGTAATGGAAGAGAATAACCATTTAAAACAGATCGCCAAGCTCGAAGATCAATTGACTTGATATGCGAGCGAAGATGAATCTTACAATAAGCATAATTTGACCCATCTAAAACTGGTAACCTCTTTTGATTAGGATTAGCAGGATCATAAGCCATAACAAAAAGGATCAAAACACTTAGTATATCAAGTGATAGGCTCTGATACCAATTGAAATTTTCAATGGCTTAGCAAAAGTGAGATGAAACTCACAAGTGTTTACAAGGTCGAAAGTTCCCTTAATGATTTATAATCATAAACACGAGGAACAACAAATATAGAACTCTCTCTGAATATTCACTAACAATCTAACACTCAAAACCTCACAGAATACAAAGATATATGTGAAAAATCTCGGGTGTTGGACAAAGTGTTGCCAACACTTGAATGGCGACACTGAAGAGAAGAATTCTTTCTTGTGCAGATTTTTGTCTTCTGAATGGATGATCACTAATGTTGATCGACTGCACTATTTATAGGACTCCAAAACTTAGAGCCTACTCAAAATGATCAGATAAACAGTCTTGGGTTTGTTCCTTGATTTTAGCTCCTATTCGCCTCTTTTGTAGAAGACCAAGTCTTCTTAGCTCCTCAACCTTGTACACCAATGCTAGCAGCCTTGTACATCTGACTTTATCTACCCCTGAATAGCTAACCAATAACCCTTTTACTTGGTCACCAATTTTACATATAAACCATGTGTTTATATGTAACTTTCTTCAACCATTTCGAAGTTCACGCCTGGGCATCTTCTGTTGACCTATTCAACCTCACAAACAGCAGACTAACAACTTATATATATATTCATTAATTAACATGTTGTTATTTATGAAAAATACAATAACTATTCTGGTGTTGCCAAATCTCAAATGGCAACACCAGTGGCAACACCGGTATGTGACACAAGGGACAACACATATGGCAACACATATCTATACAAGGAAGAAAAGAATTGATATAAAAGACTCAATTGATTATGATGTTAGAGGTACATATTTATAGGGTTTACAACGAGGAGGTAATCTCCTAGAAGGTTTCTAGATCTATACAATCTTCCTAATCTAATACAAAGATTATGTTTTCTAAACTATATATAACAATATATACTTGAATATAATATAATGATATTATATTCCTAATATGCCCCCGCAAGATGGACGGTCCTTGGATAAGTTCAATCTTGAAGAGTGATGAGATGAACCAGGTTTGATGAAGCGGTTGAAGATGGATGTGTTCCCGAACATGTACGTCGTTTCTGATGTGATGTGGTTCCTCGCATCCGAGGTGGTGATAGATTGGTGTATGATTATGTCGGAGACGGTAGGGTTGTGGAGAGGGGTTTCGGTTTTGCCGAGGGGTTTGAAGTAGGGGGAGTTGGTTTCGGCTAGTGGGATTTACCGAGGGGTTTGAAGTAGGGGGAGTTGGTTTCGGCTAAAGGGATTTGCCTAGGGGTTTGAAGTAGGGGGAGTTGGTTTCGGCTAGTGGGATTTGCCGAGGGGTTTGAAGTAGGGGGAGTTTGAAGGAGGTGTATAGGATTTCTGCCGGTGGGTTTTGCCGAGGGGGTTTGAAGGGGGTGTATAGAGGGTTTGCCGAGGTGGGTGAAGAGGAAGAAGGGATTCGGCTGTGGAGAGGTTTGAGCTGAGGGTGGGGTTTTTGGTGATTGCTGGCGGAAGTAAGGGTGGTGATGGCAGTAGGGTTTTTGCCAATATGGGTGGTTTAGGGTTTTGATGCGGAAGAAGTTAGATTAGGAATACTAAAGAAATGAAATTAGGGTTTCGGCCTAGGGGGTTTGAGCCGAGGGGTTTGAAAAAAGGAAAAAAAATTAGGGTTTTGGCCAAAAGGGGTTTTGAGCCGAGGGGATTGAATAACAAGAAAAAAATTTAGGGTTTCGATCAAAAGGGGCTTTGAGCCGAGGGGGTTGAATAAAAAGAAAAAGAATTAGGGTTTCGGTCAAAAGGGGTTTTGAGCCGAGGGGATTGAATAAAAAGAAAAAAAATTAGGGTTTTGGCCAAAGGCTGTTTTGAGCCGAGGGATTGAATAACAAGAAAAAATTTAGGATTTCGGCCAAAAGGGGTTTTGAGCTGAGGGGATTGAATAAAAAGAAAAAAAAATAGGGTTTCGGCCTAAGGGGGGTTTTAGCCGAGGGGTTTGAAAATAGAGAAAAGAAAAAAATAGGGTTTCGACCTAAAGGGGGTTTTAGTCGAGGGGAGGGGTTTGAAAATAGAGAAAAGAAAAAAAAAATAGGGTTTCGGCCTAAGGGGGGTTTTTCGAGGGGAGATGGCAGGCAGTAGGGTTGTTTGAAGGAGGTGAAGGGGGAGGGGGTGCGGCTGTTTAGGGTTTAGCTGAGGTGGGTAGTTTAGGTTTTGAGTGTTTGGGTGGGGCGGTGGTGTAGGGTTATACCGCAAGGGTTTTGATGGTGGGTAGTTGTTTCGGATTTATAGAGAGGTTTGAGGTTTTGGGTGAGCAGCGGAAGAAGAGAAGGGAAGAAGGCAGTGGCTGAAGGTTAAGAAAAGAAAGTTAGGGTTTTGGCTGGTAGGGTTTAAGCCGAGGGTGGTGGTGGGAGGAGGTGGTATTTTGTGGTTGGTGGCGGAGGAGCTGAGGGAGAGGGTTTCGGCAGTAGTGGATTTTGTCGTGGGTTATTTGAAGGAGGTTGGAGAGGTGTTTGGCTGGAGGGTGTTGCCGTGAGTTGTGGTGGAAGGCGGAAGCTAAGGTTGTGTGGAGGGGTGGGACGGCTTTAGGGTTTTGCCGCTAGGGTTTGGCGGATAAGTCCTTTTATGGATCTTAATACTCTGATACCATAAAAGAATAAAGGAGAAAGAGACAGAGCCAAATATACAAGGAAGAAAAGAATTGATATGAAAGACTCAATTGATTATGATGTTAGAGATACATACTTATAGGGTTTACAATGAGGAGGTAATCTCCTAGAAGGTTTCTAGATCGAGTGCGTCTGCTGAGAAACGCGTTTCTCCATAACTATGGAGAAACGTGTTTTTCATAGCCAGAAGCTTTACATTTGATAACCAGAAAAAAAAAAAAACCCAAGGCCAAGACCAAAAGCTTCTGGATATCCAGAAGCTTTGCATTTGATAGCCAGAAGCTTTGCGGTTGATATCCGAAGCTTTGTATTTGATAGCCGAAGGATGTGAAATGTATATCCAGGAAAAAAAAACCCAAGGCCAAGACCAAAAGCTTCGGATATCCGTAAGCTTTCAGCATTTGATAGCCGAAGCTTTGCGATTGATATCCAGAAGCTTTGTATTTGATAGCCGAAGGATGTGAAATGTATATCCGTAAACTGTTAGGTGCATATCGTAAAAGCGTTAGGTGCGCATATCCGCAAAATGTGTTAGGGCATATCCGAAATTGCTATTGAAGGTTCACGGATATCCAGAAACCTTCAAATGTATATCCAGAAACATTTTGAAGGTTTCTGGATATTCATTTGAAGGTTTCTGGATATCACTTTCATAGGTTTCTGGCTATCTAGCTCATTGTCGCGCGACATGTCGGGACCCGTTTCTCCATAACTTATGGGTTTCTCCCTAGATTTTGTGTTCTAGATCTATACAATCTTTCTAATCTAATACAAAGATTAAGTTTCCTAAATTATACTCCCTCCGTCCCAGTAATTAGTTCATCCTTTTTGGTTCGGCACGCAAATTAAGGGTGAAGAAAATGTGTGAGTGTAATAGTAAAATATGAGAGAGAATGAGTGGAGGAAATAGTAAATTTGAAAAATGTTGTGAGTGTAATAGTAAAATAGGAGAGAGAATTGGTGGGTGGAATAGTAAAGATTCTTTGCCAAAAAAGGAAATGTGAAGCTTTAAATGGGACACCCAAAATGGCAAAAGGTGAAGTTATTAATGGGACGGAGGGAGTATATAACAATATATACTTGAATATAATATAATCTATAGTATAAATGGAAGCTCCACTATAAACAGTTCTTTGAACAGTTCCACCGGCCGAAATCCCCATTTTGCCCTCACTATTTTGTTCCTTTCTCATTTTGCCCTTAAAAAATTTTTTTTTTTTTTAAATTAAAAATTTAAAAAAACAAAAAAACAAAAAACGTGGCCTTGGACACGGGCTTAGGCTAGCGATATTATATTTCTAATAATTACTCCCTTCTCCCAAAATGACAAATAAATAAAAATTATTATTAATCAAAAGAAAATTTGAAAAAAAAAAATTAAACTTTCATTTTGATACAGAGAGGGAGTAGCAATTTTTGATTGATTGTTTCTTATAGTTCCGCCAATTTCGAATATTCTGTTCAATCAACAGGTGTCAATTTTGGCTGTTTAGGATTCCTAACTATGATTTAGATCTAGTCCCTCCCTCTTTTGGTTCAACGAAACAGGATTAATATTGAAGAATTTGGAACCTCTTCTTCTGCAACAACATCAACTATCCTCTTTCGTTTCGTTCCTGTGGACCTATAGAATTTAGATATGTCTCCTAATTCGGGGGAACGAACATGATTAATTTGGTGGGATCATACAAAATCAAATAATATTATTGATTTATTGAATAGGGGTAATACGTGAATAAATCAAAACCGTCCGCAAAAGCGCTGGAGGATGCAAGAGTGGTTCCGGTTCCCATATTGAACGAGACGAGCCCTAAATTCATGTGTCCGCCCACAGTCAAAACCAAAACAAGTGTAGCACACAGAGTTTACTCAAGCGTGGGGTAAATTTGCCATTAGGATTTATGCATGAATGTTTCTTTATCTGATGAAAAGTTTTATGTGGTTAAATTTCATTGCACTTCATACGGGTATGTTTATATGTGTTCACGGGAAAGTTGGCCATGACCATATATTTGTGTTGGATACTATTAAAGAAAATGACTGCCAATTCACATGTACAAACACACCACTTTTTCTATCTCAACTTCAACCCCAAAAATGAGATTAAACGTTTTAATAAATAATAAAGGAACCCTGAAATGGTGTAGTTGTTTTGCTTTGTTAGAGACATTATTTTATAGATAAACCTTACCTATTACATATATAATATAAAGATTATGGGTCACTCTCATTATTATCAATTATTTTAAGGTGTAACTTTAGAATTTAAGATGGTATTAAAGAGCATATCAGTTATACGTCCGTGCAGAACCAACGATCTCCGTGAAAAGTTGGACTACACAGGCACAACAGTCTGATTTTTATAATAACCTAAGTTATATTTTATAATAGCACAAGTTACATTTTCTAATAACATCATCAAGAGTTAAATTCATCGCCCATGCGAGAACGTTATAAAAGTTATAAAAATATGACTTATTTAGTATGTATAACATGAGTTACTTTCTTCCCGCTCTATCCCCTTCGAAATAGGATTTTGGTAAATTTGATTACACTTTTACACTTTAATCAAGTAATGTGACTAATAATAACAATCTAAAAATTGTTATTGAGAGTTGATAACGCAGGAAACGATCCATATCAGTATTATTCAGCCAATAAGTTGATCTTCAGCTACTAGAACCTGAAAACACGAACAAACGACTTGTCGGGGTGGTATACGGCTAATACCCTCTAGCGTGATGATGAGATGTCGAGTTATATGATAATATTAACTGTATGGAAATGACGTAATCTCTATATATCCCAGAATACATACCTTTTTACGTTGGATGTAGTCTGGTATATATATTGCTACCAGTGGATCGTTAGGAATCCCTTAAATTGTGGAGATAATGTAGGCGTAAGGATATCCATGATTGTATGAGACGGTTACACAGTGAGACGTGGGTAGATGCACGTGTCTGTTTGATCGAGGTCGCCTGAGTATTCAAGGTCGGCCTGACTTCGTGCCTTGGATTGGCATGGATTGTACAAGTAAATGATCGTATGTAGGACAAAGCTAGGCCAGGACCAAGGATGGTCAGACAATGAGCTTGGTCGAGTGATCTTTGTTGCTGGGCCGTTGGAGTTGTAGCAATTGGATTGGCCCATTTAATAATTGTGTCTTTTGTGATACTTGAAATGTTGGGCTTCACACGTTGGGCCTGGCCCGTCACTTTAATTCCGTTCAGTGGCCCCCAACTTTTTGAGTTGACTTTGTTGATCAGGAAGTTATGAGAAATTTTGTAATGACTTACGTTGCCCAGTGGTGGAAGGTTGACTGGGTATGTGTAGGTCGCTCTCGACGATTGACTTCTGGCGGTTGGGTGCTCTATTTAATTCGCTTTAATGGGGCAGTTCTGGCGATTGGAAAACTGCATTGGGAACCATTGTGGAACATTTACTCTAACAACGAAACGGTTATGTTTCCCACCCTTTCCAATTCAGGTAAGGATTTAGAGGCGTGTATAAGGAAGGATTCCTTTCCTTTTCAAACTTTACCAACTCCAAGCATTCAAATACTCCGCAAGAACAAACAGCAAGGAATTCGATTTTCTGGCAATCAAGCTTTCTGCTCCACCGTTGAGTTACGTTTCTCCCCAACTTAACAAGGTACCCTTCAATTTCTCTCCTTTAGATTTATTTTTAAGCTTTCCCCTTTATTCCGCCATGGCCAGAACCTTTGGCTTCGAGCTAGATGTTAGGTATGGGTACAACTGCGTAAACCTTAGGATTTAGAAGAGGTTAGAGGATACATGGAGGGAACTGACCAGAGAGGAGTGTATCACCATTCTAGATAGTTGGAGCTTGTTATATGGCGAGGTAAGGTTCAGCTGGTGAGAGTATGGGGAATTTGAAGGCGGGTGATCAACGGATTGTTCGTTTCCGTCTTTTCAATAAACTAATAGACCACCTCATAATTTTCTACATTAAGTCCAATAAACCCCTCTTCCCTAGAGAGAGATTATCCTTCCCAGGTGAATCTAGGACGTCCTTAAATAGTTCGAAACATACTTCAACTAGGTCTGATTCCCATGTTTCTGTGTCTTCTGTAGATATGGCAGCACAACAAGCTACTGCTTCTACCTCGTCGAGCTCTTCCTCTGGCAACATTATGGACAGATTATGTTCGACCGTGGTCCCAAGTCGCAATAAGAGGGGATATGTGGCCCCCCAAGCCGGCAATAGGGAGGAAGAATGTAGAGTCCCAAATCAACACCTCCATGACTTTTTGGAGGTGCCCTGTGATGACTTCCACCTAACCCATTATATTGAGAGACAGAGGAAAGCTCAGTCTTGGATGCACTGGGGTTTAAGTAAAACCCATGTAGCCTTCTATTACAGCCAGTTCGAGGCCGGTCTATGATTTCCCATTGACCCCTTTATTTGTGAATTCCTAGAGTGTTTAGTCATTGTCCCTATGCAACTGGGTGCCAACAAAGTAAGGGTATTGGTGTGTTTTGCCATAGTGAGTAGGTTTGTGGGTTATGAACCATGTATGCACGTCTTTAGGAGGTTTTTCAAGGTGGTGATGAATGACAAGACATTTGGAATAAGCACGCCGGCCAAAGATAAGGCCCCAAAACTGTTCATCAACTTGCCCGACAAGGTGTCTGGGTGGAGTAGCCATATGATTCTGGTGGAAAGTAGGAAGGGATGGGAATTCCCTTTGCCTGAGGCAGATACGCCGCCGATGAAGGAGGAAGACTATTGGGTCCCAGAGTAGAGCAATGAGCTCACTCGTAGGTTGACGCTGGTGGCTCGGAGGAGCACCATTAACTGGGCCACCCTTGGGTCGAACAAAGATTTTTTCATCCAAGCTAGGATGATGTTAGGAGGATATGGGGAGATAGCCCTTCTAGTACCAATCATTAGGAGCCTTAGATACCCCAATTGGGTCATCCATGAGAGGGAAAGGTTCGAATCGCAATGCCACTAGCGCAAGAAGAAGTCTGGCCATTGTAGGGGGCTCTTTAACTATGGCGGTTAAGTACTTGACTTGCTTTTTATAATTCACATATTTTTGCTCGCATATCTCTTTGCTGACTGTTTCCCTTTGATCGTGCAGTTCTAACAGCATAACAAGAAACCAACATGAACAGAATCGTCGACCTCAGAGACAGGAGGAGAAATAAGAAAGCTCATGGGATGGGTAATGCCCGAGCTAGAAGAGAGAAAGAGGTCGATGATAGAAATGCCTTGATCCCCAAGGCAGGAGTGGGGATAATCCCCATAGATGGGACTTAGTCTGTGGATCCCATTGAGCAGGCACCCCAAGAGAAAGTAGTTGGGGGAGAGGGGGAGGTCGACATGTCGACCGAGATAGAATCGGTCTCCGAGCCCAGGAAAGGGTCGGTTGGGGCAGATCCCTATACTGTTGTTGATTTGGAGCTCGATGTCGACGAGCCCGAAGAGGTTGAACCTGACCTCCCCCTTAGTCCGCTTAGGAAGAGATCCCGTGTTGACCTGGGACTTGAGCAAGCTGGCACATCCAGGGCAGCGGGCTCTACTTCAAGCCATCCTCCTCTCCATGCCCCCTCTGCCAGAAGCTCTGAGGAGGTGCAGTACATGGTTGAGAAGCTGAGCGATGTCCCTCCCCGCACAGGCATCAACATTTTAAGCCGCCATTATCCCGAGCTGGGATTGGGGCAAATCATTGTGAAAAGGGCAGCAGATAGGGACTTGCTGGCCCAATTTGTTAAGGAGGGCCTCACTCTAGAAGAGTATAGCGATAGGTCGGGCCTCCTTGCCTTCGAGGTAACACTGACATGCTTGCTTTGTTTTTCCTTTGTTTCATTTCCCTTTGATCGTCATAGTTTTGATCGCTGATATACTGACCACATTCTTTTTATTGTGCAGTCTCTTGCTCTCACCGAGCAGGCAAAGTGCAGTTAGCGAGCTGCCATTGAGAAGGAGAAGATCGCCTCCGCCAAATACTCCGGAAAGGCTAGGGAGGCCGCTGAGCTGAGGGAGAAGCTAGTGGAGTCTGACTCCTAGTGCCGGTCCCTTCAGGCGGCCCACTTCAGTGCAAAGAAGGAGCGGGATGAAGCTCTGGCGGCTCTGAAGGTGGCAAAGGAGCAACTTGCTACTCTTTAAGCTAAGGTTGATTCCTTGGCTCCCACCAAGATTGCTTTGGAGGAGGAGGTGGCGTTGGCTCGTCAAGGCTAAGGCAGAGGGGACCACCAAGCAGCTCGGCTAAGGTAGGAAGAAGAGGCCCAGGTAAGGGAGAGGGCGGTTGTTGAGCTGTTTAAAAACAGTGATGAGTGTTACAATATCATAGTATCCTGAGCTAGGGACTTCTATTATGTTGGACGCCAACATATGGCTCGAAGAGCCCTGGAATCCTTCTATCGAGCTGCCCATTGAGAAGTTGGCCGAATGGGCCCATCCTGAAAGGTATGATGAGGCTGCTCGGGCTGGCCACTCTTGTTCCCTTCAATGCCAATGACTTGGCCATCATTGCTCAACAGGATGCAGAAGACGGGCTAGAGCCCTGGGTCACCCCTCCAATTGATCAAATGAACTTCAACGTTATACTCAGGGATCTAGAGGAGTCTGATGATGTCGATGAATAAGATGAGGTCACTTAAGATCAAGTCTTTAAGGAGGTCGAGCATCAAGAGCAGCATCAGCATGAGAAAGGGCAAGGGCAAGGGCAGGAGAAGGAGAAAGAGCAGCCTGGTGACGATCAAGTAGGTTGATCTATTTGCTTTGATTTGGTTTGTAATGAACAAGTCCCAAACAATCTTTTTTTATTATTTTTAGTCGTCAATGCCTTGGCCCAATTTGGGAGGCACAATATTTTGTATTTTGATAAGTCATGGCCCACTTTTGGGGGACTTACTTTTTAATGCTAGTTGACCTTTGAACCACTTTGCTTGAATTCATGTTTTTGTCTGTTTTTGTCTGTTTTTTTCAAACTAGATTTGGTAGGAGATCGACTAAAGTCTTAGTCGGACCAGTTTGCAAATAACAAAACTGAATAAGGTTTTAGTCGAGCTTGTTTAAGGAACGAGATTGGCCTAAGTCTTCAGTCGAACTTGTTTAAGAGCGAGGTTGACTTAGGACTTTAGTCGAGTCTGTTTACGGAATGAGACTGACATAAGTCTTCAGCCGAACCTGTTTAAGAATGAGGTTGACTTAGGACTTTAGTCGAGTTTGTTTAAGGAACGAGATTGGCATAAGTCTTCAGTCGAACCTATTTAAGAGCGAGGTTGACTTAGAATTTTAGTCGAGTCTGTTTAAGGAACGAGACTAACATAAGTCTTTAATCAAATCTGTTTAAAAACGAGGTTGAATTAGTACTTTAGTAGAGTCTGTTTACTATTTCGAGATCAACTTAGAGTTGGACCTAAATTGAACATGTTGCAAGTATAACACAGTTTGTGAATAGAACTTCTCGGGGGTAACCCCATTTTATTGATGAAGTAGATCGTTAAATAGAGAGCTCAATCAAAAATAATATTTAACTAAGTGGCTAGCATGCCAAGTATGTTTCTGCTCGTCACCACCCGGATGCAATCATGTAGGTCCCTTCCTTGACAATTTTGGTGACGATGTAGGGTCCTTCCCAATTCGAAGATAAATTATTATGTTCAGCTTTCCTTCCAGTTACCTCGATCTTCCGTAGGACGTAGTCCCCAACATTGAACGACCTCTTCTTGACATTCTTGTCATGATAACCCTTATTTTTTTTCTTGTAATTTACCATTCTAAGCTGAGCATTCATCCGTTTCTCATCCAATAGGTCCAAGTCGAGCAATCTGTTGGAGTTATTCTGGTTCTGATCAAACAAAGAGACCCTTGCTATAGGAGTTCGTAACTCGCCAGGTGCCATGGCCTCCGACCTAAATGTAAGAGCAAATGGGGTTTCCCTAGTGGGCCCCCGGGTGATTGTGAGGACAGCCAAAAGAGCAAGGGGTAGTTCGTCCAACCATCTGCCTGCACGACCAAGTAGTCCCTTGCTTAGTGCTGTCAATACCAAATTGTTGGACGCCTCTGGTTGACCGTTTCCTTGTGGATAAGCGACTGACGACTTCCAGTGTTTTACTCCCAATCTCTTCATCTTTGTTTCAAAAGCAATTGAAGATTATAGGCCATTGTCTGAAATAATTGAGTGTGGCACCCAAAATCGACACCAGATGTAATCATGGATGAAGTTGATGGCATTCTCCTCTGTTATCTTTGCTAAAGGTTTGGCCTCAATCCATTTGGTGAAGTAATATATAGCAACGATCACATACTTGCAATTTTCATGGCTGGGTGGGAAGGGTCCGATCAAATCTACCCCATACATGCCGAACGGCCAAGCTACAATGACAGGTGTTGTTCTTTTGTTGGGAGCCTTGGTAGGTCGGCATATCTTTTGGCACTTATCACATTTCTGCACAAACTCATGAGCATCTTCCCTTAGATGAGGCCAGTAGTACCCTAAAGTGAGTATCTTGTCTGCCAAAGTTCTGGCCCCCGGGTGTCCACCACATATTCCACTGTATGCCTCGAACAAAAGTTGAGGAACTTCTATAGGATAAACACATCTCAATAACGTCTTCACAAATGACCTTATGAATAATGCGTCCCTATGTATAGTGAATCTGGGGGATTTCTTTCTTACCATTCTAGCTTTCTGCTCATCAGATGGTAACTCGCCCGTTTCGATGTAGGCTTTCATTTCATCAATCCAACACTTAGAACCGTAGACCGAGTATAGAACTTGCATTCTTTCGTATAATGGATGCTCTAAGTATGAGATTGGTTGTCCATGCTGCTCATCTGAAGTGACTAACTTGGAGAGTAGGTCGGCCAATTCATTTTCTTCATGGCCTACCCTCTGTATCTCCCAAAACTCCAAGTCTTGGACCAACTTATTCACCAACTCGTAATACTTGATCAGAACTGGATATCCCTTGACTTGATGCATGATCAATTGGGAGTCGCAGTAGGCTATGCTCTTGGTCGCCCTAAAGCATCTAGCATACTCAACCTCTGCAATCAAAGCCTCATACTCTGCCTGGTTATTGGAGGCTTGAAATTTGAACCTTAAAGCTTCCTCAAATGCTCTACCAGTCTCTGGTTCAATCAACACAATTCCAGCTCCACTAACATTCTTTGTAGCAGACCCATCTGAGTAAACCTTCCATCAGTCAACGGGCAAACTCTGTTGGTGTAATGCCCTAGGCGTTTAGTTATGTTTGACTTATAACTTAATACCGCTATGTAATCGTCTTTACCATTTATTATATAGAATGTTTATTTGGTTTATTATATGTTTTTGCATGTTTATTATAATAACTTGCATCCCTAGTTATTGTGAATAACTAGTATAAGTTGGTAATGGATAATCATAGAGATGATTATATGCATGTGATGCACATTGCACTTATGGGCACTTGTTAGAGAATAAGGTACTGTATATGACCTACCTATGAGATTTGTGACATGGTCTATGGTCATATATGTCATGATTAAATCTCATGATAGTCGTGTCATTAGAATCCTTTGCACCTGAGATTATCATCGTCTTCCACATGATGAACGTTGTGTTTGATGTAGTCTAACACTATCTTTAATAGGATAGCAATAAGGGCTATATTGGCACGATTGGATTCTTGTAGGGAAGAATGATAAGTCAAGATGGGATTTGTCCCTCTCGTTGAGAGAGATGTTTGCTTGGGCCCCTCGATGAATAGTATTGATGAAATGTGTGGCCACACTAAAGGAATTTGATAGAGATCAAA